>JAYKAV010002821.1:702490-806663 GCA_035582835.1 Phoebastria nigripes | reverse complement strand
CCTTTTCCCTCCAGGGCTTTGTCCCATGGCACTCTACCAAGCAGATCCCTGAAGAGGCCAAAGTCTGCTCTCCTGAAGTCCAGGGTAGTGAGCTTGCTGCACGCCCTCCTCGGTCCCCCGAGGATCTTGAACTCTGCCATTTCATGGTCACTGCAGCCAAGGCTGCCCTTGAGCTTCACATTCTCCACCAGCCCCTCCTTGTTGGTGAGAACAAGGTCCAGCATAGCACCTCTCCTCGTTGGCTCCTCTACCACTTGGAGAAGGAAGCTATCATCGATGCATTCCACAAACCTCCTAGACTGCTTATGCCCTGCCGTGTTGTCCCTCCAACAGATACCAGGGTGGTTGAAATCCCCCATGAGGACCAGGGCTTGTGAATGTGAGGCTGCTCCTATCTGTCTATGGAGGGCCTCATCCGCTCGGTCTTCCTGATTGGGTGGCCTGTAGCAGACCCCCACCGTTAATGTCACCTGTCCCTGCCCTCCCTTTAATCCTGACCCATAAGCTCTCGGTCCGCTCCTCGTCCATCCCCAGGCGGAGCTCTATGTGCTCCAGGGGCGACACCCCCTCCTTGTCTCCCCTGCYTGTCCTTCCTAAAGAGCCTGTGTCCTTCCATTCCAACACTCCAGTTATAGGAGCCATCCCACCACGTCTCCGTGATGCCAATAAGATCGTGGCCCTGCAGGTGTGCGCACCTCTCCAACTCCTCGTTTATTCCCCATGCTACGTGTGTTTGCATAGAGGCATTTACGTTGGGCCCCCAATGAAGCTGTCTTACTGCCTGGGGTTCCTTTGTGCTGCTCTTCAGGTGCTCTCCTGCTGACCTGTGATCCTTCTCCAAGCTCTGGGCATCTATTGCTGGCACTGGCATCAAACTGGTAGGAGTGGGATGGACTGAGGCTCCCCTCCCCCAGCAACTTTAGTTTAAATAGGCTTAAATTGTTTYAGAACTTCTGCTTCCACTTATACCGCTGTTTACAACATGGACAGTTACTACAGAGAAGCAGCTTTGCACCAGCCAGGACCTCCTCAAGATCTATATGCTCACTGAGACATATCCCTGTTGCCATCAAGTTGCTCTCTCATTTCACGCTTAATTGGGCAATGGGTCTAATTCCTCAGTCTTTTGACTATTGCCTTGGAAGTTTGAATAGTGTCTGTCACTAAAAATGATTGCACATATTTTTAAGGAGTTCCATAAAATAGTTTTATATCAGCATATAATTGGTATCTTACTGTAGATAAGACTCAGTAGTATTTTGTGAAGACCTCCCAGCTGAGAGCAAAATGGAATATTTCTGTCAGAAGAAGCTAATTGGAAGAAGCCAGCCTCATGCCGACCTTGCACTGCTGTGAGGATGTAGAGATGAATTAGAGAACATCCATTTGCCGCCGTGCATATTTCCAGAACAAATAGCTTTGTTGCCTGTGGTCTCTACAAAAGCCCTCTCCTGGAATAAAGCATGATCTATGGGACACTGTTTGTCAGGACAGCAGTCACTAAAAGGCAGGGCTATGTCTCAATGCCTGTCTTTTCCCAAAATTCTCTCTCTCCTGCCTTTCTCCAGTTTCATTACTATTAATGCTATCTCAATTTTGCCTTGCTTCTAATTTTATTAACTGCCTTTCAAAAGTAGCAAGATGTTAAGATTTGGAGCACTCTGAACTGGATACTAAACAAATGTAATTAGAGATATTCCATGCCATGAAGTCTCCCATTTAAGCCTGTTTTGTAAAAAGGGCTAAGCATACTAAAATGTTAAATGAAAATGAGGTGTAAGCATTAATGATAATGCATAGTTACCTAGTTTGTGCTATCTGATCAATTCATTTCTATAACTATAATAATTTTCTTTTAAGCTAACTCAGCTGAGCCAACGAGGACAGCTTTTGCCCATTCAGAAAGGTCTGTTGTACACAACAAACGTTACTCCTTATTTTTGACTACCTTTCCAGGAGCAGTTAACATGTCAGATTGCAGTGGTCATGTAACACAGAGCCCACACTGCAGCCAGGAAATCTGGCTCCTGTTGCCTTCATCTATTGAGGCTAAATGTAAATGTGAGATGTTCTTGGATCAACAGGTAGTGACAAAGAGCCAGGACATAAAATACAAAAGCAAAACATTGCATTTATGAACCCATCACTCTCCAAAATGAAATTAATCTTAAGTCAATTTTAGAATCAGCAGAACTTCTTAAAGAATATAGAACTACTGTTTTGTTAAGAAAAGCCAAAGAAAGCAGCAATCTGTGATACAAGTACACCTAATTTTACACACCTTACAATGTAAAAGTGATCAGCTCTTTCAAGTGTCTTTCATTTTTCTTCAATTAAGGGTTTAAGTTTAAAGGAAGCAGTCTTGATAAATTAATGGTATGTTATTTAGCAATCTGAGTTATACAACTCTGATTATTACTGTAATTTTATTTTATTGAACAAATGTGAATGTTGCAAAAGTATCTATTCAGCATAAGTGATGTTGCCAAGATGATGTTTCTTTTATACACTGAAGGTCAGTTAATAGGATCACTACATTGCCAACAAACCGAGCCCTGCTATTTCTCAGTAAGGATTGAGGGACAAGTTCAGTTTCAAACACGTATTATCTTGCATTCAGATACTCTAAAAGACATATATATAGAGAGAGGTTTGGATGAGAAAAATGTCCAAATAAAATATTGTGCAAAGGTTCAGCTTTTATTCAGGCTAGTTATTCTGTCTGGTCAGCTCCACATTGGTAAAGATTATAAATACACCCTTGCTAAGAAAGACAAAATTGTCCTAGTGCTACCCAGTGGGTTACTGCTAAATTAATTTGGCAGGGAGAGGAGGGAGGAAGGGGCATAAAGAATTTTTTTTTTTTTTAACATGACTGTTTACAGATTATTCCAGAACCAGGTGTGTTGTGAATTTAAAGGATAATAACCAGTTTGGAATAACTCCCCATATGGACATTCCCATTTCAGAGTAAGTGAGGGGTTTTATTCTGGGTTAGCTTATTTCACTTGCAAAGTTTACCCTATTCAGAATAAGTGTTTCCCAGAAGGGGAGCTTTTTCACAAAAAGTATTTCAGTCAGTTTCACCACATAGACAGAAATTCACTTTATGTGACTATACAAAAAGTTAATTATGTACAACARATTTTGATAAAATAGGAAAGAATACTCTAAACTCCAGCTTCCACGTGCACCAATACATTATTAGTATGGCTTGGAGCACGTGTGCCTCGTTTGTCAGAATACCGTACCTGCCATCATAGGCAATCCCTGTAGCCATGTTTTAAGCCTTAAGACCACAACTACTCTTCAAAGGTGAAATACAAAGCAAAGAAAATTTGTTTTTACACTTCATCACTTCTTTATGATCTGAAATGACTATATCAGCAGCAGAGGAAAAAGCCTGTTTTATTCTTTAAATAATATTTTTAGCATTTTTGAAGCACCAGTGCCTCACAGCCCTTTTGTTGATGCAGTGTTGTAACAAGATCTTTGGAGATTTGTAAGATGCAGTGGTCCCCATTTTCATCTTACATGGTCTGATATTTTATATGCACGATAAAAAAAAGAGCAATTAAGAGGAGGAAAAACTGTATTTCAGATCAGACCCTACAGCAGCATTAGTGTTATGGTTACCCATGATGCTGCTGAAGTCTTTAGGAAAAAAGCATGCCTTCTTCCTATTCAAGTGGTCTGAGTTATGTCCATAATAGCATCTGTGAGAAGATGTGGTGGGAACAGGAATAGCTGCAGCTCAGATTGCAGCCTTAGCAAGATGTTGCCAGGGTCCTTCAACAGGCAGAAGAAACAGTTCCCTTGGACTTCCAATGCAAGAAACAAGTAGAAAAATGATAGATTATTTCTGTAGAGCTAAGAAAATATTAACCACACCTTCTGTATAAAAAATATTGTCACAATAGCCACCTGTCTAACTCAGCTATTTTTAGTCTTTGAGGAAGAACTTTTACTGAAAAGAAAAACATTTAATATTTGGAAAATCTGAGTATCAGATATAAATATTGCATTCTTTATAATTTTCTCAGTTCACTGTTAAAGATAGTCCTTTGAGCACTGCCTGTGAATAATTCTTTTAAATAAAAAGATGCTTCTCAAAACTCTAAAAGCTGCTACCAAGTTTCTCTATAATGCATCTTTTAAGCCATAACATACACTGGATGTTAAGTTAGGATTTGCGAGGGCAATAAAGCTGATGCAGTTTTTCTTGGGAATAATGGCCAAGCATACTCATCCCAGAGCAACTCACAAAGGACTGCAGGCCTATATATACCTGCCCTTTTTCATACATTTTGGGTGATTTAATGGCAGGACTAACTAGAACACAAGCACCAAGGGAGAGAAAAGGTCCTTGAGCAACACTGACCAGGGGCAGGCTGACTCTGACTCCAAAATCATAGAATCATAGAATCATTAAGGTTGGAAAAGACCTCTAAGACCATAGAGTCCAACCATCAACCCAACACCACCATGCCCCACTAAACCATGTCCCTAAGCACCTCATCTACATGTCTTTTAAATACTTCCAGGGATGGTGACTCAAATGGTCGATGGAAGCATAGCACGGGTGTTTGCTTAGCACGTGTCCAAAGCTGCATTATTTTCAGAATGACTTTTATACTTCTAAAACACTTCTTCGTTTGTCATTCAGGTTTATGCCTCCGCAGTATCGAGATACACCCTCCTTGTTTTGTGACATTGACATTTTCATATATTGTTGCTCGCCTTACGCATGGGTGAACAATTGCTGCCTGGATGGGGTGACTAGACAATAACATGGGAACATTCTTTAGTTTAAGACTCCTACTCACGATATATATTCCTGAGCTTTCTAGTCCTGTCAGTTATAACTAAGCCATTAAGTTAATCATGTTGAATTCAGAAAAAGGTGCTATCCGAAACCTGTCAAGGTAATTATTCTTCTTTATCCTCTGAGGTAGGAGTGCTCTGTGTCAAATAAACATTTTTTAAGTGTTCCACCATAAATTTCTCCTCATCTTCAAGATCTGCACCTTCTTTCATCTCCCACCTGAAAGAAGAAGAACTTTTTATTAATTTTTTTWTGTGTTTTAAACCAGTCTTTAGAACAAGCAAGTCAATACAAAACTCRTTACTATCAATTGACTGCCCCCCCAACAGTGGGGTACTCCAGTTGAGATTACTGAATCATACAAAATGCAACCCCCAAAAATCTTGCCCCACACAACTGCCATGGCCGTGAGGCAATTGACACAAATTGTCAAAACTACCACAAAAGCTTACTTATATTTATTGTCATAGTACTTTTTTTTCTATCATCACACGCGTTAGTAGAGGTGGAAGCCTTGTAAAACTGGCAGAGGCAAAGTGGAAAAGCTAACAAGCGTTTTGGAAGTTAAGCAAATGCTCCCAACACTCTGTAAGTTTGCAGTGAAAACTCAAACACCACATGATGTCCAACCCAAATATCTAATGTGAATGGTCATCATTCTCTTGCAGTGACGATGCTGTATTACAAAATACCACAAAACTGACTGGCTCTTTGTTTCTTTAACCATCAGGTATACCTATCACACCAAGAAATAAACAACATATCAGATTCTTCCCTTTCCCCATGTGAATACTCAATTTTAGTTTAGGATAAAGTCCTAATCCATTAAACCTGAAAAACTGAAAAAGTAAAAGAATATGAAGATGATTTTGCTTTTCTTTAGTAGTTAATTAAATATAAAACCTTAAGAGTCACAGAGTATTCCCTTGGAGAAAATCAGGATAATAAATGCAGAAATAGTGCTGATACATAGTCAGCTAAACTTTGTATCAGTCTAATTATGCCTACATAATGCTCAGTAATGTGGGTCTATCTGTTTTACAAATTTTGTGGATATTTAAGAGTTTGATATCCCTTTAATATTAATCTCGTTCTGTTCCAAGTAGATAATAAAGTGTAGGCTCCCAGTTCAGACCAGCTGAAGACAAAAGGGAAAGCATGAATACTGAATACAGAAATCATATTTTCAAGTATTAAATCCAGTAGATTATAAATGAGCCATAGGATGATCCTRTAAAGTAGGAGACATGTAGAAGAGCAGCAGAACAAAGACTGCTTTTAGGAAACTAATGTCAGGAGCAATACTTTAATCCTGTCCTCACATTTGTTAGGTCCTCATTCAGACTGCAAAAACCAGAAGCCATATACAAGTTTAGATTGGTGAATAAATGAAATATAATACAGAATGGTGGGAAGAGTATATTTGCATTCATCATCTTTGCAAAAAGAGGACAATCGTTATTGGCAATAGGCACTTTTTGTAACTGTATTTAAAAGCTTACTAAAACCAGAAAAAGAACACGTGCTCTGTAGTACAATCTGATCGTTAAAATACAGTTAGAAAAATATATTCAATGAACATGTATAAATTAGCATATATCCATCATACCTTTACCTTAAGAACTGAGTCTGACAACCCGCTTTACTGCCTGGAGTGAAGAAGTATCAGAACAAGCAAAGCATACTTTGAATAACATTATAAACACTGTATGTCCATGATCAAAGTTTTGCAATAATTAACTTCCTATTACTCCACTCATATATGACTACTATCATACTTAACCATATCTGAATATTAACATTAGGTAAAATTAATTGCTATTATGCTCATTCTCTGGTTTATGATATGTTTATAAAATCTGGCTATATGAGCCCTCAGCACAGTTACTTTTGCAAGCATCCCAGGTGAATGCTGTTAAACGGGGTGACTGGTTTCCCTTTTTCCTTTTCCTAATGTACCAAGGAGCCTCTTCAAACCTAGGAAGAAGTCCTGCAAGCCTTAATTTGAATTTATGGTCCTCGGCGTCATTCCAAAACACCACTTTACCAGTCAAATTGATTCATTTTAATTAATTTGGTTTGTTGCATATTTTTAAGTAGAGGAGCTGTTTGCTTAGAAGGATGACAACTGAAAATGCTAAATGGAATACATTCAAAACAGTTATTGCTGGAGGTATAGCACAGAAATCTAGCAGTCTTGGCTCATGGAAGCTTAACAATAAATCAGCAGATTCCTTTTAAAGATAGTGACTTCATACTTGTCAGCACATTTCATTGAATCTTAAACGTTAGTGTTGGTAAAAATCTTCCATGTCATCCCGTTTGGACATTCTTTAGTGTTCACTTTATAACAAGTTATTACTAATACATTACATTATCATTTTATCAAAAAGTAGTCTATTTTTAAAGCATTTAAGCAGGTCCAATGAGGATAAGAATGTCTTCTATGCATTCGCTTAACAGTATCCATGAATTAAAGATCTATGAAATGAACTTGACAAACACCTGGTCCCTCATCTAATTTAGACATTTTTCCATTCTTATGCTTAAAGTCTGGGGACAATATTGTTTTTTAAAAGACTACTGGACAGTAAGCAAGAAGGCCACAACATATCTTTGCTGTTCAAAATGGGATGAGAAATCAGGTGTTTGTGTTCAAGTGGAAAAAGAATCAACATTTACTATTCAAAAATTTGTCCAAAATGGAACATGTTTTTACTAGCATATCTAAAATGTGTGACAATTGTTTTGGCAATAGTAATTGGTACAAATCCAACTAGCCAGTTCAAGTAATGTGAATGTGAATGAAATTACCATCACGAATTACTTTCAAAACGCAAGCTTCATTAGTTGAACAGCCAACCTGCACACCTCTGTTGTTTCAAATTATTAGTAACGTAGCTCTTAGAGAAAATTTCCAAATACATAGGTGGCATATATTTTATTTTAGTCTGGCTATATCTTGGAAGATTAAAAAAAATCAGCCCTTCAAAAGGGTACTGGAATTATTTGAACCAATCTATCATATCACCATCTACATTTTGCTTAGAGTTCATATAACCATAATAAGATGAGTCCGAGCATCCAGAAAGCCCAACTTTCAGTATATTCTTCATATTTAAAAGAAAGCATATGTTTAGAATAAAATGCCGTCACCTTTGTAATCTTTAGGGTAGTGTTGCAAGTTTTCAGGCCAATACTACTTATGTACTTACAGAATTAAACATTTGAAATACGTTTTCAAAATATGCTGAAATATCAAATAATGTAGATGATACATTGTGTGCACCTGAAGCAAATTGCCTAAAAACTTTTCTCTGTATGCCATTCCTTTCTGTGTTGCATGTGGCTAACCAAGTGAAAAAAACTAGCAGTGTATTTTTCAGATAGATACAGCAAAACACATCAGCACAGATAAACACAGGAATCACTGACGTTTTCTGCTGGTCAGCCTAGACCTTAGATGATGAGGTCAAAGAGGATGAGGTCAACTAGCACTGGGAGGGCTTCTGTTTCTCCTCATAAATAAGAGGCAAGAGAGGAGGAAGTCTTGGCTTGCACGTCCACAAGCTAACCAAGTGCCAGGTGAGAAGTATTCAGTGCGCCAGGAAGATCCAGTGATTCCAGCTCAGGTTTCCTTAGCAATGTATCCATGTGCTATCCTTGCTTATAATTAGCATCAATACAGCCATTTATATAAATGGGTATACAGGACTATGTTTCGTGATACTTTTGTCTCTCCACTATACTGAATTATAAAAAGTAAAAAACCAGTAAATGTGTTTGCAAAGATGCAGAGAAAAATCTTCTGTGCGTCTGTTAGAAAGCATGCTGGATGTTTTAGCAGGGCTGGATTTAATACACTGTGATACATTTGCTGCTTTGATTTTCTGTTGCAATATTGCACAGATTTTGTAAATTGTAGATATATTCCTATGAAGGCACTTTTTAAAAACCATAATAGGGACTATATATTACAATTAGGTGCTTGTTACAGATCAAAAGGAAGTATATGCAGTTGATACCAAAGCAGTAGTATATTAAATCAGAAATAAAACACATACAGTAGTATGCGTATAGGCATTACCAAAAGTGACACAGATTTTACCTGTAGCAGATTGCCACATTTTAAGAAGTTTCATTAAGAAGTTTACTTTAATAGATACTCTTTGATTAGTTACTAAGTTTGTTTATTATAGTTCATTAGTTGTA
This sequence comes from Phoebastria nigripes, assembly GCA_035582835.1. Taxonomy (NCBI): domain Eukaryota; kingdom Metazoa; phylum Chordata; class Aves; order Procellariiformes; family Diomedeidae; genus Phoebastria; species Phoebastria nigripes. Next base: position 797,626 of record JAYKAV010002821.1, on the reverse strand, counting down.
ACAAGTGTGTAAAAATTAGAGGGAAAAAATTATGTAAAAAATTACAAGCAAGAATAAACATAAACAAAATTGAAATAAAATGTAAGACTACTTTTCAACTCAGATGTATTTTGAACTTTGAAAAATCTCTTTATTTGTATTATTTGAGAGACTAACCATGGCCTTTTCTAAAGCTTATACAAAACAATGTCTAAAAAGTGAACAGGTTACAGAAAGCATCACCCTAATATAATTTTATAGTGGTATTTTATGTATTGCTAATAGTGCTTATATAGTATTTTGATATCTATTGCATTTCTTAATGTCTTGAAAAATGTTACATCACACATAACTCTATGGAAGGAAGAAAAAAAAAAGGCAAGCAATGACACCATTGTTATTTCCTATGGAAAAGCTAGTATCTCAGGTCCTCTTGTAGGGAAGTGTTGGCAAATGATGAAACATTAACTGTACAGCTGTACGTGAGATAGCTGAAAATATGCATTTCCATGTTGAATAATAGCTATACTTAATAGTCGCTATGTATCAAAAAATAGCAATGTATTTGATACTGAGCTAAGAACTTGACATAATTCACATCTAATCTCAACCAGACACAGACAGTGCCATTCAAACATCCTAACACGGGTAAATATTCAGACTTCAAGCACCGCAAACTCTTAAGCTTATCTATTTTTAATGTGGTGAATTACCACTGGAAAGCTTTACAGACATACTGTTTTCAAGAGGAATTTTGATAAAAACAGTGAGCACAAGTAGAGAAAGTCTTTTTTTGCCAAGTGTTATGTAAGAAGGCAAGAGTGGGAAAAGAACACAAAAAAGGCGCGTAAACTTAACTTGTATTCCCTTTTATCTTTATGTGATTTAAAAATCGTTTAATGTAATTTACATGAAAATATTTTCCACATATTCACCTTCAATTTCTTCAATAAACTGTTTTGCTGTAATTTTCAAACTTCTGTCTAAATGCATTTATTTATAAATAAGACTATAAACTGAAGGAGGCAAGAGAAAGCAATAGCTTGTGCATAAACAACTAATTGATGCAATTTTGTGAAATTGAGATTAAATTCATCCCATTGTTTAATAGGTGCAGATTTTCTGCAAGGGACTTAACCCTAATATGCGCTGCCAGCTGTGGCATATTCTCTTACATCGTGTGCTGGCAGCTGTGGAGCCCTCCCAGTTCAGTTGGTCCTGGGGTCCCTTTCTGTTTAAAGAGTCTTTTTCATGTGCAAGTACTTCCTGTAGCCTTTTAAACTTCAGCAGACGTGAAACGATTAATTGTATTTTCTCCAAAAGAGGTCTTCATACTTGTCCTTACGCTTGCTGCTTGTAGAATATAATTATGATAAATAGTATTAGCAGCTTGATGAAGATGAGACCGACCGTTTTTTTGCCAGCCGTTGACAGAGAAAGAGGAAAGTGACAAAACAGGCATGAAGCAGAGACAGGTGTTTTGGTGTTTTGTTTTTGCCTTTTGCAACCTCCATGCTAGTTATAAGCCATCATCACACATCCTATTCTCATACCTGTGCAGGACCTTTACTGAATTCAAACACCCTTGGTGAAAACAACCGTTACCCCTTTGTACCAGGTTATACTGGCATATTTATACCTGAGATGGAAAATATGTACAGTTTGGTATTTTTGTATAGTTCTTGAGATTTCTTATGATAAATCAATACATTTAAATTTAAATTTACATGTAAATGTTTATTTTAATCCAAAATAAACTTATACATTTAAATGTATTGGAATACTGCCAATAAAGTCAGTAGCGTTCTCTACACTGAGCTGCAATGGGTGGAGAGATCACACAGTCAAATAAAATATAATATCGTGCTACCAGCTCATGGGGCATTTTAATGAATTACCTTTTTGCTTCCTGAAGTTCATGAGAGACACAGCTGTGGATTAAGCTTGTGCAGGCAGTGAAACAATTGTTTTGTCCATGTCTAGCATGTTATACTTCACCGTGAGACAAGAAATCTCAGCAGCTAGCATCTTGTTTGCCATTCTTAAGTAATAGAAGAATATACAGCTCTGTAAGTTTCACTTCATATTTCAGTTGTAAATACACTCTTTGTAACATGAGAAATCATGGACCATGAAATGCATTTTACATCAATGTTAGACAGCCAACTAAATCCAATGTTAGTCCATAATCTGAAGTCCTGAAAAATCTTTCAGTTTCTGTTTTTTCTAATGGTAGTATTAAATTAAAAGGGAAGTCTCTGGTAGTTTAATCAGATTGCATTTGGTTAAAATAATTTATTTAAGACTGTGAATAACATTTTAACTCCTTAAATATTAACTGTTCAAAAAATGTATGCTTGGTTTCAGTCATTTGTGTAGTAATCTTCTCAGATTTTTCGATCTCTCCTTAATCCATATACTCCCCAAAGGACATAAAAAAAGAGGGGGGTGGGCAGCCATCAAATCACAACTACTGCACTATTGAACAAAACCCAGAGAAACGATGTGATGCATGTAAAGGTTCTGGTGGTGATATTCACCCTGAAATCACACCAACCGGGGCAACATCTCTATGCCTACCTAATGCAAAACAGCTCACTTGCTTTTCTTCATCCAAAATAAACAACATCCCCCTGTAGTGGAAAGTTATACTGCTTTCAGGACAATCTGTGTGAAAATCAGTGTCCTTCATCATATTCAGAAATAAATCAAACCTGAAAATTGCAATACAATTTTGCCAAATTCCTCTCTCTTACATATACACAAACACCATGAAAAATGCCCTCCCAGAATTTTCCCAATCAATAAAATAAATTCATTTATTTCCTAGAGGATATGGAGGAAGATGCCATGAGAATTATTATTTATGTTTTTAATTATCTATATGCCACAAGAGTGGGAGCGAGGGAAAAAAATTAAAGGAAGACACAGCCATAAGGGATCAACAGAGTTATGCTCCTACTTCCAAAGAGCAAACCAAAAGAAGAGACAGTATTTCGATGTACTGAGGAAATCAGTACATGGGAAACATTTTAGAAAGTATGTCATGAGAAGAGAAAAGAATAGAGCTCTGACTCACAGGTTAACCTGTCCCAGCTATGAAGTTAAGACATTAGAAGGATATTTAAGAAGTTTTGAACTGAAATAGAAACTTCACAAGAGTTGGAATAAAATGATGAAAGACCCTTTTTGAGGGCAAGAACGCAGCTATGAAGGATGTTGTCAAGGGCAGCAGAAGGCACACAGCAAAAATTTCAGAAGCTTTCCAGCTGCAATAAGAAAGGAGAGGTAGTATTTACCCAGCCTCCCTGTTACTGGTGTTTGCTATCCCACATCTTTGAAAAATGGTGAATCAAGCCTCACAGACACCAAGCCATGAGTTGCAGACAGTGGGAATGTACTGCAAGAGGATGAAGCTTTCTCTTAGGTCTTTTTTTAATTTAACCTTTTTCGTTCACAATTCTAACACAGTAGAAAATTGGAAAGATCTATATCCTCAACATTTCAGTTGGTTCTTTTAAAAAATCACTAAGTTAAATTTCCATTTTTCAGTGCATTTTTAGAACTCTTTCTTACTGCATAGCTTTAAATAATGGACATTTGAGAGAATTAGGCTCATACTGACCCAGCTCTGTTGCAGCTGTCACCGTATCTTACTATGAAGATAGTCCAGATTGTTAGGTTTCTGCAGCAGCAGGATGTCTCTTTAATTTTATTTTCATTTTTCTGAGATTTTTTGTTTTATACACAACTTGGATACTGCCCCTCTAGGTCCAACACCATTTACATCACAGTAATGTTGATGTCATACTTAGTGTGTCAAAAAACAGAAAGATGCTCTTAATAAAGGTTTGATAAGTGTTTCCAACTTGGGTGAGAAAACATATATATGTGTATGCATATATGTATGTATATGACACTTCTAATTAATTAACGATAACAATACAGACTGATAGAGAAAAGGCAATGTACTAAACAATTAACAGAAGACTAATTATACACTTCTGAGAGTGGCAAGCTGTCAGTAGGTGAACACAACTAGAGTGAAATGAAACCAGAAGTTTTGGGCACCTAGGTATTTAGTCCCAAGAGCAACTTGGGATTTTAGTTTGCATAAATCCTAAAGTAAGAAAGCGATACAAAAGAGAGAAATCACAAATTTCTAACAGTTTTCTTCCACACTGATCTAATCCACTAATATTCCTGTTGGACTAAAGCATCTGAATTCCCATAAGGCTTCTTGTGTCCCAGACCTTGTCCTACTGGCTTTCCACCACTTCACTGTCAGTCATGGAGTAGGCATCTTCCTAAACAGGGAGTTGTTATTGCATCTAAGTGGATTCTGGGGTGAATTACATGCTGGAATGCATAAAGAATAAAAGGCCTATAGAAATATACATATATCAGCAGGATCCCAGAACTATAACGCTTTTGCGAGATGAAGTGAACGCTGGCGCGCTCCCTGAGTTGGCAGGTTTAGGGAAGGTGCCTGCCACTCTCTCCTTTGCATTTTAATACATATGGTTTTTTATCCTAATTGGTGAAAAATTTTGGCTGAAAGATCTTGAATAAGAGGGCAGATTTTAAATGACCTGTTCATTGTCAAGCAATTTTAATTAAGGTGAGCCTTATAAATTTAAATCCAATGTGAAAGCATTTGGTTTCAATGTTTTATAAGTAAATGATGTAAGTTTTTATTCAAAATAATATTTCAATGTGGATTTTTTTTTTTTTTTTTAATTTCACAAATTTATTTTTTTAACCCAAACTGGTATTTTCAGCTTTTCAGGTAACCAAGTATGTGTAAAGTATTTTATGTTTAAAACAAAGCATTTTGATTTTTTGCTGTTGCTTTTTAAATAAATTAAACAAAAAAACCCCAAACCCTAATAACAATAATTTATGCAGCTTCAGTTTGCTGGACTTGTGCCTTCCTCAGATTTGGAGCAAAACACATTCTCTCTTAGCCTAGCTGCTTAGAATCAAGCGAAGTTTATTCACAAAGGATAATTTCTTATAACGACATTCACAGAAATAATTGTGCCAAGATCACATGTGCTTATTGCCTGCAGATTGTGTCCTGTCCCCATTCTTTTATTTCTTCTTTAGGCTATCCCAAAAACCTCTAGTGCATGCATGAAGTTGCTTACCTGACTCTCTGAAKTAAGAACACTGCATGCTTGATTTTGCAAATGCATATAATATTTCAAATACATATACATATAGCAATCCTATATATACCTATATATACATATACACGTATACTCATGCAAGTAACAGAGTAATGATGCAGGCATTCAAGAGGGCAGATTTTATGCAGGAATGGGATCAATAACACTAAGTCTAAGCTAAGTGCTTGGAGGTGAATATTCAAAGGATTTCATATTTTCAATAATTTTAAACAACTTGGTAATCATCATATGAAATGAATTAAATTATTTTGAGCATTAATATAATTTTTCAGGAAAATCAAGAGGCCCGAATTCACAAAAGGAAGCATCTTCTGATCACAGTGCTGGCAACATTTCCATTCAGTAAATGTAAGTTTTACCTGCATATGATTACATGGTAGAGCTTAGGAACCAAAAATGCATCTGCTAAAAATATCCTGCTCTTCAGATCATGCACTACTTGTTCCCTCTCTTCACCCCTCCCCTTTTTATTTCAGTTTACAAAGGCTTTCCGTAATGAATGTTGAAAACCCAATGTAAATACTTTAAAGGACTAAGCTTTCAAATGTGGTTACTGTGGCATATGTATGTTCCGTAAATACAAACATAAGATATATCTGCTGAGAAATTACATTTGATAATTTGACAGCTTTGTGGCTTAGGAATATAAAAAATTCATATTTTGTCAACAAGAAAGTTCCTCCATTTGTTAAGAAGGGGCTACTATGAAAGCACAGAAAGATGAATATTTTGAAAACACAGATTATTATGGGAGTAATATAATCCCCTACTTTTCTTAATGCATTGACTTTTAAAAAAATATTCATTTTCTTTCTTTTAGAAGAATTCCAGTCAGTTCATAACTTGCAGAAAAAATGTGCAGTCGAAGCAGAACATTTAGGGGAGCCAGGAAGCTGACTTTTATTGGTACCACAAGGTTTTATTCAAATTCGAGCAAATGATGGGCTGCTGAAAAATCTTGTGTCCTTTCATGTTCATACCAAAGAAAAAAAAACCACTCCTGCCTGGCCTGTGGCYAGAAACCCCCCCATCTCCTGTGGGGACCAGGCATGCCCCATCCTGGGATATCGTAGGTGCCTAAGGTTGGTGTTCATCTAGAGCTGGACCACCTGGAGAAGGTTGCTCAGGGCCATGTCCCTTTGKAGTATGTCCAAGGACACAGACTCTATTACTTCCTTGGGCAACCTGGTCCAGAGTTTGACCACCCTTGGAGTAAAAAAAGGGTTTTTTTCTTATGTTTAGACAAAATTTCCTGCATTCCTGTTGCACCCATTGCCTCTGGTCCTGCCACTGGGTGCCACTGAGAAGAGACCATCATCTTTACTCCTTCCATCAGGTGTCCATACCCATGGATAAGGTCCCCCCTTGAGCCTTCTCTTCTCCAGGCTGAGCAGTCCCAGCTCTCTCAGCCTCTCCTCATTTCATCGTATTTCACCGTACCATGTGGAGCTACCCCAGATGGCACACAAACACCATGTCTCCTTCACACCTATAGAAATCCTAGCAGGCAGCCTTACCAAAGGAAACATTAGCCCTGTCATTAGCGCCATCCCATATGGCATAGTTGTCCCTCCTCGTGCATGCTGCAGCTGCATCTAGCTCTGACTACTACGCGTTCATGTAACTAAAGATGGTATCGTAGGATATTTCTACGTGGCATGACAGAGTGTTGTAGATAAATGCCAGCGACAGCACTGAGCGAGCTGCTCCCCGTTCTGCAAGCAGAACAGTTATGTTCGCCTGGTACCAGCTCAAGCAAAGGAGGCCATACCTGCACTGATGAGAGCAGGATTTAAATTGCTCAGATGACCTTAATTTTGGCATTTTACGCATTCTAGACCTTCAGCTTGCAATTTGAATAATATTTGAAGATAGTACACTACTTATACACTATCTTAAAAGTAGAGAGTGCCTTATGGAAAATGCTGACAACAATCCAATACAGAATATCACAAGATGGTACACAAGCAAAACTGCGTTACAGGGAATATAGTCCCAATACCATAGATGAGTAAAATAATTATCTTTTKTTGGTATTAAAAGGACACCTGCATATGTTTCAGTATAATCCAGCTGCCACCGGAATGTACCTATTTCACTCCCGGCAGGTATATTTCCTGGCATGACTATATGCTTTTCAGTAGGGCTCCCTGGGAAGGTGTAGTCGATGAGGGAAGTGTCCCAGGCTTGGTGGTGTGGGAGACAGGGTTCCCTGGGTGTCCTGGCCTCCTGCCCAGCTCACAGCTTTGGTAGGGGAAAATTCCCTCGTTCAGACAGCAGCGGTCATGGTTCTTCTGCCATGTGTCAAACGTTCCTGCTAGTGAATGAAAGCTCCCTTAACTTCCCAAGGCTTTGGATGAGCCCATAGGAATGTCTAACCACTTCACGGCAGTCACTTGTACCCTGAGAAAAGGAAGGATGTTGCCTTTACATTACTTTATCCATGCAAACCTGTCCCTGTGTAGAAAAATCAAAGTGATTATAACTTTTGTAATAGCTGAAATACTGAAGTAAACCTCCCAAAATCAGACATCTGTACTGCGCATCAGTACTTCATTTCCCTGTTTGACACTCGCAGGGTAAATGTGGTCCCTCCAATAAAGAACAGCATGTGAGTAGTGCCTGTATGTCTCTTCCTATAGAAAATAGATGTCTAGTACAATAAAATCTACAATCATTTTTTTCAGGTCTGAAGTACATTTCTGAAAGGCAACTGTATGGAAACTGTGCACTAAACGGCATGACCATTACTGGCTAATACTGAGTCAGAATGAATTCCTTAATGGTAGAGATTGGGAAAGAATATGCCAAAAATAAAACAAAATAAGAGATGGAAAGGCCATGCTAAATTGGCTGGTTTCCATTGTTAGATACAAAAAAATTGAAATTCAGAAGCCTGGAAGCCTAGCAGCTGCTTCTTATTTTATTTTCAAAACTTGGTAACTGGTTGTATAACCCTGTCTCACTCTCCCTGAGGATTACTGGGGCCAGACTGAAAATGCAACAACCAACTGATGCAGAGATACCATCTCAAAGAAGAATAAAATAATCTGTAGATAAAAATCTACATAGCCTAACAAATGAATTTCAGACTAGCAAACAGGTGAATAAACAAATACAGAGGAGGAGATGAAGATACATAAACAGGATCTCTGTCCACAGTATGCTTCATTGTTGGWTATTTAGGTCTTTCTCTGCTGTACTGCAAACTTTTACAGAAAGGTTCATGCAAAATAAATAAATAAATAAAGTATTTGTTTATGTTTGGAACTGAAAAACTAGTAATTTCCCCCAGTTCATTCCATGCAAGATAACATTGCCTGTATCAGTGTAACTAATATTTACATCCAGAAATGAGAAAGCCACAAATGCTAAGAAGAGAAAGGTAAGTGAAAAGAGGACTGAAAATATTGGAAATCAGTCATGCAGACCAACATCTTGCAACCAAGGTAAGGGAGAGAGCTAGAAGAAATTCCCCAACAGCTCTCCTGAATAAATTGGCAAAGAGCTTTGCTTTCTTCTGCTTAGCTCAGGTCCACTCCTTAAACTGTTGTTAACAGGAAAAAGATGAATAAACAAAGGCAAATTTCATCTGGTTTTGACTCATTACAAAGACTGGTGACTCTACAGAACAGCGTGCTGAGCTCTGGTACGCAAAACTGATCTTGAGAAAAGCATCTATAAAAAGTTAACTTCATAAAGCTCTGTATTAAATACATTTTAAAATTGTGTTGATTAATTAATTTACTCAACATGCATACACATGGAAATCTTTTAACTGTAAATAGTGTTTACTATATTTCAAGATACATATTTAGAATAGTGGCTAAATAGGGTGTTGATTAAACAGAAATACTACATGATGAAATGTCGTAATATACCTCATATTTACTGTAGCTTTTTTCCACTCCTCCATTCTTTGGAAAGTTAAATACTACTGTGCAAATATTGTTTTAAAGATTATGAGGCTCTAGTTTTCAAATTCATCCAGCAGAATAATTTAAATTATAATATTGGCTTTACAGTGATTGAGGAATTTTCCTCTACTTAATATAAATACTAAAGGAATTGGCCTATTACATTATTTTTCATTAATCTCTTAGTGTTGCAATAGCCAGAACCTTGTGGTACAAAAAGAAAAAAACAAGCATGAATATAATATGATAAAACTTAAATGATCTAAGCACAATATATCTAATATCAATTTTGTATGTCCTCCAGTGAAGATTTAACTACCTGCCTAACAGGCTAGTGAGAATAACATTTGGGAAACTATTTGCCAAACTTTCTGCCTGCATTGTTTTGTAGGGTACCTAAGCTAAGGGTTCAACAGATAAAGCAAAAATGCAGTTTTACAGCTTGTTGTGTAAGATACATATGATGTCAGGAGTGGAAGTCACAAAGCAGGGAGGAGACGGATGAAGGAAAAGACATGTAAGAAAACAGTAACACCGTGCAAATACTCGGTTGAGACATGTAGATTCAATTGAACTGCACAGGTTTGTTGTTGCTATCATCTAAATGATATTTATTCCCACTGATTGTTGGAACTGGGAACTTGCTTGGGATTACGTGCATATATCTGCAACCAGGAAATTCATGAAGACATATGTTCACAACTTGTACTGACGCAGAAAACACCAATTTGGTGAACATTTTTTATGGATATATACCCGCTTTTACATCATTTTCAAAAGGAAAACACATTTCAAAGCTAGAAATCAAGAAAATACCTTCAGACAGTTTAACAGGTTGGCCTTTGCCAGCCAGGACCAAGGCTCACATCCCTATTCTGCCGCCTTGGTTGGGGATGTGGGGAGAACGAGGGAAGATGTGCAGCACCCTATCAGGCTGCAATACAGCGATTCAGCAAGGATTTTATTAATTCCTTAACACAGGAGAAAGAAAAGTGTCACTGCAGGACGATCTGCATCTTTCTAATTCAAACAACTCACAGGACACATGCGAGAGTGACAGAGGAAGGATCTCCCATGAACCGGTGAAATCCCCACCTGCCAGGCTCCTGGCTTTGTGTCTCTGCGTGATGAACTTTAAAAGGTTTGGATTTCACCTTGATGTGGGATGGGAACGTTTTCTAAATCTCAGAAATATTCTCATGACAGGAATATCATTTCCTCTCCTTTACCTGCCAAGTATACCGAAATCAAGCCGATAAAATCTATATATCATCCAGATATCACACATGAAGATTTGGAAGATGCCCAAAAAAGCAGATACAGGTGGAGCCTCCAGTATCTGGCAAAATGCCTATCAATTAATGCCATTTTCAGCATTTGAAACAGAAATCCGTAGCCTATTAACTTCTCTGCAGCTGCTTACACATTTCAGAGAACATGACGCTAAGCAACAGCGTTTGATCAACCCTGATTAGGATAGATCTGAGGTAGCAAAGAGTTAAAAAATGTAACAATTCATTGCTATATTTGAAGTCCTGGTAATGCACTTTTTATTTTTAAAAATCAGAAATCAGCACAAAGTTCAGTGCTTTCAGAAAAAGAATAATTCCTGCATAAAGAGCTGCCAAAGAAATAAAGAAATGATGGATATCACAATAAATGAGACCATGAAGCCAAAGTTAGTGCAATGTTTCTCTCTTTTTTGAAATTCTAATTCTCTCTATATTTCTGCTCAAGGCAAACAGCATTCTTACTACGTATTTGTGGAGCATCATGTGAACTTTATTCTAGGATAAAATATTAAAAGAATAAATTGAAATGTTGAAAATGTATTGAAATGGTTTTAATTATTCAGTATTTTTAATAAGAATGATAGATTTAGAAATTACAAAGAGCCTTAGGATCATAAAACCTACAGTGTCTGCTGCAGCTGGCAGTTGCAATGTCTATTTCATCCTAACCAGCAGTTTTTCTGTTTCTGAAGTATCTGAAGCAGCCACAGATATGGCTGAAACCATGAAGACAGAAGTGGCCACCGTGTAAAAGTATGCTCTTTCTGTCTACTTAGAACATTTTTTAGTGACTGAGTCCCTTCAGAGGAAGAGATGAAGTGCTTGTCGTGGCTACATTAAGAATTTTATGAGCATCAAAAAATTTCTGAACCTAGCATTGCTGACATGAAACAGAGTTTGTATTAACTGCTGGCTAATGCTGCAAGATGGAAACCCACACACAGATCCATATAAAGCTAGGAACTATGAGCTCAATTTGCTGGATGTGGGCAATATTTCAAGCAAGGATCATTACATGTTTACCCTTCTTTTATAGTCTTTTCTGGGTAAGACACTAAAGCTTTGCRCTGATCAGGCATGGCTACCTCATGGCCAGCGATCTACAAGCCAAAGGAGATCAAATCAGGGAATGGGAGTTGTTGGCGTGCGTTACATTATAGTCAAGTATTTTTTCCCTGAAGTACTCATTCAGTAAGTAAATATAAAGATCTGGGGACTGTGGGGAGATGCGACTCCAGGAGCACTCCAGCAGAAGAGATTTGACTGATTTGCAGAGAGGTATTGCAGTTCTGAGAAACGATATGTATAATTCTTGTTTGCTGCTTTCTTTAGGCTGGTTGCGCTAATATTAGCTTATCTATTCTGTATTAAAGACTCGACTTACTATGAGCTCAGTTTTCATTAATAAAGATATATCCAAACACACACACACACACACACACAAAAGCAATGTAACAACAATTTATTAGATATGGAGGAGCTAATGTGAACTGTTTCTGAACAATGAATTGTAAGGCTCAGCATGTGACAGCGGTCTTCATGTAGGTTGTGTGATAAAGTACACGATGCATTAAAAAGCCCATTTTTTTTCCCTTTTAACTGCTAGTTCTATAACCTCCTTATTTTCCTAAATTTGCTGAGCCTCTCTCTTTCTTTATGTTGTGGTAGTGAAGCAGATTGCTGATAGCACAATACCTAGTGCAACATGTCTTCTGTGGCAATTTTGCAGGTAATTTCCTCAAACACAAAAGAGACAACACATCTAGGACAGAGCTAGTCTGTAATTTACTTGTGGGTAACAAATTATCAATTTAGTCACTTCTCTAACAAAACCAAAATAATTTTCCTCTCTTAGATTGATTTTTAACTGTGCTATTACAATATTATCCAATACTACTAGTATCATGCATATTTAATTTTATTTCAGAGATAAAACATTTTGTGGAAGGAAGAGGAGGATAAACTGACACAAAATGAAACAATTCTTCATGTTAAAAATAACCGGCATGAAAACACAGTTGCAAGGAAGGTAAATTATAAAGTATGCATTTATCCAATCATTTTAAATACCATAATTACACTGACTGCTCATCAAAAGACTTTTAAGACTCATTAAAATTATAAAACATTTCTAATTAAATCCATATTTAAATGACGTTTCTATAACGAATCTACATGGTACTTTAAATCAAACAAAAAAGTTCTGGTGAAAAATCCAATTAATTGAAGTTTTTGTAAGAATTACAGCTTAAYGATGGGGGCACAGCAGTTGCCTTTTAGTTAAAATTGAGGATTACTGTGTTATATCCATCTTTAGCTCAACCTTGTCCATAAAATAATCAATCTTCATGAAATTTCACATGCCAGATATTATTCTAGTATACAATAATTTTTTTTTTTCTGGAAATAGTAACTGTCCAATTTAACAATTGATGCAAGTGGCTCTTAGGGTTAACATTACCTTATATCTGATTTAATTGATGCTATTAGAAGGGGAAGAGGACCTATGTTCTTATTAGTCAAAACCAGTCTGAAGCACAAGCATCCACTCATATGCGCTCTTAGTCACTATATTTTACCAGTTTCAGACATGGGTTCCTGTTTGCCAGCCAAGGCACCGGGGAACTGGGCTTTTGTCCAGCGCATTGGGTTGTCCACCAATACTCATGCAGGGACTGCCCCGAAGTGCCCTTCTTCTTTCAGATCGCATACAGTCTCCAGTCTTCGAGGATTTACAGCAGGCTCCCTCTTCTGATCTCAAATGGCTTTACCATTTCTCAGTTTTATCAACAGCATTGTTCCTTCTCACTAATAGCATTGCTCCTTTTATTCTTCATAGTGGTGTCACTCTGGTGTGAGATTAATTGTCTGCTAAAGTTCTTTATTGTCTTATGTCGAGGACCGGACCAGTGGACTTTCACAAGACCCCGGTCTTCAGCCAGGTTCCATAGGTTAAAGCTGCTCAATACTCAAATACGCAAACATTCTCCATCAGAGTCTGAACAYGTTCATTGCTATTCACCATCAAAGTTGGAAGGGACCTCTAGAGGTCATCTAGTCCAACCCCCCACTCAAAATAGGTGTAACTAGATCAGGTTGCTCAGGTCTGTGTCCAGTGAAGTCTTGAACCCCTCCAAGGACAGAGAGTCCGCAGCATCTTTGGGCAACCTGCTCCAGTGTTTGACCACCCTCAAATCCAGCATAAATATATGCAACTATCCCTACCTATTTACAACCTTTGTTGAACTGCATATAATGATTTGTTAACTATTTTTTTTTAATTCTAGATCCAGTTCTAGCAAACTAGACAATATGCAGCTGTGGAAGAATTTTCTATGAGTAGAAAAGAGAGATGTGGCAAAATCTGGCTTTTTCTCCATATATTTCAAATGAATACCAGCAATTCAAGCTGTAGCTTTGTTTAAGGATGCAGAAATCCAGTGTGGAAGCCCTCATTGGCATTTGGTGATACTCAGGAGTATGAAGGCTCCCTTCCGCGATCTGATGAAACAAGGGAAACCTCAGGGACCAAACTGTAAACAAGGAGAAGCTTCCTTGCTACTTCTCCCTGTGAAAATATCACCTGCAGAAAAGGTGAGGAAATCCTTTTGCAAAAAGAAGAACCTATTCAAAAGAGGCTGAAATTCATAGAGCTCAAGAGGCATAGGAGGAAAGCATAGATAAGATGGCAAAAGAAGAGTGACATGCTAACATGAAAAAAGAAGAAGGTTTGTACATAGGTAAGGGCAAAGCTACACTCATCTATGAAAATGGGAAGAAAAAACACACGTCTTTGAGGAGCTCAGAAGAAGGGGATCCAGTCAAGGGACTTAAAACTGCTTCCTTATAAGAGCATTGGCAATGCAGTTCTTCAGCTTTCTGTATGGAGATTTCCAGTGGCACAAGAAATCCATATAGCTGAATTTTTTATATATTCTTCTTGAAACAGCCACACAGAGAAATATATGTCTATTTAACAGACTGCGAAAACAAGGCACAGAAAGATTACAGTGGCCCAGAGTTCAGAGTCTTCTAAAATGTGCACTCTGGTTTTCACTGAAGAAGTAAAAGAAGGAAATAATCCTTCAGCTCCAGTTTTTTCCATGTGCTCTACTTATTCTCTTTGCTGCAAATGATTTCCTTAGAAATAAAGAGACATTACACTCATAAGGATCAGTTTGGGCAGTTTTACTCTGTTACRATAGTGGTGACTAAAGAGATGTTTCCTCTGGCTTCCCCATCCCTCCTGATCATGGTGCCAGGCAAGCGTCTCTAAAACTGGACCGTACTTCAGCTGGGGGGAAGCTGGTGTGGCGGAGATTCATTTCCAGAACTCGATTTCAAAAGGATTTTTAATAAGGAATCTCAGCACATGGATACTGTGTGAAGTCAGAAGTTTTCTTCAGCTTTCCTGGCTCTTGAGTGCCTGTATTCCAGCAGCAAGAGCTCTGCCCAGCCCAAGTGAAAAGAATCATAGAATCGTAGAATAGTTTGGATTGGAAGGGAACTTTTAAAGGTCATCCAGTCCAACYCCCCTGCCATGGGCAGGGACATCTTCAACTAGATCAGGTTCCTCAGAGCCCCGTCCAACCGGACCTGGAATGTCTCCAGGGATGGGGCATCTACCACCTCTCTGGGCAACCTGTGCCAGTGTCTCACCACTCTCAGTGTAAAAAAATGTCTTCCTTATATCTAGTCTAAATCTACCCTCTTTTTGTTTAAAACCATTCCCCCTTGTCCTGTCGCAACAGGCCCTGCTAAAAAGTCTGTCCCCATCTTTCTTATAAGCCCCCTTTAGGTACTGAAAGGCCACAATAAGGTCTCCCCAGAGCCTTCTCTTCTCCAGGCTGAACAACCCCAACTCTCTCAGCCTTTCTCCATAGCAGAGGTGTTCCATCCCCCTCATCATTTTTGTGGCCCTCCTCTGGACCCACTCCAACAGGTCCATGTCTTTCCTGTGCTGAGGGCTCCAGAGCTGGACGCAGTACTGCAGGGGGGGTCTCACCAGAGCAGAGTAGAGGGGCAGAATCCCCTCCCTTGACCTGCTGGCCACGCTGCTGGTGATGCAGCCCAGGRTACGGTTGGCCTTCTGGGTTGCGCGTGCACCTTGCTGGCTCATGTCCAGCTTTTCACCCACCAGTACCCCCAGGTCCTCTTGGCAGGGCTGCTCTCAATCCCTTCATCCCCCAGCCTGTATTGACTGGGGTTGGGGGTAGGACTCAGGTGCAGGACCTTGCCCTTGGCCTTGTTGAACCTCATGGGGTTCACATGGGCCCACTTCTCGAGCTTGTCCAGGTCCCTCTRGATGGCATCCCGTCCCTCAGGCGTGTCGACYGCACCACTCAGCTTGGTGTCATCTGCAAACTTGCTGAGGGTGCACTYGATCCCACCATCTATGTCATTGATGAAGATATTAAACAGTACTGGTCCCAGTACAGACCCCTGCGGGACACCACTCGTCACYGATCTCCATCTGGAGAATGAGCCGTTGACTACTACCCTCTGGATGCGACCAGCCAACCAATTCCTCACTCACTGGACAGTCCACCCATGAAATCCATACCTCTCCAGTTTAGAGAGAAGGAYGTTGTGGGGGACCGTGTCAAAGGCCTTACAGAGGTCCAGAGAGACAACAAGCTATGTAGCTTTTCATATTCCATGAAGGATACCATGACTAAATGGTCATGTTTACCAGATTCTGACATTTTAGACAAAATAAGGTTACATACAGAGTAAATGGTATCTTGAATTATTTTGCAGGATTTTCACTCTACCTTGTTTGCAAACTATGTGATTGTTGCTTTCATACGGGATATTTACTTTGTCATTTTCGCCCCCTCAATCCGTCCATGTTTGAAATCGCCACCCTTGATATTCTTTTTTTTCCTTTTCCCTTTCTTTCTCACTAGTCTTTTTTCCAGATGCTCAGGGGACAAACAGGCAACAAGTTAGACCTGTCTCCCTCTGTACACACCTTCTTATGTGTGTGTTTACAAACAGAATGGTAAGAATGGTACAGTTTAGCACAAAAAGAACTACAGATCTGAAGAAACAAAAATGAGCTGCAGTTTTAGCAATCAACACTTGTAATAGACTACATAAATTCTACTGTACGCAGAAATAACAAGACCTGCTTGAACCCTCCCAGTGATTAATTAGAAAGCCTGTCTTACAGATTTTTCTCTCAGGTGTAGTAACCTCGTGGACCTTACCATTAAGAACTAATAAATAAATGCTTGGTTAAGCACAAACTGGTTGATAGGCAGTGAAAAAGAGTGATGATCTTGGTTTTATGCAAGACAGTTATCCTGTCATGTTACCTTAGAGGACAAAATGATACCAAATAAAAATAAAATTTTCAAGTGCCTGGTATAATGAATTATTTAGAAAAATTCATTACTATATTTCCAATACTAATGCAACATGCAGGAAGTATAGAGCTGAAGTTGCATACAGGGTACACTGTTTTTACTATTTTTAGATTAGCTGCACTAAAAATCTGAAACGAAAACAGAGAGAAAACCTACAAAAATTATTAACTAGTATAAACAAACCACGTGTATTTTATGTCATAATATGTCTGTATATTGGAAGACAATGTTATTTTTTTACCTCTAAACCATTGTATTTTCAGTGTGCTTCTAAGGATCACAGTGTGATACAATTACCTTAAAGGAGGAGAGGAGATGGAGATGTCCCTTTAAAGGAAGCTTGACAGTATATAAAATACACTGACATAATTAACTCTTCTCACAGATTACCTGGCACATTAAATGTTATATATTTGCCTCTGTATTGCACATGTTATGATAATAAACCATCATCACACTTGACTTTTTTTTACACAAATCTGACATAATATACAAACAGGAAATTCAAGATTACCTAAAAGATGTAATAACTCTAGTTCTGCCCCCTTTGTTTTGCATTTTCTTAAGTAAGTTATAATTTAAGTTGATTGGAAGAGAAATAAATACAATTCATAGACATTCAGATTGCCAAATATGTATTTGCTCATTAAATTTGAGATCACTTAAACCGAATTACTAGATATGAGAGCCTTAGACTTGTTCTGAGTAAATAAAAAAATATTGTCTTAATAGATGAAATAGGACAATTTTTTAGAAGTGTGACAGAAAAACCTTAATTCTGTCATTTACATATCCTGTCATATACAATCCCCACTTGTATAAGCACAAATTATTTTTTGTACGTTTAGCAGGGCTTAAACATAAAATTTTCAGTGCCATAGTAGAGATGTCCGTGTGAGCAGTAAGTAGCAACTGCCAGAGAAGCAGGCTGTTATCCCCTGTGGGCTGCTCACCCCCAGYCTCTGGAAGAGGAAGATGCGTGCGGCAAAGGGTTCCATCCGACAGCTGCTTACGGATGCAGGAGCTGGGGATACCCGCTTTGATGGCCATCAGAGAGCGGGTGATGCAGAGGAGTACGATATTTGTGATAACACTGAGACAAGTCCTGCTCATTTACTGATTTCTGAAGCATTTCAGAGATATTAGCGATTTTCCCCTCAAGTAGCAAACCCAGATTCTCCATTTTTCCAAGTTAACAATGGAGGGAGACGCAGGAGGCAAAGGAGGGGGCTACTGTGGGAGATTTTGTTCCAGCACACACCAGAGAGGAGAGATGTCTACTCTACAGTTTTTCTGAAGATAAAAGGAACTTTGCCCCTCTGGTTGTTTCCTCCCTCTTTTCTCCCTCCAGGGCAATGGACAATATGAAAAGAAAGTGCAAAACCCCACAACATCTGAAGCAATGCTTAGCTGGTCAGGTCAGGGTGCTTCCATTCAGAGGATTCAAGGATCACTGCTTAAGAGGATATCTGACTTTAAATACAGAYAGCAGAATTTCTTAGGAAACAAAAATAATATATATAAAAAAAAGTAGAGTAAAATGTATGCAAAACCCTTACAGTGAGATCTCAATATTATTTTAATTTTTTTTTCTATAGAAATAAAATATAAATAGAGGTGATTAAATAAACGGGGCAGGATTTTCATATCCTGCAAAATAAATATCTGTCTGTATTCTGAAACAGCATGAGATGTCAGATGCTAAGCACATCAGTGGGCCTTGGCAAAAGTAAATTTAAATAAGATATGAACTGTG
Source organism: Phoebastria nigripes (assembly GCA_035582835.1). Classification (NCBI taxonomy): domain Eukaryota; kingdom Metazoa; phylum Chordata; class Aves; order Procellariiformes; family Diomedeidae; genus Phoebastria; species Phoebastria nigripes. The sequence goes on along the minus strand of JAYKAV010002821.1, from coordinate 779,119 downwards.
TTATGCACTGGTAGGAAGCACATAAATTAATTTGACCTGTCAGCTGAAAGTTGAAGGGGGTGTGCCCAAGCTTAAATAAATCCTCATGCTGCTTTTACTAATTAACATCTGTAAAAATCTACCCCTACCCCCTAAGCACCCTTAATATTTCACTTATTTCTTCTTCCAAGCTCTTTTCCGTACCTGGAGTTATGTGATGGAAATGATATTCCCGAATTTCTGACGTGGCTGCATTTTAATCCTTCTTGTGTTCCTTAATTTTGAAATCCACGTTTTGACAGCTCACCCCCCCCCCCCCCCCCCTTGATTAATGCCTTGTAGGAACCCCTATATGCCTTGCCTGTAAGTGATCTAATTTTGTGCGGGAATGCCTGGGCTGGTACATTGAACCGATTCACCACCCAGGTGGCTACATTTGGACTAAATGAGCTGTGAAGAGCTTCATCTAGGGCCATCGCAGTCTTTCTTCATGTAGCCCCACAGTATGCAGCCACTRCTCCAAACATGATTTGTCACAACCCATCAATAGAAAATAAATTATTGCCATTCTCGCTTGTCAATGGGCTTGTCTTCACTTCAGCTGGCCTAATGATTGGAAGCTCAAAGGGAACATTTCCAGCCTTTGTGGAGCATGATTATGACTGAGCACACTACTCCCCTATGCATCCTGGCCAGTAAAAACATGTAGGGAAAGCAAATTATTTCAATGTTTTGCACCGATGATTAGAGCATTAGCCATGAATGCTAGAGAAGCTTATATTTGACAGTCAAGACTTGTTCAGTTCTGACATTTATTCGCTCATTTTAATGCCACTAGCAAGTGCAAGGTTGCAGCGGTACGTGCAAAGAACATATCATAATGCTAGAGTGCAAAAATATGAGTGAGGAGAACGACCTTGGCAAGATCACAAATCTTTAAGGCAAAGAGATAAACTATATGTAAAAGTGAAAAAGCTAATTTAAATTTGTTTTCACAGTTGTAATTTTCTCAGACATGTAAATATGTCTGAATAAATATGGCTGCAAAAATGTTGAAGTGGCAGCTTACTACTTAGAATTTTTCTGCTGAATTTAACAAGAAGTTGTAGCTGACCTCTTTGAAGGAACACTGTAACAATACATCAGCTTTTAAAAATCACTTCGTTTTCCTTAGGCCACAGAAAAGAGAATGAAATAGCTCAAACAGATGGTATTACTTTGGATTTTGAAATTCAAAGACACTGTAGGTCAGAAGGTAACTGCTGTAACCATGAAGGCAAAAGCATGGATAGGATGTTCTCCATAATGGATACACCTGGATCACAGTGGAAAGAAGCCCAAAATTATCTGTTCTAATCTGCAGCATATAAATAATGTGGCTTGAGACCATACCCAGTATTATTTTACATTTGAAATATTTTTATAAGAGATTGACCAGTAGCAGTATGAAGAAAAGAGGGAGAAATGTCTCCAGTTCATCTTACTAAAAAAGGCACTTAGTTGCATTCAATAAAGATGCATTAGTCAAAATGAGAGATGTTCTTTAAACAATTACACATGTATTTTCAACAGTGGCCACCTAAACTGTAGTTTAAAAAAAGGTGATTATTCAAAGCCTCAATTAAGGGAGCAAGTTTTGCTAATTAAGCACTTGGAATTGTTAAGGGGGAAATCACTGTGTAAATGATGCACTTAATCAATTGTTACTTGGGATATTTCATAGAAATGGCTTTTTTGTTTCTTCTAAAGGCAGCAATTCAGGTGAATGTTATGTCTTTACAATACAATCACAAAATATTTACTATTTTTGTTAAAACAGTGGTGCCAGCCTACAACACATCAGCCATTGTATGCCATAGAAGTAGCGCACTGAATGGATGCTAGGTGTGTGAAAGGACTGGATGTATGATAAGGTATATGCACCTGGCCCTAGGAATACCTAAYATATAGTGGATCAGTGGCATAACTCTCGTCCACAATGAACCACACAAACTGCTCCAGTAGAAAAAGTGAGCACTGCTCATAGAATTGTGCTCCTTGGACTGATGAGACTGTGTAACAAAACCATACTCTCATACTTTGCAGAAAAGGCTGAACACGTGCAGGCTAAAGACTCAGCAATAAGAAGACAAGAAAAGAAACTAAAATGAATGATTTCTTTGAGTATCAATATACTCAAATGCTGCTTGGGACTGTAAGTGCTTTAGATGCAAGAACAATACATAAAACCGTAACATAGGAGGTCATTATTTTGCATATCTGTAAGACTGTACAGATACGTAGTCTGTTGCAGAATTGGAGACAAAAACTGAGCTAGAAATTATATTAAAGAACCAAAGATTACACAGATGATAGATGTTTTCATATACATATCAACTCAGCTATTTCAGTAATCTGAAGTTGTTTAAAACAAGGTATGCAACATAAAGAGAGAAACAGCTAGACAAAAGTTATATTAAAGAGAAACTAAATCGTTCTCCTGTTTTACAAACCCTTCCTGAACAGCCTGTCTAGAATATTCAGTGTCCTGGTTTCAATTCATCCTACAAAAGGCTAACTCATTTAGAAGTGCTTTTCCCCCTTACCTACTAGATAATGCTACAGCATAATCAGAAGTGTACAAATTCTCTCACAGATACAAAAAATTTGTTAAGAGGTTTAAAGTCAGGTACTTAAAAAGTTTGAAAATGCTGGAATTAATGTTAGCTATGAATTTTAATGATTAAGTTTCATACACCATTTTTCTACCTACCTCTGCCTCTTTGGGGCACAGAACAGAGATAAATCTCTTACTGTGTAATATTCAATATTGTATTTTCTACGAAGCATTCAATGGATGACCTTGTATCTACTTTACCACACACTTCAAAGCTTGTATTATTATCATTATTATTAATTTTCTCTAGGGCTTTTCTGTTGCAGGCATCACTTTCTGAGTGCTTCACAAACACTAAAGAAAATATTTATACAACATACTTTGAGATGAATAGATGGTACCCTATTTAATGTATTGCCAAACTGGGACAGAGATTAAAACCAAATTTGAGTTCCCAGTTTGAGACACCATTAATGCACTCTTGCAGAATACGTAGCACCACACAGTGGTTTCCTTTCTGAAAGAACATCTTCCAGTGATTTCATCTACAACTGCGAATGCTCACCTCTGCTCCAAATAACACGTCATATTCTCCATTTCAAGTAACCTGGTCTGCACCCTGCACAAACTCTGTCAAAGAGGCAAGAGTGGAAGAATTCAGCACATCGTTCAAGCACTAGGGTCCTGCCCCTTTCTGCAGCATCTGCCCATTCACACTTTCCAACTTCGGTAGTAATGAAGCAGAGGTTATTCGTACAGCAGCTCTGTTCACCGCACAACCATGGCCCGGCAACGGCACAGCCCGTGCTCGTCACAGCATGAAGGTGTAGTTACATCAAAAGAAGGAAAAAGTTCTGAATCCTGTAATTAAAGCTCTCCTGTACTGTAAGCAGAAAACGCTCATGTGTCTTGGTAACAGCTTTGCAATACTCTGTACAGATGTATGTATTTGAGGATAATAAATTTTTGTTAAGAGTATACCAGGGATATACCAAACAACTAATTGTATATTTGGGTGAGCATTTAACTTTAGATGGTAATCAGATGAAGCTGAATTGGAAATTTATAGCTTAATATAGCAGAATTTTGTAAAAATTATCCAATAACAATAGTTATTCTATCTCTTGACATAACAAAACAAAATGTTAGATATTACTTTTCCTATTATATTTTCTTAATACCCTGCTATTGTCATCAGAAGCATAATAGAAAAAGACTTTACTGCGCATACATTATTTTCTTTTGATTAARCAGGTGCACTGGAATTTCAATCATGTTAAATCATAATTAAATGCCCCATTTTTTTCATTGCTTTTTTTTATAAACACATTTTGGCAATTAAATTCTGAAAGGAGATTTTTTTTTTTCCTCCTTCTTTTTTAAAGTTATATTTCTAAAGAATTAGAATAGACAGATTTATTCACTCTGGAAAGGTGGAAGACCTTACCCAGAGTGATCTGATTATACTATTCATAAAGAGAATGAGTCTTCCACATCATCCTTAGTTTTACTTTACACCTTCACAAAACTTTTGAGTTGCTTAAAGTTGCTTATAATTTACAAGCTTCTAGATCAAATAAGAATGAAAATTCTAAAACACTGAGATGAAATGACAACACATTAATATACACATTATAAGGAAAGTTAGTCTATGACAACAATCTGGGTAAAAAATTGGTAAAGCATGGCTAAATACTATTCAGGTAGGAAGTTGCTACAGTAGAATAGGACATATTTAAATGAATTTAATCTGAAAAAACCCCAACAGCCTATATGTTCAGCAATTACTACAGAATTTAGAAATTCTAAGTGATCTTCTAGAAGGTCTGCATTCTGTGGTTAGACGTGCAACATAATTTTCTCACAGGCTCAAAGTCAAGCCTTTAGAAGCATCTGGAAGGTAACACAAAAAATTCAACAGAAAGTATTATTCACATTTAAAAGGATGGGCCAACATGCCAGCAGTCTAACCACAAACAAAAGATGGGAGCACTGTCACATTTTGCATTAAGATAACACGCATTGGCTCTGGCGTGAGTTAATGCAACTAATGTTCAGATAGCATGTTCATAAGGATGCAGAGTTTAAACTCTTGAACAATCTCTGGTTGGCTTATTTTTTGTGCCCTGACTTGTGTTATAAAAAGGTAAAAAGGAAAAAATGAAATAGCTACCACTGAAGAGGCACATATGATAGTCTTATTGTACTTGTTTCGGTTAATGAAAAATACCTTACATTTTTATCACAAAAAACATGATCCACCCCCACCAAGAAATAATTTTTGGCTTTAAGGTTTAGAGGGAGGCCATCATCTTCGCTTCTCTAACATCAAAAGTTACTATTTCTGTGTGTTTGACTACACATGTTGCAAGTTTCATTCACCTGCCTTTGGGTACAAGCCACTACTACATTTTTCTAAAGCACACTATTTAAGGCAAGAAATGAAAGAGAAGATCAAACTGGAAAAAATTAAATTACTTGTACTGGCATCAAAACAAAACATCAGTGGGTTTTGCAGAATTGGCATGATAATTACAACAAGGATAAATATTCAAGAGAACTTTTGCTTCCATATCTGGACTTCAGCAACACATTACAGGCTAACAGTGCGCATAAGCAGTATCATATGATGAATATATGGCAGTAAAACTCATTGGAGAGGATGCACTGCTGCTAGCATAGTGGTCTAGAAAACCTCAGGTTTAGCTGCCCCTGTTGCTCAGACAGAAATGGATTGGTTAATCTTTCATTGTGTTAAAAAGGTCATCTGGCTTCTTAAGATTTTAAGAAGTAAAAGAAAGTACAACAGGTTATTTACAGGCGTGCAATAATCACATTGAGAATGGCATTTACAGAGCCACCAAAAATCATCATTTCACTGTAACATTTAAGTCTTTTGTTGCAAATTTCAAGTTACGAAAAGTGTAAGTATGTGTTTATACAATAAAAACCTAATCCTGAATAAGTAGCTAAAAAAATTAGATTACAAGGATTTCTTCTTGAAATTTAGGTGATTTTCAAAGAAACAAAAGAGTCCTTGAAGAACAGTTTGCAATCTTAGACTATTCAGCCTATGTGTGTTTTCCTAAGTATGATTTTTAAAGGAAAATATTAAATCATTCTTCTCAATGTAATGAAATTTAATGGTGCATGAATGCTGAATCCCTTACACCTGAAACTGAAGACAACCAAGTTGTTGACATATACGTCTCTATATATGTAATACAAACATATATTTTAAATAATGTTATTATATAACGTTTACTTGTAAAAATACCTTGGGTTTAAGCAAGATCAACATTTTTATGATTTGAAGAGGTACCTATAGTATTCTCAGTAGTTCTGAGCAAGAGCTCAGATATTAAGGCAAGAGTTAATCACAACTCTCTTTTAAAGGATAAAACTACCTTCTTTAATTATTACACTGAGGATTTTGTAATTCAACAATATAGTCCTACTAATAATTCTGTCTAGAAGAAATTTGCATGTTTTAAATTGGAGACATTTTAAAATACCATAGTTAAATCCTGATTGTAAGAGAAAGTTCTTTTTTAGATTTATTTCAGCTTCTATCAGGTGGCATTATTTTTCCAATAGTCACTAACTCCATACATCTCATTTGAAGCAGCTATGTCCAACCTATAATTATTTTATTCTAATTAGAGTAATTCACGGTTAATTATTCAAAATGATTCTTCTTCAAAATCAAACCCATTTCTTGCCATGGCACTTTTAAAATGTAAAATACAAATAAAATATTCCTCAATGCAAATTTTTGCAATAAAAGAATGCCTATTTTGCTTTCTTAAAATAGCGTTAAAATCTTTGTATAGCAGTAAGGACTCTGATAATACCAAAATCACAGACAAAATTATTTGCTGCTGTGTAGGAGCAGGTATTTCCATGCATACGGTGTCCTGCATAGGATCAGTGTCTTTCATCTGTAGTGACCAGGCTAGAGTGTTTTTCTGTGCATAAGAAGGCTCTGACAGTGGCAAGAAATATCCTGAGACCTCAAAAACACTGGAAGAAGCCAGACTTTCCTATGAGCTTGTGTAAGATCTGATCAAATCTCACTTAAGTATAGCTTTGCTTATTCATAGTTGCTGTAAACTTAATTTGATGTAATACAGTCACACCTTACATGATTAAGGCTCCAGAGAGACGATATTGCAGCCTTGCAATATATAAAGGGGGCTTATAAGAAAGATGGAGAGAGACTTTTTACCAAGGCCTGTAGTGACAGGACAAGGGGCAACAGTTTTAAACTGAAAGAGGGTAGATGTGGATTGGACATAAAGAAGAAATTCATGACTATGAGGGTGGTGAGACACTGGCACAGGTTGACCAGGGAGGTTGTGGGTTCCCCATCCCTGGAAGTGTTCAARATCAGGTTGGATGGGGCTCTGAGCAACCCAATCCAGTGAAAGACATCCCTGCCCATGGCAGGGGGGTTGGACTAGATGGTCTTTAAAGGTCCCTTCCACCCCAAACCATCCTGTGATTCTGTGATTATATGATGTAGTGTGTCACTCTGTCTGCATTTTGAAGTGTTACTGGAAAGTCTGAATAGCTACTCACTGTCTCCATAGGGATTCTCTTCTGACCACCTTTAAGAATGAACTGGTGAATGGACTAAAATTATTCCTTCAATTGGCTGGCCCAGTTGGTGAGTGCTGCTGGTCCCCACTTGATGTGCAATATAAATACTCCTGTTTTTCATGGCTAAGTCCATCAGATAAATTTGATTAAAACTAGTCAAGAGTTTCAGGAGCTCTGTCCTGCAGGTTTTAGTAATTAAATGATCAGCTGAAATTTTTTACCGTACTCCGCATAGTCGTCTCTAAATTTACAAGGATCTCACCACTTATATGAAGAGATAAAATTAAGCAGGGTTTAATAACCTTGTTTTGACAACCAATTGCACGCTACATTCCTGCAAGTTATTTTTGGACTGTATGTTGCAAAACAGTGTAATTTGCATGACCAAGGCTAAATCTGTTGAAAACAGTTTAAAAAAATGGATAAATAAAGCAAAAGATATAAACTGCAAAAGTGTATCATGTTGCATTTAGTAAAATAAATTTTCTGACTGATTTTTTGACAGATTGAATATTTTATCACATCAGTTCCAAAATCCAGAAGCAGCAGGCTCTGAGGCACTTTTGGTATTGTATTTCTGCTTGTTTTACATTTCATTTCACCTATATCTCTCAAAGGAGATCAAATCAGTCATGAAGATTCAAATTTCAGTAACATATGGAACAGCATTATTACATGGATGAATTTCTAGAGGAACTCGGTGACTTCTGTAGAATATAAGATGATTTCTATTCTTTCAGCCAATTTTTTCTCTGTAAAGATGATGTTATAGGAAAACTACTTGTAGTAACTTGTTAGTGCAGTGCCATGACAACTGAATTCAAGGAGCCATGGCTTGGTTTTCTGAAAGTGTTAATGGTGTTTATGGTCTCATTGACCAAACCTAATGTAAGCACATAAAAATCCATGCTCATAAGCCCATACAACAAACCGAAGCACTGCAGTAACGAAAGATATGCAAGAAAAACAGTCTGTATTATTACTATATAGTCAGAAAGCTCCTGCATTGTCAGAGTTTATTTATGGCTGCACAATAAAGCACAGTGATAAGGCAGTCCTACACATTTTCAAGATATGTAATATATTAAGAAAAACAGTCAATTCTCTTGTCCCAAAAGTCAACCCGTGCTGGGTTTTATTCTATGTTGCTACATGTATCTGAGTTATCTATCTAGCATATAAACGTATTACTAAGTCCTATAAGAACATGTTGCAGAACAGAATTCGCCATATCTTTTTGTTGGATCAAACAGAACTTTTTATGCTCTTTTGTGGCAGAAATACAGTTCATTTCATTTTCAGACACCAGGCACACAGCAGCACACCCATTTTAAACTTCAGCTTGATGTTACAAAGACCCAAGAAGTTATTTCTTGGCCCATACCAGAACCTATCCAAAAATAATAACAGCAAAAGATACAAAAAGCTACGTTCAGAAATTACCATGGTAGTATCAGTATAACATTTTCGTCGCAATTCTGAAGCACAGATAAAAGCCAGGGATTGTAAGTCCCATATTCTATCTTGGAAGTATTTCTCCATAATTATGCATACAGAAATAATGTGTGTGCCTGCCTTCAAATCTGGCCCTAAATCCGTGGAAAAATCTAGTACATTTTTAGCAGCTTTGTAGAGTAGCTCTTTATGGTACCCAAATAAGAGGACTTGCTAGTTATCTGCTACTTCTTTCTGTGAGTTGCAGAGCCTCAAGTTTTCCTCCAGCCCCCAAAATGCTTGTCTTAGGCTTTTTCCAGTGAAAGATTCCCAGTAACACAGTTTTTCCACAAGATGCCTTATATAAGCAGCATATTTTAAACAAAGTTGTTTGGCTTCTTTTGTTACTAGAGATCAACTTCTGCAGGAAAAGGAAAAAAATCACTTTGTAGAGTTTGTTTGCTTTAACATCATGGCCCATTCTTATCTATTTAGCATCTGAAACTCTTCCATTACTATGCTGTATATATGTCATTGCCTCACATTTAGCCTCTCTTTGTAACACCTGTGTCCCCCACCCAGCTGGCTGGCTGGACCCCTTCAGAGGCTCTGGACTTGACCAGCCTCTAGAAATGTCTACTTTCCTTATCAGAATCACATACTATGATAAGAAAATTAAGAAAACGGCCTCTGTCACTGATGAATCAAAACAAAGAAGCAATGCCAGATGTTTCCAAGGACAAGGCTCCAAGAGAAGACCTCCCTGAACTGTTGCTGTCAGCTCTTATTAGATCCTGCCTGGGAAGAAAGCTCTGCAACCGAACACCTGGCCACAATCAGTACTGCTGGAGACTAGGCAATCCTCTTGACTAGTGGGTTAACAAACCCCAGGTATACAAGAGCTGATTGTTCTCTGCTATTCGTCACGGCACCAGGCTGAAGTAGCATTTCTGTTTAACATTGCCTCCTTTGCCCTTACTCCCACTTGTCTCCCCAAAGTTCTGTCCTAACTGATCTTTCTCCAGCCCTGAAATCTTCTTGTCCTGTAGCACATAGGTCCAGGAATCTTTTGCCTTACACTGGCCTCTGATAAAGTTTTCTACCTTATCTTTCTGTTTGATATACCTTTTGGCTTCTCCAGCTTCCTCACTCCTCACTTTCATATTGCTCAGACCCTCGAATCAAGAGAAACCTTTGGCTTCTTTTGTAGATAGTCATGACATCAGAAAGGTTTCTCTCAAAATCAGATTCAACTCCCAATGCAGAAAAAAGAAAATCCCTCGAAAATTCCTAAGGAACATAAAACAGAGAAAGTCTATGTATTGGTCCCTTTCTACCCCCTGACAAAGGCTGCCAGCAGCTAAAAAATCACCAAGCTGATAAAGACAGCACACTTAATTTCCAGAATAAAGCAATCTAGACTCAAGGAGAGAGAAGCTTATGGAGGAGCTCTTACATCTTTTTCATGGAGAAACTGTCTATTTAACAGCACGTGCTGTATTATAATGTCTCTCACTGTTTGGGATATGAAGTCTATCAGTGATAAAGAAAAATCCTAATATTTTTCTGTGGCTTATTCAGTTTTCTGTTTCATTTTCTGTTTGGCTTGTTGTCTTGCCTGTTTGTTTTTGCAAGGAGATTAACCCAGGATAGTTTCCTAAGGAAGTCTTACAGCACTGACATGAGTTGCACCAACACAGCAGCATGAGAAGCACAGATCTGGGAAGGAGCAGACCCCCCAGTGGTGGTCTCCTTAGTGAAAGAAATGTCAGTAGAATCACATGTTCAGACCCACAACAAATCATTATATGTCATTAGCAATATCCACAGTAAATAAGCCTCACAAGAGTACCTTCAGCCCTGCTTTCTGCTGCTAATTGTCAAGAATACTGATTTACAGGTTCAGTAGTCAATGGTGGTCAGGGAGACAACCCAGACAACTTCTCAACCAGCCTTTCTTTGCTATCAGATAATCATTACTTCTCACACTCTCTTTCATAGCCACAGGTAGAAATGCTATTGCTAATTTTCAGCTACCTGAAAATATCTCTCCAGGGATGTTTCTTAAGGCTTGACTAGTCATTTGACAACTTGCAAAGAGGCAAATGCATACTGATGAAATTGAGAGCTGGGTGTTGTCCAACGGTAAATGAGTTTGGCAGGGAAATAGAAAAATAATGACAAAAGGTTTCAGTTACAACCCAAGAACAAGCAAGGATACTGGAAAGAGAGCAGGCACAGGCTTGTCCCTTTCAGAATATAACAAGCCATACTCTGTGCCTAGAGGCTGTTGACTACAAAAGCAGTGTTTTAAAGAGAGTTGGGGCTTAAAACTGGACCTTGAACACTTTAAAAATAAAACAGATGAGAGATTAAAATAGTGGATTTTGACACAGGCAGATACAAGGATATAACAAAACTTATGTTTTATAAATATAAATATACTCAATGTTTTCTAGGACCTCCTTTCATTAGAATTTAAGATTATTTTGCTGGACATAAAATTTCAGTCCTGCTTAATCCACCACCACTTTGTATTTGCCACAGCAATCTTGGATGGCATGTCCAAATTTTGTCACCAACCATAACAAACATCTTCACAAGATTCATATTTAAATCTACCAAATCAATTAGCTATTGGCTGCTAGTAGTCAGGGGTAGTAAGTTTCCTGCTAAAAAAGTTGACCAATGAGGAAATCCCACACTGACTTTCTGACACAGCAGCTCCTGGGAAATAACTTCACACACTTCAGCAAAACGGTCTTCACCCACCCCATATTCCATTGGCACTGGTAATCCCACTAGTCCTGAATTATTACTTGTTCTTGCTTAGCTGAACAAACCCAGAAGCTGTGGTTCATCAAGTAAATTTACTCCACATTGCTTTCCCCCTCCCACTTAGCCATAAAGGTGAAGGAAACACAGAGCCAAACCCATCTGCTACCCTAAGGCACATCCATGACTGCTGCATTCATCAATGAGACCAATAACACTTCCCAGAACATCTGGAGGTTTTGATTAAGTATCTTGCAATCATAGGAAAAATCACAGACAATACTGTTAAGGAATGAATGTTGCAGCATGAGTTATCTGCTCATAATACTAAATGGTTAATAATGCAAGTGCTCACCTGATGGATCCAATGATTAACTGATCCAATGATCAGTTTTGTTAGCACAATAAAGTGGAATGGAAGCGGTTCTCTTTGACATAGTTAAAATGCTGCATTTAAAGCAAAAAAAAAACCCAACAGATGAATGATAACATGAGCTCAGTTCCATGTGGGTGGATGAATGGTGGTCTCTCATGTATTTGAGACTTTGTCCAATAATGATCCTAAGACAAAGCTTTACATGGTTCTGAAAGACCAATAGGAATCAATGAAATCTGGATAAAATTCTGAGTACCACTGGCTATTTACCTAAACTGATGGACTATGACTTTTAGTAGTATTTGAAATCCTTTTATTACTGCATTGTATTTTCTATTATAGCGAAGTTAGATGGTATATAACCAGTCTGGATGAAACAAAAATTCGAGTCAAACCCAAGATGCCCTTCAGTTTTCACAGCAACTGGTAATGCTATACTGTGGTCATTAGAAGCAGAGAGGCTGTGCAGTCTCCATCCATAGGGGTTTTCAAGACCAGGCTAGATAAAGCCCTGAACAACCTGGTCTGATCTCACAGTTGACCTCCAGAGGTCCCTTCCAACCTGAATTATCCTATGAGTCTACAAGCACTCCAAGTGCCTCACCTATTATTGGTGGATTATACTATATATGTAGTTTGTTACTTGATATTACTTATTTTTCCACAAGTCTGTTATTTAACTCATTCTTGCCTTACTCAGTACTGTGCCAAACAGAAGGCACATCCTTCTATGTTAGCAACATTCATTCTCAAGTACTTACAATGATCTTTACATTTCTTCTATGCTAATTAGCCCACATATTCCAGATACTGATTCCAAGTGGTGGGTGTGGGAAATAAGGGAATCACCATCATTTATCAAAGGTTAAGACTACATTCTGAGATAATTTGGCTTGCTCCTTTTAAAAGAAAGTTACTGCATAACTAAAAATCGTTAGTGGCTTGTAAGACATATAAATAAGGAATAAATAATGTACTCTCCAATTTGAACTTTAGGCTAGCAATAAATTATTGAAGAAAGCTGTGTTCAGTAGAGTGCATTGTCCAAAAATTTCGTGCTTTTTCATGTCATGAACGATGTTCAATTATTGCTTACTGGAAATAGATTATTTCAGACAATACGTAATTCTAGAGACTCTGCTTATTTTGCTGAATTCATATGCTAGGCACCTTTTTAACTTCTCTGCTAAAATGGATAGCCCATCAATTTACCCCTTTAGTTTCTCTTTAAAAATAATGTGTACCACTGAGGTGCCTCTTTGGTATCTACTGTAATTTTAAGTTTGTATTTAAACAAAATTAAAGCATCAACAAGCTGTATTATGAGTGACTTTTAAAACACCATGCCATTCTAGCTGTTTCAGCAATACTAGAATAAGGTTCTCAAGTTTGTAAAGGTATGCTATTTTTACATGCATTTTAACCATTATGACCAAAATGACTATTAGTGTATCAAATACAGTTCCAAATGCTGCAAAATTTTAGAAAGCTACTGCAATTTCTGTTTCTTACAAATCACTCTGTATAAATCAATTTTACAATATTTGGCATTTTGGTTTAGAGAAAGAAAACAAAGGAGGCAGAAAAAAAMCCCTTATTTTTACAAAAGAAATATAATAATATAGACAACTGTTAACAATTTCTATGTCTTTTTAATCAATAGAATCAGTGTACCTATTTCTTAAGAATAATATCACTTAAATTGTTCTTTATATTTACTACTACTTAATTACTTTACTTTGCTAAAAATAAAGGTCATTAAAATCATCTTGAAGCTTGACTTAGATTTCAGAACTAACCTGCAAGTTGTAAAACCTTTAACTATGTTCCATTTAACGCATTTAATAGATGTAAAAGCTCACAAGTGATGATATAAAGGATAATTTACGCTTGCAATGCATTTTTGTCCAATTAATAGATTGCCTGTGTGTTGCATATTTTGCATGACAAAAGAGCAGAATATTAAACTGCCATTCATAATGAAAATGCACTTTGCAAATTAAAAGTGCCGAAACAGAAATTTTTCACCCTGTTTAGGAAATAAACAGTCCTTAACCAATTAAAGTGCATTGTAATAATTCTATGATTTATTGCAAGTTGTTTAACTTTCAAAACTCGGCTAACCCATATTAAGGTCACAATCCATCATGTCTTGCTTGGAAAGCCAGCAAATAATGGCTGTTGTATTAGCTGCTTTTGATGATAGTATGAAAGAAGTATTAGCACTTGTCAACAAAACTGCTTACAACATAACATTAGCATGCATGGGCTGCTGTACCTATTTATTATTCTGGCAGCTTCACACATATTGTTACAAGCTTATAAAACATTTTGTCGGGTGGAAACSGAATGTACACTGTTTGGTTTTCTGATAGACTGGCAGCATAAATGTCTGGGCTGACTTAGTTTAGTTTAAGTGTAAATAGAGACACAAATTCTTCAACCTGTTCTCTTATTGATACTGAAAAGTGCTGAATTATTCAGCATCCAACTCTTCTGTTTGTGTCTATCACAGTTATCAATTACCCATCAGTCTTCTTGTCAAAACAGAATGGATTAATCTGGCTGAAAACAAGACAAATAAGTGGATACTATAACAGGGGTGCAGGGTTGCCAAACTGTCAAAGGGAAATCCAGGCAGTGACATTTGCCGTCAAAAGTCAGATATCTGGCTTAAGTGAGCAAATGATTTCCCTTTACGAGCCAAGAATGCACTTAGCTTACCGTAAGTAAATTAATCTGCCCACTTTGCCTACTAACGCATTATCAACGGTGATAGTCACAGCAATTTTGTACTTACTGCTCATATGCCTTTATGGCCCAATGCTTTGTCTGTAAGTTGATTCTTAAATATAAATATACACAAAATATTGTTTTATTTTATAAATTGAAAGAGAATTACTTGAATACGTGAACTTCTCCATGTGGTTACTTGTGTTAGTTTGATCCATTGTACACATCAGTGGATAAGAGATCAGGTAAATCTTTGAACAGCGGGTTCGTGGAATACACCCAGCTTCTGTTAAGACTAACCTTTCATTTTCCTCCCAAGCTCTAAACTTTGAAATCTTGCTTGGCAAATGCTTTAGGTCCATCTATTACTTTTGAAAAAGCATACAGATGCATGTGATTTCATTTGTACTTTTAAGATAAAACATTAGTAATACGGCACCCAATTTGGGACAAAGGTTTGGCACCCATTGAGTCATGTCTTGGATTCCTAACAGAGGTTTCTGGTTTGTTTGCCTTTTTTTTTTTCCCCTCTAGGGTAATACTATCAGAAATGACTCTTCTAAACTATTTTACCTAATCATCACTCATGCCTGGGCCCTTGCAGTCATGGCAGCAGACATCAAGAGCTTAGTGTAAGCCAAACTTTTCTATTATATACTGTAGTAAAAGCTTTTCTATTTTATATATTTTACACTTATTTTGGAAACTTATCTGCTACCCTATTTAAATCCCTGCGTAGACATGTATCTTTAAGTATCATGTTCTGGACTTTAAAATGCAGGTTAAAAGTTGCCAATATTTCCTGGTATGTACAAAATAATATCAAGAAAGCAGATTATTCACGAAATCTTGGACAAAACTTGCACTGTCTGTTGAACAGTTTGACAGACCAAAAAAATTATATCCACACAGTCCTACATCAATTATTGTAATTCCCCAAAAGTCAAAATATGGTCAAGAGTACTATAAGGTTAATAAAATAATTTCTGTTCTTTCTCTTGTTAAGTCTCCATTTGCAAAAAAAAGACAGAAATTAGCAAGGGTATTTTGCAATCATTTCCCCAACATGCTTGACCCACTGCTGATCTCTCTGAATATTCACTAAAAATATAATGAAACCCTTACATGTCATATAATTTCAGTAAAGCAGCAAAATTTACCTGTTACATGTTAATCTTCAATTTTTTCATTTCTATTAAGCATGAACAGTACACAGCTGGCTCTGTTAACCACTTGATATTAAGCATCAGGATTTATTGACAGACATGTAACAGTCAAGAAAAGATTGCACTGGATCTGCTAGTTATAAAAGTTATTCAGACTGTATAATTCAGCATTGCTAGACATCTGCTCAGTTCTTTGACTTTTAATAACTCTAAGACTGTACTGTCAGAATTGATAAAGAATATATATATTCTAATATTTCTTGTTCTTTTGGAGATATGCTCATTGTGATCTGTGAATTTTTTTGTGAAATTAGTGTCAGGTCCATGTCTGATTTAACTCTCTTGATCAGTTCTAAGTGAAACAGTGTAAAGTGATCTCAGACATCTTTCAGAAAGACCTTACCAGTTCCAACCAGGAAACAATACAAACCTACCCGTTACTTAATTCTTCACAAAACCGTTCTGTTCTCTAGCAAATTAAAGAATAATTTTTTCCCCGTGATTGGTGAGAGCAACTATTATTATTATAAAAGAATCAAAATAATTTAAACAGAAGAAATTGGTTGCTTCATGTCAAAGGTTTTAAAAACTAGTGACAGAAATCAATCATTACAATGGAAAGAAAATTGCAGCAGAAACACTGCTTCTCCGCTTTGGATATGTCAGAGAATAATTTTCGTTTTAATATGAGTTTCTCTGTCTGGATTTTAAGATCCAGTGTATTTATTTGTTTGCCTAAAAAGTTATTAATTATGACTACTAGACCTATTTGAATGCTTGAAAAGTGCCTAATTTTTTCACTCAATGTCCAGCAAAAAGAAAACAAATGTTTCGTTACCGTCTGTCATGTCAGAAAATTAGGAGAATAATAATGCTGGCATTATCAATCTATCGAAACACCAGCCAAGATTTAACGTTCTTTTAAGGTAAAATTGCACTAGTTGGCATAGCTCCTATAACTTTCTAAGATGGTTTCCTATGGTAAACATCTTTCAATTCTAATCTCACTCTGTTTTTCCCCAAAGAAAGGCACATACCTGACTTGGCTAAGAAGGTTCATTTTTTCTTTTAATACCTAATCATAATAAAGATTGCTGCTCATGAAGCATTATCTAGACGTGAATATCAAGCAACAAAATGGCTACATCTGTTTAGCTTTTATTCTGCAATTCAGAAAAAATAGTTAAACTAAAATTAAGGGATGAATGTAAGTCTGCCACTATTGCGCTTCTGCTATGGAAGCAGAAAAGCCAGAATCGAGAGGTCCCTTCAGTGGCAGGGACTCCTGGATGACAAGGCTGCTGGAGTTTCCTTTGTGGCAGTCAATAACCTGGCCTTAGCATCCAAGCTGGGGATGAAGAGACCTAACAAAGCTGCAGAATGCTATGATCTGACCAAGTCTCAATACCTTCATGAAAACATGCAAGAGGTAAACATGTATCAGAGCGGTTGATGGTAGATTAACATGCAATAAAGGACACCTTGCTTGATGGTTTCTTCCACAGATTGTCAAAATGTAAGGTAAGTTAAAGCACACTTCATACTAGCCACAAAATTAAAAAGAACTACCTAAAATCTAGCATGCACATTATCAAATAGCATTTGAGATCATCAAACTTTCTATTTAGATACTGCAAAATCATACTTTGACATTTTAAGTAAGATTATGCAAAAATAAAGAAGAGCATTTGTGCTGTTTATCATGAGGTTTCAGAGGAATTTTCTGAGCCTGAAAGATGAAACAAAACAGAAAAATGAGGTAATCCCAAACCCACCTGCAGAACTAAAAAGGCTGGGATGCTGCTAAAGAACATTTTCAGAATTCTTAGCAACTTTTATTACCCCATTTTCAAAAACTAAGCAAAATTCAATTGTGGCAAATTATATTATCTTTCCATAGACTTAAGTTTTAGTTAAGAGCTAGCCTCTCCAAAGAATTAAATTAATTACGTATAAAGTAGTGGTGTTAATGTTAAAAAAAAATCTAAAATGCTGACAGTTCCCAAACTGAAAGATGTTACAATGTATAGACATTATACTATTGCTTGGTATTATTACTAATTTTATTACAAACCTACCAGGTTAAGAAAGTGTTGGATTTACTCAGCTGCCCAGAGTACCTGGTCCTGTTACTAACCTGCTTGTTTCAATATGGTAGAATCTGTCTTGTTTAAAGCATTATGCCAAGCAGATTTAGTATCAACTAGTTGGTGTTTGAAAACATTTTGGACTCACAAGGCCAAAAGATGTTTTAATTTTTTTTTTTTTTTTTTTAGTATTTTACAGTGGTCTAATGTGTTACTTCAAGTAAATGCTATGCATTTTCTGGGAAAAAAATCAGCAAGTTAAAGAAAATAGAAAATAAACTATCATGAATTGGTACCTTTGAATGGTGCTTTATCATAATTTGGTCAGTGCACTTCTGCCAAATCTTCAGACAGGCGATTTCCTTTCTGAATCATCCATAAAGAGAGGACAAGGATGGGAACTCCCTCAATGATCAGGGCTTATGCCGATTTTCATCCTAAAAATACTCATCTCTCACTCTTCAAAGCTTGTATGGAAAGAAAATCCCAAGAAGGGTGGTCTAAAGAACCCCTTCTCAGACCTTCAGCATGTTATAAATGATAAAGACAAGACCCTGGCTAAGAAATTGACATTCACAATTGCAGTAATAACGAGATACATGAACTCAAAATTACTTTTAAAAAATAAAACTGATCAACTGATCACAGCACTTTTATCACAGGTCAAGGTACGCTTTAGGGAAATGGTGGTAAGCAAAATTTCTCTTTCGATCCAGAAGAAAGTCTACTCAAAGAAAGAAGACAAAAATTTCCTGCTGGGTATTGGAACTTTGGGTTCTTTTCATGAGGAGCCCACATGGCTATTAATACTGCGGGTTGCACTGAGTCAGAGTCACAAGTCTCTGGAACCACATCTTTGTCAAACTCAATAGGAAGGTCTTCTCCTACTCATGCTTTTGACTTTAAATGTTTTATTTTGAGCTGTTTTCTTGGCCAAGAGGGGAAACAAATACCAGCCTTTCTAATTAGCACTAACTTTTTGAGAATGAAGTGTCTGAGATAACATCATCGTTATGAGTAACTTGCTTTCAGAACACACCTACGGGTATTCAGTAGTACAAGATCTGTCTACTTCTGATAACACTGTTACACTTATAATCATGGAAACATTCCAAATTTCTCTCAAAATGTCACAAAGAGCTACTTAGAAAAATATCACTGAAATGAACAGCAAGTTAAAAATTACAATCGTTGTTCAAAATGAAAAACACTGATAACATTAACCATCATTAATGAGTAGAGCTGACATGGAACTTCATAGTTTCTATTGAAAACATATCTTGATGGAAAATGTTGTTTAAGAAAAAGTTAAGTCCTTCACGGGAAATTTTTTTTTTCACTGAAATTTCTTACTTTTAAAGTGAAGAACAGAACTAAAAAAAAAAAAATCCCATTTCTGTCCATTATTCTGATTAAATCCAACTGTTTCATCTTACGTCAGTTCAGCAATAATGTAAGCTTATTTGAGCTGCTCCTACACCTTAGATGGACTGTGGATTGAATGCCTCATATCTCTCCTTATTTCTTACGGGGAAGATTTTTATGCTGAACATGAATCTTGGGGTTAGTGAACAGGAGATTGAAGTGCAACATTGCTAAAATGAACCAAATGAAACATTTCCATTTAAGTCAAAATGGAACAGGAGCCATGCAAAGATCAGCTCAGAGATGCTCTATACTGAACTGTGCTTGAAAATGCTTCAAAATCTTCTGGTTTGGAAAAACAACAGTTTTATTTCTCAGTGTGGATAAAAATTGTCTAAATAAATATTACACAGATCAGAAAGACCAAGTGTTGTAGTACTTTTATGTGTGAGAAYAGAAATACATTTCATTTCTCAGCACCCCTGATTTTGATAAATCCACTGTTTGGAAACTCAGATTCTGACTGAACCCTTCTATTTATTCTTGCTCAAAAACAATCCAAAATCTTATCCCTGGAAAGCATGATAGTTTAGTGAAAATAAAAGCCAGCCCATACAAACATTACAGACTTCTATGGTTCTTTTGGATCCATACAGGTTTTATACATTAAGGTACTCACAGCTGAGAAAAGTTCCGAATACATCACTGAAATCTAGCAGTGTCATATTTTCTCACCATTGCCACCATGTAGTCATTCTTAGGAACTTAAAGGCACTTAAACAACTTAAACTTAAGGCACTTAAACTTAGGAACAGGCACTTAAACGAATGTATAAAAACTCAACATCTCTTACCCTATGTGAAGTGACTTTTTTTCTCAATAGTTCATAGGCTGATAAAAAGCAGTCACATTGAATTTAGTAATATTACATTTATACTATTTATATATTTAACTTTTAAAGTATAATACAGATAGCTGATTATTTGAGCTATCTGCCTAGCATTGATCAATTTTTTTCTTATCTTAAATTTGTCCTTATCAAGGAGAGGCTAGCAGACAAGAGCTAAAACCCTTTTTTCTTTATCCAAAAGCGAGGGTAGGTTTATGCTGAAGTCAAGAGGTATGATGATAGATTACATAGTCATAGGTGAACTAGATTTCAAATAGATAGCATAAGTATCAACAAAAACACAGTTATATCATACTGGACCTTAGCAAGAAATACAAAACCTACTGAAGAACCTCAACAAGGACAGCAACCCTAATCTGCCTGCTGCTGTGGCAATGCTGCTATCAGTGATTACTTAAAGTAGTTTAAAACGGCTTAGAATATGGATGGTATGCAAAAATAGTCTTATTTTGGAAGTAGAAAGATAAATTAACAAAATTATAYGTATGAAATAGATACAATAACTTGCATAAACTGCAAATGGTTTACAGTTTTGGAGAAGAGCAGAAAACAGACAGCAGGGTGTATGGAGAGGGCACTGGGCTAACCAGCCACAGAAGACAGGCATGGTGCAAAGCTCTACTCTGTGCATGAACATGTTTTAGAAGATGCAAGAAAGAGGAGTTTYTTTTGCAAAAATTTTTCCAGAAACATTTTGAAAAGGACAATCTAGAAGGAAGGCACATGAAACCAAATGTAGGATGTTGACATCCCTTTCCACAAAACACTTCTTCCAATCATAACTACTTAGAGAACGGTGCAAGGCTACTTTTTATCTATCCAGTTTGTGTGTTCCTTATCACTACCTACTWAAATGCACAGTTCTGAAGAAAAAAGCTTTCTCTCCTTCCAAGACCTAACTTGCTTACTAAAACCATTGTGTGGCAATTACCTTCAGGCTGGTTTTGTGTTGTACGAAAATATATTTTATACCAGTTATGAATTTGCCATCTTTCCATTTCCCTTGTGTTCTTTTCTAATAGTGAAAACAGAAGCTCTGAGTATAACCTTTATACATTAGTTATACACATATTTCAAGTCTGACGAAATACTGTTTTCAGGTACAACACAAACTTTCTAACCTTGCACCACTCTTTCTGAGCTCTCCCCAGTCTGCCACATATATTGTGAGAAGGGTATCCACCACGGGAAATAACATTCGAAATGAGACAGAGCTTCTGTAATGATATTTCTGCATTATTCTCTAGCCTATTCTTTTTACATACCCTAATTTCTTCTTGACAGCAACCTCACTTTTAACAGAAATTTCCATTCTTCTTCTAAATTAATATTGCTAATACAGTAAGAATTGAGGRAAGTATATGAATGCTTCACATGTCTCCTCCTTTACTTTGCACTTCATCTGACACTGTACCTACTATTCATTTAACTTGGTCGTGATTCTTCTCTGGACTTGACTAACTTGAAAAAAAAATAGAAAAAAAGACTAGATACTCACGAACAAAACAAGACCAAAGCCAAGGTCATCAACATCAAGTAAGTTTAGAACTTGTCATYCAAGAGCTGAATAACAAGTTTATTTGAAAGTGTCAACAAAACCATTTTGTGATCAAAGGATCTTCTACATTTGGAGATCCACGGCATAAGAAACAGCTGTTAATACCTGGTTTAGGTGTAAACTGCAATACTGTGTTACTTTTGTGACGACTTCAGTGGTACATAACTCACGCAATAGGTGCAATAGGACTAATCCTGCTCTTATGGCAGCATCACTGGAACTGGGCCAGGCCCACCATCAACGTAAACCACCATGCAGAATCACTAGAATAGCTGACCAAATTTCAAGGTACAATTTAAACAACAATCCCTTTGGATTATCTCTTTCCCAGGTTCCCTTCTCAACAACTAGCATGCTCTATTTAATGTGACATTAAAGCCTGAAACCTCATTCTACTGAAATTAAAAACAAGACCTGCTTCTTTATTCCTAAAGGCAGTACATATGACTACGTATATTTTTAAAAGCAACAAGATCTAGCGCCAAGACCACTTAATCAGCTGGGTACTGGCACTAGGTATCTTTAAAAACTTAATTAAAAAATAACGAAAAAGCACATAGCTGGATATTTCCTGCCATTATTTCACAAAGTATAATTCAAGTTATAATCTTCCTCACTGGACTGGAATGAACAATAATGCAGAGTCTGATTCATCTCAGCTGTTGCTCTTTACGAATTATGAAGTGTAACTGTTAAAAGAAAAAAATTGCAAGTTTTATTCGAGAACACACAGTTCTCTTCATACAGTAATAATTTGCTGAAAGTGTACTCCAACACATTATGCGCATCAGCTTTAACTAATTAAATAACACAAAATTGAAATAAACATATAATGACAGAAAAGGTAAGAGACCTGATTCCTCATTGCCACTACGAAAATAATTGTTTAATTAACTTATAGCCCATTTCAACACATAAAATCCTTCTCAATTTAAAAAATATCAGTTGAAGAAAACAAACATTTTCCTTTCAGTTCTCTCAGACTCTCACGCTCTGACTGTTTCAATACTTTATTTATACTAACTGTATGCCCATGAGTTCCCAGGTCCACTTAATAACTAGAATTAACAAAATAAACATAAACACTAACTGCCTGAACAAATTCAAGATATCGAATGTGATATTCTGTGCAAACTATATGGGAACGTATTTGCAATTTAAAATATAATTCATCATAATGAAAATGTAAAGTAGTAGTTCTGCTTTATTCAGTATGGCAGGTTAGGGATCCCTGTGAAGCTACATCGAAGCAAAGAGCAGATTAATAATTTAATTTGGTTCAGAACTGTGCAAGTGGGGCACTGCGAGCTTTTATTCTGTAACCAGCTGCTGACCCTAATATGGATCAACCAATTAGACATCTCTATTTAATTGTTGGGTGACCCATCTACAACTCACTAGGAATTTTCATTATAAACAAAACTCAGCGGCCTAAAAGAATCCCAGTTATCCCCCTGGTGGAGACGGTTGGTTTGATAGAGGCACACAAAGGAGCTCAGCAAACGAAAAAATTGCAAGATCATTTTAGGCTGTGTTCTGTGAAAGAACATCTTAATATAATGAGCCTTTTTTCGATATCCCTTGGTGAAGCATCAGCCCTCTCAGATAACCCCACACAAAGCAAATACCATTCGTCTGAAGTTACATTTGCTCCTTGTTATCACAACTTATGCCACTTAATTCATTATTCAACGAATTCACTTTCTTGTTTATTAGATGCAAGGTAGCCGCTCATCCCTAAAGGCCATGTATGCAAAAGACTGCTTGTAATCCTGTCACTTCAAACCTCTCCAGGCTTTTACATTGCTTCAGGAATTAGGAAGAAAGAAGCAAACAATTTAGATTTATTCATGCTGATATTAAACCTGTATATGATAAAGGAAATGAGAGAAATGTTACATAGCTAACTTGAAATCTATTGCTACAGATCAACAGAATATCTTATTCCCTGTATTTGTGAAAGCTAGCACATTCACTCCTGTAGTATAAAAAAACCCCTTGACTGTATCTTATGTCTTTAAAAGATCTGATTAAAAAATAAAAAAGTATTTGTTTCTCACGTTCCTTCCTCCCACGGAAAGGTATCTCAGCGTCTTTCCTCAAGTGCATTTGATATATTCAGTCTACCATCACTACCAGAATTATCTGCTCAAGTGCTGAATGCTCGTAGTGAACATATTAAAATCAGCAATCAAATGCCACAGATATCAAATTCCAAAATGTTTTAAATATCCTTTGTTATATAATGGACTTCAAGACATATTGCAGCTGATTTTGGTAACTCATTGAATGTGTGTTCTCCAATGTTTTTAAATGTGAATTTTGCTAATGATATATTTAATAGATTTAAGAGCACAAAATAAGAGCTTCAACTCTTTTCACACTGCAGTAACAGTCACCGAGATGTTTCAATTTTACTCTGTAACCTTATGCTGTTAGAATCATTAAAATGCAAATGAATTACTGAATTAAACAGACTTTCAGTACACTCTTAGCACAATTAATATTGTATAAAATTATCTGCATAATTATACACACTAACGTTTATATAAGGCATTGTAAAAAGCCACAAATCAGAAACTGGATGTAAAACTGGTAAGCACTGGAGAACAGGCTTCTACATATGAGAATGTAATTGGTGGTTTACTGTTAGTACTCTATGTGACTGCAAATAGACTTGTACATTTCACATTTCAGTTATTAAAATCTTTAAAAAACAGATTATTTTTCTTAATGTTAGTACATCAATCTCATGATGCACAATAATGCACTACTCACAAAAGTTCATATCAATTATTCTCTTGATATTAATTTTAATTTAAAAATTATAATTAGTGACCTGGCATTACATAAACAGTAAAAGCAACAACAACAAGAAAAAACACAACAAAAAACCCATTGCAGGTATACATCTCAAAAAGTGATTGAATGACTCAAAATAAAACAGCATTTTAAATATAGTCATTTATGGCTAAAGTTACTACAGTAAAAATTGTGTTTTAAAAAACTACTTTATACTTTTCTAAGTATGTGTCATATGGATTGTCACTCTAAAAATATACGTATGTTTCTTAGCAATCCTGCTCTTGTTACAGAATACATGCACTATGACCGTCAAAATTCAGGAACTGATTCACCTGAATAATTAACCTTTTATTCAGGCAGTATGCAAGTACAAGATGTATGCCTTTCATTCAATTTAAAGTAAGGCAAGTATAGAAATCATCTTCATAAAATGTAATGCAATACCCAATTGTTTTCTCTATGTCATGTAATAGTGTCAGTAGCTGGACTGTGTAGGAATCTGTATTCACACTCACCTGACGTTCTGAAATAATTCTGAAAAATTAGTAGTGAATAATAATGAATGGAAACTTTTCTGTTAATATACAGAGAGTCCTAACTTTATCCTTTATTGTGCAATGTTTGCATTTTTGCACGTGGGAGATTTTAAAAGTCACCCAGTGATTTTTATAGTGCAACCGTATGCTAGATAAAGATATTTAAGCTGTCAGTATAAACTGCTTCTGTTTTCATTTTGCATTTAATTTCAATGCCAGACTCAAGGCATAAATTTTTCATCACCTGCAATGCTATGAATAAAAGATTAAAAAAAGAACTGAGAAGAAATTCTAACACATGCGGTGCATGCAGCACATTGTGCAGACACACTGTGCATAACTAGATGTTTAATTTCCATCACTTTTTCCTACGTCAGGAACACTATTATTTGGGTTCATACATCATGCAGCTAATTTCCAACATTTCAGCTCTGTGGAATTCAAATTTATCTAGCTCTGGACAATAATCCATTCAACGCTCTTAAATCTGGAGTTGATACACATATTGGTAAATTCACATAGTACTTTCTTAACATTAAATAGAATATGTCTCTTGCCATCTAGTGTTGGCAAGTTAAGTACTATTAAAATATTTCAACAGCACATATTCTTGCCTTACTTCTTGAACTAGCAAATGAATTACTCTTTTCCTAAGTTCAAAGAAGTAAGAATTACTAAAAATTTCCAAGCTAATTTCAATTCCTCATTAAGGCTCACTTCATATTTTAAGCTGAAGGATGTGATCAATCCCAAGAGGTGAAGTTATGGGCTCACTCTGACAGAATTTTTTATTTAGCACTTAAGAGTGTTTTTAGTAGCACTGTGCATCTTCGGTTTTACTTTATTAACACTCAGAGGGTCTTGGATGAAATTTTGTTTATCTCTCTCCAACAGCCTCTGCTGGATAAAGAAATGTGCTGTGGAATACACCTTTTTTAGCATTAATGGTAGCCTTTTATTTATCACAAAATATTTGAGATTCATAGTTTGACTTTTCCCTAGCAGCAAACTCTCAGGTACACCATGTATTCAGTCCAGTCAAAAGTAAAAATATTTTTTACTTTTGCACCATCTTTGAAAATGTACATCTGCATACTAATCTCCATACAATGAAATTAATTTAAGGAAAAAAAATGACACTGTACAATACTTAATTTGAATATAATAATTTGTCAAAATGTTTCATAAAAACTTTGGAAAATAACTTCAAACAATGGCTGGTAGTGCTTTAGCATCAAGAAGCACAGAAACATCTGTGCAAAGGCAATATGGTACTATTCCAGTCCCTGGCCTTTTCAGAGTGGGGTGAGCACTTTCAATCGGAAAGATACACTTAATGGATGGTAGCTGGATTAATGTGGTTTATGGCTGACAGGACTGGTAGGGGGGAAATACAGCGTTTTACTAGTTGCTGCTTTGACTTGTAGCAAAGCTGGTGCAAGTCACCACTACTGAAGAACTTTTAGAAGGACTGTGTATAATAAGTTGTCATAAACCATTTCTAATGCTTCTACTAAGAGTTCAAGCAGATAAAAAAAGGTAGAATATGAATATTGAACTATTTTCACCTCCATTGAAAAGTTGTACATTTGTAATGGACTGTGGCACATTGGTGGAGCTGCGTGACATCTGCACTCATGACACTCATTTGCCCTCATTCTTTACTTTCTCTACACAAACAAAATTACTTTCAGCATTTCAAGCTGGCAAGGCACAAAAGCAAAATTACATATTTATTTTTAATGGAGCAACACCAATGGCAGCGATGTAGTTATTGGCAATTTGCTTCTCAGTTTCTGGCATCAGCTCTGCAAGGTGCTAAGTACTTTAGCCCTGATCCAGCAGAGACCTTTACTTTACTTCCTTAGCTTTACTTCACACTGAATGAGAGGCCATCACTTTTGAGGATCTGAGCTCTCTTTTAATCAAATTGAACAAATTATAGTCTGCAGTGACCTTACCACACGAGTCAGCAGGCGATGGTCAAATGTGAAAATGTGGTCACTGGCCTAGCCTTTTGAATTTGGAGAGTTCCATACATTTTGCCTTTTTCATTTAATTCGTGAAGATGACAAGATATGCAGTTATGTTACAATCTCATTTTATAACTCTGTCAAAGTGTATGCGTAACCTGGGCATGGTAACTGTGAGCTTATACATATATAAACAGAAATAAAAAAATGCAAACACAGAAGTGTTGTGCTTTAAACACCCTTAGGAGTGTAGGACTCAAGGAATTAAAGTAACAGTGGAAACAAGCATAAGGAAATATGAGAATATATCCTGTAAAGAATATCTAAAATCATCTCTAGTTCTTTACACCACTGTTTTAAATCAACAGTGGTTTGAAAATTAATTGGCAGTTAGAGGGTAACGGACTTTTTTCCATGCCACATCCTTAGAGAAGCAACTTCAACATATACTTTCGGACTTTCCTAAATTCACAGAAAAGATTGGAATTCAGAAATGGGAGGTGGAAGAGGAAGGCATTGTAAAACATTTATGAAAAGGGATGTGAGCAGTCAAAGAAAACAGACCATTAGACTCAAGGCACTTTCTGTTTCTAATCATTCTTCCATCACCCAGGCTTTTTTTTCCCCCAAACAAGAAAGTGCGGTGTGACTTTTATAGCTGTATCTATGGATGAAGTCACTACGGGTAGTCTTGTACATGATGCGACCCCCCTCAAACTGAACGCGTAGCCAACTGAATATACACAGACAACATGCTCCTTCCCTGGATTCAGCTATCAACACCACGTTCAGAATATGAAGCCCACCCAGTTTAAAACAAAAGGTAATGAGCTATTGATGATTTTCCACCACATGCTGTGTGCAGTTTGTCTTCTCTTGCAAAGGATGTTGAGAAAATGAGACCATGGCACCTGTTCCCGTGATGACCGCTACCATGCACCTTTCACATTGTTTTAATTGCTTTACGGTGTTACTTACAACTCATACACATAAACTAAATACAGGCATCCAGCTCCTTTTATAAGATAGAGTGACATAAAAGTTTGCCTTATTCTCTTGTTTGCCCAGGGAGGTTATTTTAATGTTGCTTAAACAACATGCAGTTCTGAATTTTCTAAATATGAAATTGGGGAAGTTGGAAATATTAGCCACCTTCTGAGTACTGCTGTGTAAGCGTTCATTTTAGATTAAGATATTACAGATTTATCTGTTTATAACTTTAGCATGATATTGAATATTGGTGTACAAATAATTACACATTATCATTTAATTACAGCATAAGCACTTAATTCTAGAACTGCACAATATAATAAATCTACAGACAGTGCTTTACTGTATTCATAGACATATTACATCAGCTGGGTACTCATTTTAAAACTGGTGAAGATCTGCCTTAAAGGTTCTAGGCTAAGTGGGATGAATTTAGAAGCTAATCTGTGATCTCATTATGAAGTAGAGCCACAGAGCTTCGTGGCTTCTGTCATTTTGAAATGAAGGCTTTCAGCGCACTCCTTTAGTTTACATTGCTTTTTAGTTTTTACTTAGCAGAAGTTCAGGAGACTTCCAAGCTTTGAGTCTAGTAGTGATTTCAGCAAAACAACATTTCCATTTCTAAAGCTCCACCCTACCTCATTGCTAAGTTTTACTTAAAACCACTATATAGTGATAGTTTATCAAAAATTTTAATATATAATTAATACTAATTTAAATTGATAATATAAAAGTGCAACATGAAGTGCTAAGAAGTTGATAAAAATAATTTTTCAGTGTTTAGAATCTGCTTGCCTACCTAAAACTCAAAGATTTTCTTTCTTTCATAATACACTGTAATATGGTTACAAGTGCATTGAAATTCATCTTGTTAGAATGGTAGTAATATATCCCACCAGGACTACTGTTCCTAGTAGCAATTTAAAATAATTATTGTGAGACTTGATGCTAGACATCAGGTTTGCAATAGAATTACAATGAGGGAAGTGTATTAGAGACAAAACATTGCTGGAAGAAAACTTCATAATGGCGCAATTTGGAACTAAGCCTCAATTTTACAGTAATAGATTCTCTTTATGATGGCACAAAGGAGTAAATGCACTTAGCAAATTTAAATCTATTATTAATCACACTTTGTGGATTGCAGTGCAGAAAGGAGAAAAGAAATTAGCTTTTTAAGTATGTTTCTTATACTATGTTCTACTATGAAGAACATTTTACAAAAATCTCCTTGTTACAGCTCAGAAATACAGCAAGTCTTCATAACTGCAGAGAGTTAGAGAGGTGCAAAATCTTTCTAAAATAGTTTTCCAAGTCTTCATTTCAGATTAGAAGTTACTCAAGACGGTGTACTCTACATCATCAAAACACTTTCACTTCTAGAAACAAAATATCCAACAAGAAAGATGAAATAAGTTTGATATTCATGTTTGCTTACTCTAATCACTCTTCTTAAATGGAGGGAGATATTTGTACTATCCTTGCACTAATTATGTCACAGTTATAGCAAAACAAAGTATACACATTTAAGTATCTAAAGACTGGTTCACTTTTACAGACTGCTGGATGCTTTCAAAAAGATATTTCAAAGAAAATAACAGAAAGTAACCCAATATGGATTTTAGGAAGTTGTCATACAGCAGTGGAAAATGATAACATTTCTTATGCCATCACTGTGAAAAACTCTAGTTTTTATAGCCTACATCGTAATTTTACATCTAACTTAAAAATAATCATACATTCTGTGCCTCTTTTATTTCATGAATCATATTTTTAATAAAAACTGATATATCAATATATTAGACTGGCAGATGCAGGGTTGGGGTTTTTTTTCTGTCACTGATCCTTTCAATAAACAGAAGTCTGGCATAGACAGTTCAGATGAAAATAAAACTTCTAATTCCAGCATAAAGCAATGTGATACAGATGTCTACTGAAACACCAGCATATGAAAGCAAATAGTCATTGTAAATGTTTGTTTTAAACAATAAATTTAGAGTTAATTGGACATTTGTTTTATGGTTAATAAAGAAACATTTAAAAATAAATATTTATTATGTTTAATAAATTTATATCTATTATCTTTGAGAGGGAGATTAAATTTATATTCACCTACATTTTACCTTGACCATTTAAACTGTGTCTAAAATTACTGATAGGCAGAGTATCTTCTGATCTTTAACTATTTCAGTTCCGTGGATGCCCCAGCCGTTGCCAGACAATAAACGCATGCCCACACAGCAGCTTGCAAAGAATAGAGTTTCCAAAGCTATTTTTAGATGAACTAACTTGGATACCAGAACCACTCTACTCTCAGCAGCACAAGCTTCATGTGGGCTAATTTACTCTGCTTCAGCAAGGAAAATTAGCCTGTGGGGAGCTCCAGACTGCTTAAGTTTCTGGTACCTAAGGTACCTCATTTATAATATCCTTRTACTATTTTTGCTATCTTGCAGTCTGTAGCATAGACAGGGCTGGAGAAAGACACTCAGTGGGTCTATGAGACAAAAATGAAGAAATGGTTCCATGTCAATGGCTTAACATGAATGAACACAAATTACCCCATACTTCTCCCATCATTTTCCTGGGGATGCTGCATATTTATTGAACCAGATGATCATAATAAGACCGGCAGAATACTACATGCTATAACGTTATGAACCAAAAGTTCAATTAGTCAAAACAGCTTTCTAAAAGAGAAGAGCTGAAGACAAGCAAGCCTATTCTTTTTTCCACTTCCATCTGCAGAAGAAGACATCACTTAAAGGAAATAGGGGACAGATGGAACTACCTGATCTTTACCCATCACCTAGAAGAGGTGGTATAGCATTCCTTGCTTCAATAATTATTTGTCAAGTCTCAAGACAGTTCACTCTACCACAGTGAAGAAAAACAATTTTCGTTTTTCTTAGAAGTGGAATTTTAAACTAACAGGAAAATGTGACTCATGCACATCCTCAAACTTAAAAGCAATCACACAAGCAGAAGGAGAAAAAAAATCATAAATTAACATTATCTTTAGATAAATTCACCACTTTGTGGGGTCTGATTCAAACTGTGATTGTTTTTTATTGTCCTTATGCCTTTTCAGAGCCCAACTTAGTTTAAAACAAACTACACAGCCAAAATTGTTTGGGGATGTTAGAAATTCCAAGAGTTATCTCTTCACTATCTTTTCCTTTTTTATGCCAGCATGTCAATGTCAAATGATCATTTTCTAAAGACAAAAACAAACACTTCCTATAAATATCCATTTAGCATTCCTAAAAAAACAACTGAAAATTTCTTAAAACCTCACAAATGGCCAGAACTACATGCACTAATTCCTCATGATGGTGAGTTAACATATATCTGACACAACTTGTTCAAAAAGACTCATAGTACTGTGTGAGTCAGTAAAAACAGTTCCATGGTTCTATTCTCAGGGATTCCAACAAGAATACTGCTATAATCCTGTTTATTGTCTTTGCCCAGTCCATACGCAGTCATTAGTACGGTTCACAGCATAGGCAATGATAATGCATCTATGTAATTATAAAGCCATGCCTTATGGCTACTAGATAGAGTATAAGAAGGTCTGCAGTCTTGCAATAGTCTTTACATCATTAAAAAGTCGAGCCCCAAAGCACCCTTAAAAAACGCAGAGGTGACCACAGCTGGCGCATGATGTTTTAAAGTCAGCCTGTAGTCAAGGATTACGCCCATGCTGTGTGTCACACTGACTCCATGAAGCATCTCTTCATCAAAGGCATCAAAGAATGGCATTTCTCACAGACTTTCATTCTCTTCTCCCATGAAATATTCTGCCTAATGATCAGAGGTCACCAAACTAAAATACTTATTAGAGAGAAAACAAAAGCCTGTCAGTTTCTCATGATTATTTATGAATTACATAATGTTACGCTAAAGAACAAGAAAAACAGAAAATAAAATATATTGCAGTAGCAGTTCTTAAGATTGATGAAAACAATTCTGATATAGTATGCAACTTTAAAGCCCAACAGCACAATCTTGAATAATACAGCAGAAAAATGTTCCCATAGTGTTCACCTGACAAAATCTATTAAAACAAGAGTATATCCTTAGAAGACCATCTTACACAAATTCAAGACTACCAGTGCAATCATATACTTTTAGGAGGCTGCTCTGAAATTCCATTTTTTGTCTTTTATCATTTTTAAAACAAGCAAATCAGAATTACTTCTATTTATACAATAGCTACTCCAGGATAGGAGTAGTTGCTCTTACTATATTTTCTAGACTAGACCCATGGCCATCCACAATGTGTAAAAGGAAAAAGTTTAAGTTAAATCTGGTTTAATAATTTATGTAAGCTTAGCATATGTTGGTTCCACTTGAAGTCTCCAACACTGGTTCAATGACAGCACAAATTTCTTTTCCATAATTAAATAATCTTGGGGCAAGTCCGAATTATGTGAAGCAAAGAACCCCACAGAGCAATTTCTGCAGCAAATGTCAGAGGTATTAGACTCTATATCACTTAGACAAAGGGGTATAATACATGCAGATTATTAATTTCTAATTGGACTAAGAGCAGGACATTTTTTTCTCACATTATCATAGTCTCCCATTCTTAATGTAAAAGTGCATCTGTGTATTTCCCGCAGCACCATGAACCAGCGTATAAGACAGGACAAGGAGGCTCTGTCACACTGAGTAATGCGCCTATATATATGAAAGTTGTAAGCATCAAAAACAGACACTAAAATTAGTTTGGCTTTCAGGTGAAACAGAGTGTAAAGCTTGTTTAAACAAGCTTCATATTTGCAAGCTTGCGATGAGGAAAGATGAGAGATTAGTTTTGCCCCTAAATGAACAAGAGTGAAGAATGGATCCATGGAGAATTACTGGCTACCTATTCAATATTAGCAGACGACTTCATTTCTGAAGTTAAAAAAGATGTAGATTGCAAAATAAGTCATCCAAAATTTTGCAGGCCAGTAACGGTTGTAACTGCAGGAGCAGTAGCAGTTGTAAATGCAGGCTATTTTACCATCCTGAATAGATGACTGAAAAGGCACACAATGACTCCAAGTGGCAATCAGTTTAAAACTTTAAAAGGAAAATCACAGACTAGTTACCATGAAGCTCAAGATCGTAAGATAACTGACACTAATAGATCAGCAAAATTTTAAAACAATAGATATTGCATGAATAAAACAGCTATAATTGAAAAAAAGTATACAAACTAAATATTCTACACAGGACTACTGTGCTGTGGGTTTAAATGAACCACTGTCTTTATACCCAGAAAGATGCTTCCCCTAAAATCAGATTGTCCTTCCATGTCTCCCTTCACTGAGATAAAAAACCACATCATACTGGCTTTTGCTGAACACAGGCTCTTTGCCATGGTGGATCACTAGCCTCTTCCCTTCTGATAGTTAAAAAAATTCTAAAATATTCCTGTTATGTGCTCTTGCATCTCTTAAGCTACATAACTTGTACATAACAACACCCCTAAATATATCCACTGTATTCCTCCTACTCTCATCTTCAGCACTGTGATCTGCTTATTCTTCTCCAGTGTCTTTCCCACCTCTGCTGCCATGACTATCTTCTCACATGCCCCTTCTACTACTGAATGCTCTTCTCCGGTATCTTTAGCCTATATCTGTAACATCTTGTTTCTTCATGTCTTCCCCTTCTTTCTTTCACAGTTGCACCTCTAATTTAAAACTTTATTACTCTCAGTATCATTCCTCTGTTCCTCCTCTCAGTCCTAGTACTCAATTTTGACCACTTCCTCAAAAAAACCCCGCCTTGCCTATTTTCTTTTGTGTTTTCTCTCCAATTGCCCCTTTACTACCTCCTCCTGAATGTCATATTATCTTGGAATTTTGGTAAAAAATCTTTCTATTCCCTGTAAGAAATCTCTCTCAGTTTTCAAACCCAGCATTCTGTCAGCTCCCAGCTTCATTACCCCAGCATCCTCTAAATAATTCTTGTTATTTCACTGTTTTTCATCCAGACTGTTACCTGTTCCTGACATATGCCATTTATATCATCACTAAATCTTTCTTTTCCATGTTAACAACTGAAAAAAAGTACAAATTTTAGTACACATCTCACTGTAAGAGGACTCTCTCATGCAGCGATGTGCCCACAGTGCTGTTTTCTTGTGCAGACAGTGATGAGCCTTTTTTACTCCAATGGCCCCTTCCAAATTACTGTGTTACTGGTTCTCCTAACCCTTAGGGTAAAGTCTTTTTACTTCTCCACTCTCTCTCAGGTTTGAGTCCACAAAACGGTGCCTCCTTCCATCCAGCTACTCTTCTTTAATCCTAATTCATGTGCTATTAAGATGCGTATCAACTTTTTAATAGCCTCAATAGTGCGTTAACACCTTAGCTAATCCCTTTCTTACCATGTGAGTAAGAAAGCCACACGTAAGCCCTTTTAATGCTTTTTAAAATTATTTTAAAAACTCAATTTGTAGTTATTTGTAGGGCATTTTCTGAATTTGACTGTAAGTGCCAAGACAGGGACAGTCTTTCAGAAGCACTGTCAGTTCTTGTCTGAAAAGTGCCATGTTCCTGTTTATTAGTCTATAAATGGGCAGTAAGATAGAAATAAGAACAGCAAAAGAAGTCAAACTTTAGGTGATTACAACTGAGAAGACAGAAGCAATGTTATACGGCATAAAACTTCATAATACATCTACTTTTACGGATACTGCAGTTAGAGAGTTTTGGAGGGATGCTGAGAATCCAGGTTAGCTGGGATATTGGCTCAGCCTACTTACAGAAAACAAACACATTTGGTCTTGCCTGCAGCTGTCTGAAGAAAGATAGATCCTCTAATGATTTGAATTCAAGACCTAAGTGGGAAAAAGTTAGTATTGGAACGATGTTGCTGACTGCATGGCCAGAACTGGTGACACTGCCTGTGATATGCCAAGGGAGAGCAGGCGGATGAGGATGCTGTGGTAATGGGAGATTCGTGCTACTCTCTCACGCTGTAGATTGGAAAAGTATCACACTGTGACCTGACAATATGACTAAATTTGTAGACATGGTCAGCAATTGATTGATGGAGCAGTCTGTTTAGTGGCCCATGAGAGAAGAACCAACCTTTGAATTGGTTTTGAGCAGAACAACAGGCTTGATTTGAAATGTTATTGTCAAAAATCCACTCTGTAACAGCAGCTACAATGCACTGGAATTCAACCTACTTGGACAAACTCCCAAAATACCACGCAACTGTGCCTCACCTCAAAAAGCTGTGCTCAACTTCAGCAACGCTGTAGCTCTGCTACTTATGAAGATGGAAAGCTTTATATCCCTGAGAGAGGCAGTTGAGAGAGTTAGATCCTTGTAGGCAATGCAAAAGACAAGGGGCATCTTGTGGGAGGCAGAAAGCAAATGGTGACTTCAGAGAACAGATACGGGAAGAAGAACTTAAAATAATTAGACAGGAGGGGAAAGGAAGTTATTGAAAGCAAGAAGGCATCATTCTGAAAGTTGAAAATAGAGAGTACCATAAACTGTGGTAGGTTAGTTATAAAACCACAGTGAGACAGTCCAGAAGAGAGTTTGAGTAACAACCCACACAAGGCATTAAAAGCTTACAGTACAATAATAATGTGTTTTCAAACACATCAGGAGCAGGAATTCTGCTTGAATGTTCAGACAGCTAGAAGACCATCATTGTGTAAGTGTCACAGGTTTTTTGTTGGGTTTTTTTTTTTTGCTTTTGAATAAACTGTGGAAAACTTGAGAAGGTTCCTACACTTGAAGCTTTCTTAATAAAGGTCTCAGCAGAAAATCTATCTCAAATTGAATGTCAGTAGAAAACGTTATGTGACAAATAAAGGGAAAAAAAAAAAAAGATAAGTAGCAAATTGCCAGGACCAAACAGTACTCACATTATAGTTTCAAAGGAACTCAGGAGTGTAATGGCTGAACCACTAATTGTAGTGTGCAACCTACCACTTAAAATCACTTAATTAAGCACTGGAATGTGGTAAATGTGCCACCCATTTTTGAAATGTGTTCCAGGGAGTATCTGCAAACAGGTAAGCCTCAAGAGTGCACCAGGCCAGTTAGTGGATACTAAAATAAAGAACAGAACTTGTATACAGATAGATAAATTGCTATACCAGGTAAGAGTCAGCCCACCCCTGGTAAAGGGAAGTCATGTGTATCAACAATCCAGTTTGTAAAGGAGATCTGTTTAATATAGTCTGCTCGGGCTTTCAAAAGCTTCTGACAAAGTCTTTCACCAAAGCCTTGTAAAGAAACTAAGCAGTCATGGTGGAAAAGAAAGGGTCGCGACATGGATAAATCTGGTTAAAACACAGGAGACAGGTAAGGATGGATGGTCAGTTTGCATGGTGCATGCCAGAGAAACTCCACAAGGACCCATGCTGTTTAACTTATTCATAAATGATGAGAAAAGGGTGAGTGAACTGTGAAATGACAAAGCTTGCTGATGATACAACACACTTACAAGTTGTAAAGTCAAGAACTGATGGTGCAAACATCAAGAAAGCCCTTATAGCTCTGAACGACTGGGCATTAAGATGGTAGATGAAATTCAGCAAAGACAAATGTGATGTACAAGGGAATCTCAATCCTAACTGTACTGGTAAAATGATGGGCTCTGAGCTGGTTATTACCAACCATGCATAAGATCTTGAGGCCTTAAATAGTTCTGGGAAAATGTGAGTTCAATGATGAGTAGAAATGGGAAAAAAAAAAGCAAGCAGCCTTGGGACTTAAGCACTTAGATTTAGCAGGAAAATAAAGAAGAGTATTATACTATGCAATGGATATAAATCCATGGCTTGCACACACGTTGAATACCGTATGTATTTCTGGTTCCACCATCCCTCTATCTTAAAAAAAAAAAAAGGAGGGGGATACAGTAGAACTGAATAAGGTACAAAAATAGGTGGGATTCGTTCGGGCTGGAAAAGAGATGGCAGAGCAGGATAGAAAAGAAATCCATAAAACCTAGAGCAGCATGGAATTAGAGACAAGGAATCCACTTTACACCATCTCTTCCAACGTAGGAGCTGGTGGGCCTCAAACCACAGAGAACAGCAGCAGGTTAAAACCAAAGAAGAGGGGTTTCTTTATGCAACATGTAGTGAAATTATGCATTGCTATGGATGCTTGAAGTTTATGTGGATTCAAGCGGAGAACGGACAAGTTCATGGAAGAGAAATCCTTCATTATGTATGAAGTATAAAGACACTTCCTGTGTTTAAAGGAAGCCTTGAGCCAAAAGTTGTTGGAAACTGAGTGAATATCCTGGGATATTTCAATATTTCAACTGGCTTTCGGAAAACATGCTATGCCTGAACATTTTTCGTTGTAGTAATGAAGGACGAAGTTGAAAAAACAGACTCAGTTTTTAAGAAATCTTTTAAGTTTGTTCAGTAAACTATAAATGAGAGACTTTATGTCCTCAGTTTTCACAGCAGAAATGTGTCACTAACTTTATTATGCAATATTCAGGATGGCGTCTACTAATGTCTTCTTTATTTTAATACACGGAGAGGTATTCATACCATCTACTTTGGCTGCTTTAGGCATCTAATTTAGATTGAGTCAGAATACCTAAAATTAGTGCTACCTACATATAAAGGAGCAGAAGTAAGTGTTTCCAGATGGACCTAAATTAAATGCATAAAGACAGAATCCATAAATATTCCCTCCAGTGTTACTTCTACTTTACCTAGTATTTGCTACCTATTAATATGGTCAGAGAGAAGCAAAAAAATGTGAATGCTTCCCACATACTCAATTATTAAGAAAAGAATTCTTACCATCCAGTATTGGCATTTTTTAATGCCTTCTGTTGACATTTCCATTACAGATCTATCTCAAGGCTAAACCGATTCTGACAATGGCATTTTATGAGAGAAATAAATTGCACTTTTGTAATTCTTTCACTTCCAATATATTTCCTCATAAGCTAACTAAATTAGCAGAGTACTTAAAACCTCAGTTTAAACAAAACCTTTACCTCAAAAAACACAAACCAAAATCACCTTTTATATAGTCTTTTCTTTTTCAATAACTTCACAAATAGAATAATCTGCACCCTTCAGGTTGTTCTGAGGCACATCAATAGCATCATTTACATGACATGTATCACACGAAATTACAGAAACGATGCTCCACTTGGCATCTGCCACAAT
This sequence comes from Phoebastria nigripes, assembly GCA_035582835.1. Classification (NCBI taxonomy): domain Eukaryota; kingdom Metazoa; phylum Chordata; class Aves; order Procellariiformes; family Diomedeidae; genus Phoebastria; species Phoebastria nigripes. Next base: position 741,063 of record JAYKAV010002821.1, on the reverse strand, counting down.
TTTAGCTTAAAACAAAGTGCAGCTTCTCCCACATAGCATCCTGATTAAACAAATTAACTATGGCGCTGACTGCAAATGTACACACTAGAGTGTAAAAAATGAACAGATACAATGGCCAAGTCTGTATTTAATTTTAATTAAATTTCATTCTGTAGCTCAATTAATCCACAACTCCAAATGTCAGCAGGACCTAGGCAAATGGAATGACATCTGCTGCACTGCACACTGACTATAAAACCTTCACTGCATGCTAGAGCTCTGGAAATGTACCAGAAAAAAAATATGAAATGTTCTTATTAAATACGTATCAATGTATAGAAGTCTAATTTCAACACAACATAGGAAAGATACTTGAAAGAAAACTTGGGAAAGTTTATTTCACAACTCTGGCTAATAATACTGTCTATCTAGAACTGAATACAGTGGTGTTCATTGATAATGATTTATTTACAATGGAATTCTGTTATTTTAAAGTGATCTACTAAGAGAGATCTCATAGCATGCTGTGTGACTAAAAAAAATCATATCATACACATTCCACATTATTATTATTATAACTATGTATCTGCATAGAAGTATTATCCAGAAGCTTCTGCTTATGCTTGAGAGCTGTAGGAAGACATTATTTCTGTCACAGAAAAATTGATGCACACTTTTAACAGCATTAAGGTATTGCAATGGTAATCTGACATCTAAATATGTTTACAGTGCCAGCCACATGACAGGTGGATTAGAAGAGGAGTTGAGGAATATGAGTAAGGGAAAAAGAAGACACTAACAGTGAAAGTAAGTTCACAGACTTTCTGAGTCACATCACCATACTGATATCCGTGTTGCTCTTTAATTTCTTTTTATTGCTCTTTTTTATTCTAAAAGAATGGCCCCATCTTAGCCATCATTTTTGATTGACTTTTATTACAAATGACAGACAAAGCAGGTACAGACGAGGGAGCTGGGGACAAGGCCTGCGCATCTGAGATTAGGGAGGGGTTTCTGTGATAATGGTTGTGAGGTAAACAACTGATTTTTGATAAAAAATTACTACCCATTTCAATGGACCTTATTTAAAATAGACAACTAAAGCAAAAAGCAAAAATGAAGGGAAAAGCCTGTGTGCATTTCACAGTACTTTATGCATAAAAATGTATTAAGATGTCTCAATTTTCCAAATACTGTCCATAGCTTCATTCAAAAAATATGAAATAATACTGAACTGCATAATAATGACTGCTCTGTCGCAAGATCTTGCTTCTGCAAATATTTGAGTCAGTCAGATACTGTGTTTACAGGGCAGAGGCTGCCATTTATTTTTCAATTTAATGATCTCTGTAATTGTTTCCTCCCCCTATTGAAAACAAGTCATTGAACATGCTAAAAGAGAAATAGAAGCTTCCATGTTTTTCCTAAAAAAAAAATCATTACAAGTCCTTCCAGCACTATTAACTGTGTTTTGTGCAGCTCTTGCATATTTTGGATGGTTGTAAAATTATCAACTGAAGCAAGGAATATACAAAATCATGTATTGAAAATTGAACTTTATTCTTCAAACACCTATTTTTATTCAGGTGCGTAAATTAAATGGCTTTAATCAAAGTGCTAACCTATAATAAGAATAAAAATAAAAGAAGAATATACAGACAGTTTCCAGGACTAAATTCCTATCAAAGAATCCAATTATTTCTATTCCTTTTTCCCCCATAAATTTTGAGCTTATTTTATGCCAAATACATTCAAGAGATATATTTAAATCTTAATCATTGCACTAAACAAATCTAAATATGATTATACTAAATTATGGTGATTACAATTATATAATTAACTGAAGTACTCTCTGAAGTTCCTTAATTCATTTTTTCTTTCCTTTAACATTGCTTTCTCAAAGACTGCTCTCATGTTTAAGAAAACATTTCCCTAAAATATTAACCTGCTTTAGAGGCAGCTTTATCTATTGATATCGTTCAACTTTTCAACAACAAATTTAGAATAGCTTAGAGTGGCCTAACATTTTCAAACAACAGCTTCACAGTATTTTATGTATGTATTAACAACAAAAGATTGTATTTTTATGACTACATGCAAGGGTAATATCTCCAAACATTGTAAAGAAATATCTTAGAAATAAATTATTAATATATACTTAAACATAAACAATATATTCTTAAAACTATAAATCTATGTAAAGTATTTAACTACAAGTATTTTATCCTTAAGGTTATATGAAGAAACAATTATCAGTTCACAGTTTCCTCTATGGTATTCAAAAGACATGCATCCCAACACCATTGAAGTCAATGGCAAAACAGCTACCCATGTCAGTGATGGTAAGATTTGACCCCAGATCCCGTAAGTTTAACTTTCAGATCTGTATCAGTGTAAATCTACTCTCTGTAAATCTACTCCTCCTCTCCACTGACAATATGACAGACAATGGTGCTTTGATTATTGAACTAATCATGCTGGGTTTTTTTAGAAGGAAAATGCATGATTTCGTTTAACTGTCACAGAGCACACATCTGAGTCTGAGAAAAGTACCAGCTTTTAGGTAGAGCATGGCAGAAGAGTCCAAGAAAGGATCTCACTGACACTGATTTGGCAAGTGAAGATACACACTTTGTTATGTGATTGTTTATTCTGTAATTTTCTTTCCACTGTGGCTTTCCTGTCATACTCCGGACAATTTTATCCTTAGTATTAAATTTTTTCTACATCCCTTTTTAATTTTTTAGAGTATTGATTTTCCCCTCTTTCTCTTTTCAGGTCTTTCTTTTAATCTTTTGACTTCTTGCTTCTAATAATATCTGCAACCATCTCTTTTCAAAGTTCTATTTCAAAATTGACTTAGTCACTTTGGAAACTTTTTGTTAGTGCTCTCAAAAAATCATTTCACTCTTAGGAATTCAAGGAAAATCTCATCTGTAAATTTAAAAGATGTGAAATTTTCTAGAGGTCCTGTTCATAACGCAGAATTAGGAAAGCTTATTGAAAACAAAAGAAAACAAGTGTAATAAAAATACAGATGTTTACCCAAAAATAGCTAACACCATAAAATAATATGAAAATACAGTGATGCCAATGAAGCAACTCGTGAATTTGTGGCTTTGAAACAGCAATCTAAACTAAAATATGCACATTGACCAGGTGAAAAGGTAACATAGTCTTGCCCAATACCACAAAAATATGAAAAAGGGTCAGCTACAGTAACCTGAAATGCCTTAACCACCTATCTCCCATTTTCTTCCCAAGGAAGGCCAGGTGCCCACTACTCATTCCCTTGAATATCTAGAACTCCCCAAGCTTGAGCATCTTAGTGTCACTGCATGCTTGCATCCAACTGGCATCCAACTCTCCCATATTTATATATCTAATTTTAGCTATCCRTATCTAAACACTGCCTTCTATAAAAAGTAATGCTCAGGAATACTGAGTTTGCAGTGCTCAGTATGTTTCCCAAACTTAAAATCAATATTCATGCACAAAATAAGTGCATTACTGGAACAGCAGCTAAGATAGTCAACAAAATACTTTCATTTTTACGTTGTGTCACTACACTGCACTGTACATAAATAAACATGTTCAGTTATTCAACCTCCTCTATGACAGTCAACAAGATGATTGCTGATTAGTAGTACTATGTACCAAGTATACACTTCAGATGTGTGCCTGGTTGTTCTCTTACCTAGGTATGAAAATTGCAAGCTATCAGAGTGACAGAAAAACCTGGATGATATCCATCCACATTGCTCCAGCCATCAGCATTCACGAAGGAAGAACCTATTAAAGGCTGTAAGAACTGCAGTGTCTATTCAAGCGAATACTCCCAGAGCTTCTACTTCTGATATCCAAAAAGCTGCTCCACCACATCCCCTGCTGTTGGTGTCACTGTAAAATTTCAGGTAATGAGGTAAGGGGCACACTTGGGTTCTTTATATGCCAAGATGAGGAAAATTAATTTTAATGCTAAAAAGATGGGAATACTGGTACAGACGGCCACTAAACACTTCCAGCTGCTCTACAGTACTGGAGTCTGGAAGGGGAATCCTGTTATAAACAAAACAAGTACAGAATAGTCTCTTATATTCCATTAGTGCAAAAGGGGCATGGGGTATGGGATAAAGAGGAGTATAGGAAAAATAAAACACAAATGAAAGCAAGCTATTTCTCTGTGATAGCTGCAACAAATATAATTGTTTGGGGGGGAAAAAAAGGTGAAATAAAAATGTTTATGGAAAGAAGTGTGGTAAAAGCTGATCATCATCATCATCATCATCATCATCATCTACTGTGCTATCAAGGTCAATCCCCAAAAGAGTTTTCTGTTCTTACAGTATAGTTCTACTTCCTAGTTCATAGCTAATCAGAGAAGATTTAATTTGTGAAGAAATACTAATGTTTAATTGTTCTTTTTGTTTATTCACTGACTGATATGTGTGGACAATGGAGCTCACTTAAAACTGGGCAATAAAAAACTTTTGAATTAAATGTATTCCTATTCTTGGTCTTTTGTCAACTTGCTTTTTTTTAACTACAGAAGAGAAAGATAGAGATCATGGATCTGGATGCTTATTTTTCCTTTGTAAATATTTTTTCTGGATGCTTTATATTCTGATTTTACTTTGTCAACACAAAAAAGTTCTCTAAGGTTATTTTGAATGCAACATGTTTTATTATCAAACTTTTAGTAACAAACAATTCTGTGAGAGCTACTGCTTGCTATTATTTATATATGTACTACATGGTCATTTTTATTGATAGGGTGGACAATTTTGCTTCTAGCTCCTAGAATTCAATACTGATTTCAAAACTATTGTATCCCTTAAAAAACCTCAGAAAGACTGTGATATATACTAATGTATTTGAGTTTTAAAAATTAAAATAATGAAGATACAAAGGTCTTTTCACAACTTTGCTGCTACCAATTTTTATAATGTTGCAAGGTAAATATTAAAAGCAAGTTGTTATAAAATACCCAACTTCTCCATGTTTTTTTTCAGGTAAAAAACAACTGATCTGTAAAACCAAAAGTAAACCAAATATATTTCTCAATTACTAATACTAACAGTTGTGGACAGGTTAAAAGTCACCACATCTGGAATCTAAAAAGTACATTCTAAAAGGCTTTAATTTGCCTCTTTTCCAATTTTAACATTATTAGTAGTAATATTAATAATACAACTGTAGCATCTAAAGTTTAGTAGGAAGCATACAAGTGTTACAGAGTATATAAAAAAAAAAGGTATAAATCTCAAGCCATGAAAGTAATCTAAACAAAATTTACAAGCACAGCTCATTTGTACACTTTTCTCTGGTTAAAATTTCACTCTTCTGGATTTTGATTGTTTAATTATTTTTTTTTCCCTCCAAAATTTAAGGTAGAGAGGAGTGGTTTTGATTTTACTCTATAAGTCATGTTCTAAATCAACAAGCTGTGCGTATTTCTAGACAGACAATAGCACTACTACTAATCTGCCTGCCACTGACTGTCAAACTTCTGCCACTCTTCAGGGTGAAACTCACAAGGAATATCACAAACTGATGTGCAGACAGATAAAATGAAGACCTAATTTTCAACTTCAAACTCACCATGTAGCTGCCCTTATGAATTTTCACAAACAGATTTTTACACTAAATGTACATTTAAAAAAAAAAAAACAAACTATTACAATACTGTATGTGAAAACTGAACTAAGCTATTCATAATAGATCAAAAATATATAACCCTCATTGACCCCACAAGTCACCAACTCTTAACTCAGGATATTGCCTTATTACTATAAGACCTATAAAAGGTCAAAAAAAGCAGAAGGGAAAAATAATAAAGTTGTATTTTACTATCTGTTTTCTTCTCTTCATAGGAACTGAACCCAAATAAACAGTTGTCCAAATCACTCTGAACTGCATAATAGTTTTCAGGAAGATGACAGCTCCAGTTTGACTAGCAAAAGCCTCACAGTCTGCCCAGCAACTTGGTCAACTTTGTGTTGGAGCTGTGAAATTTGTGAAGTTCTGTTATTTTTTAAGCCTTAGCGGGCCACAGTGCCCCAAAGTACTTCTAATTCTATAAACCCATTTTCCTAAGAAAGATTGTGCACTCTGACTGCAAAATGATAATCCCTTTGAGAACATGATGGCCAGAGTGGCCACACAGGGGCATCTCCACCCAGAAGACCAAAACCACGCATATGAAATCTGCCAGATAAGACAGTAGATGGGGTGGGAGGGAACCTAGGTGGAGACAGTATGTTTCACATCACACGGGACATGAGAAAAGCAGAACACACTGAGGGAAACCTCAACCAGAAATCATTGATGTAATGGCAAAGATGTAGCAGGTTTTACCAGCAGACATTTGGAACTGACATTTCATTCAGGAGTTTCAAAACAATAAATAAATTTTCCACAAATGTGATCAAATTATATTGATGTTACGTTACCTTGAGTTTATTTGTGAACAGGTCTTCTTACTACTTTAATAGTTTTATTGATGTTATTTTCTTCCTTGTCTACTGGTAAACAGTAGTTTTGAAAAGTTTCTCAGCTCTGTAGACACAAAAGTTTATTGCTGTTTTAAAGCAGAATTACATTCTTCATTTGCCCAATCTCCATATATTGCTGACTCTGCCCATGTTACGCTTTCCTCCTCATCCAGAAATCATCTTGCTTTCTGGTTTGCAAGAATAATATCAGATTCAAGTGAATTTTCACAGTGGAATTATTAAAGACATGCAGTTCAAAAGCAMCATGTTTAGTCTTTGGATAACAGATAACCTTTGTGACAGCTGTCCTTTAAGTGTGTGTGTGTGTGTATATGCGTGTATAAATACATATATCATTTGAAGTCAGCAGAAAGCTATTCAAGAGTCATATACAATGTCTTAAAATCATAGTAAAATGAGAGTGTAAAGGTGCACAGTAAAAGAGTCAACAGGATCATCAGTATGAAGGAAATTGAAACACCAGTAGTACATGGGGCAGCGTGAACTGATGCCAAAAAAAGGCTTTAACTTCTGGTTGCCTCTATGACTTCCATCAATGTTTCTCAGCTTTCATTTCTGCTGCTCATTTTGAGCCTTCTGCTCTGTTTTTAAGCAAGCTTATTATCATTGTATCTGCTTAATTTTATAGCCTGGACCTCCTACATGTGCTGGACCAGAGTAATGGATTTGTACTTATGGTAGATCACTATGCAGTTTATCCCTATAAGTGAATGTGAAGATGTTAAATGTTCTTGTGCCGTATCATTTTTTTCACAGGAAATTACTTATTCAGACCTGACATAGTGTAACAACATTAATGGATGCAGCATCTACAGACTGCTAGGAGAAATTAGTTGTACAGAGCTCAAGCTGTAAGGGAAAGAATGAGGTCAACTTAATAAAACAATGCAAAAGCAAGGAATAAAGAAAAGATAGCCTGGTCACATTAGCATTGTGGTCTGCTACTACAGACTTTTAAAGTAAAATATTTCCTTTAACATATTAGAGCTATGGCCTATACAAAAAAGCTGCCATATTAAGACCTCCGGTCCAATTGTAGGAAACCTGTTTTCTATGAAGAAGGCAATGTGAAAGAATTTACGCAATAACCCATTTTTTATGCACAGGTTCTGAGGACAAAGAACTTCTTCCAAAACCTCTGCAACCCCAATCCTGCTGTCAAAGCTATGCAGGCAGACCTGTCCTGTCCCCACATGGAATTTGTTGGGTTATGAGGATGCCCTACATGGAGGTATTGGTCAATGTGAATTTGGCTAACAGGTAAGAGTCCTCTCCAGTACAAAGGTTCATACACTGGATTATTATGCCTATTTTTTTCTGTTTCTTTTGAAAAGCTGTTTTTTAACATGAGAAGAAAAGTGTTAATAACATTTATTCTAAGCTTGAAACTGTTGGCTAACTATGCAGAGGAAGCACAAGAGATTGTAAAATGCTCATTACACTTGTATGTAACTGCAGTGACCTAAGAAGAAAATGTTTTGTGCAGAACAAGTAGCTTGCATTACAGAAGCTATCACTTTTCCTTATCCATAGCTGTAACAATAAAAAATTATTCTGTCTCCGGAGGTGAATTGTCTGAAGAACCTTTCAAACAAAACCAGATCCAAACAAAAGGTTGGATACAATTAAATTCAAATGAGTAAGGCTGTAATAAGCTCCTTGAGTTGTGCTGGACATGCTACATGGCAGTCACATGCTCTTTTACATCAGAAAGCAAGACCTGCTGGAAGGCTTATTAGGGTCTTATTAGAACTACCACAAATTCTTCCTAAATAATCACTATTGAGGGTCGATTATATATCATACACTATCAATACGCCAACTTCTTGCTGAGCAATAACTGAAAAGTAGAAAACTTACTTTCTTAAAATTTATTGTTTTACTACACTAAAAGCAAAATATATACAAATACAGATGCCCTGAGGACTCTTTTAGAGATATAATTGTTTGTGGCATTACAGATAAAGACATCATCAAAACAAATTCCCTCAAAATAACTATAAAACTATAATCTCAGCCTATGAAGATGAACCTTGAATTCAAGAACAAAAATACACTAGAATCATAAAAATTATGTAAGGAAAAATTGGTTCTGTATAATTGTATGTTCAATGTGACAAAGGATGTCTCAACTATAAATATGTAGATTTTATTAAAATAACAAAGTAAAATTAAGTAAATTCTTAAGTATTTTCAAACCTTGTTTATATTATTAATAGTACCGTGAAATTAATACCATTAAACATTGTATTTCATAAAACACATTTAAATGTCTGAGGTATAAAGGTTATTACTCATTTATACCTTATTAGATGCTTCCCTTTCTTCCATAGCACTGTTCATCTGGCTTACACTTCATGCTCAAGTCATGCAGATTGGAGCTGACTCTCAATTACACAAAGTCTTTCTCCAAAGATGACAGTCCAAATACAGTAGAGATAAAATACATCAAGGTTTAAAATAGGTCCGTTCAGCCCCACTGCCGCTTCATCATGAAATGATATAATTCACTGATGCCTCTGCCTAGCCTAACATATGTTCTATTCACAGCCTGCGTCACTCTTCATTTGTAATTATTTGCCTTTTTTTCCCCCCATCTTGTAATACTTTGCTTGGTTGAAGACAAATACTGAAAGGAAAAAAGAGTATTATCATATGATGACCTGTTCCAGGGTGTTAAGTCCCTGTCAAGGTTTGATTTTAACATGGGGTATTGATGACAGTACATCAATTCAGGCATCATGTCCGGAATTAGACTATATTAATTATCACTTGAGTGCAGTATGCATGAAAGTGCTGTTTCATTGACTAAAAGGATTTGACTGAATAAAAATCCATTTCTCATCTGGTTGCTTATGGATAAAGACATTTTTTCCCCTTGCTGTGGATTGTTCTTTATTAAATATGATATTTATAAGATTGAATAGACTGTCTCATTCAACAACAGATATGAATATTTTTAAACAAAGAATATTAAATCCATTGTTGACAACTGCTTAACAATGTATCAAAGTTTACAGTTTAGACATTACATAGCAAAATACAAAGAGTATATATAATGTATATATAATATGTATATGTATGTGATCAAAATATTATTTTAAAACAAAAAGGGTTATGAAAAAATTAAATTTTATAATGACATGTAGATGAAAAACTCCTATAATTTCATTTCCACTTAGTAAGAAAGTGTCTTTTAATGTTGAGAATTGTTATTGATTTTTCATTTAATAAAAAGACTGAAGTTCAAGATCACTGAAAAAACTGTCAGGGTAACGTAGTTACCCAGAAAAATTCTACTTTATAGCCCTTACTATGTAAACTATGACTTAGCTGCAGAGTAACTGGAAGGAGATCTGAATTTTCACRTGTAAATATCTGCAGAGAGAGGTAAGCCTGCATACGGTGATATTACACTCAAAAACTTACCTATGTAATTTTTTTTTAATTTATCATTTTCACTGATCATCCAGAAAAATGAGTTTCCAGTCCTCACTTTATGTTAGGTGTTAGCTGCCTCCTATGTTTGCATTGCCATAGTGAAGTACCATAAAACATAACCACATTAAGGCCATTGCACAGATATGGCTCATGGTACCTAAACTTTCCCTAGTGCACCACAGATTCTTCCACCCTCTTTTTACCATCCAGCTGTGCTGGRAGGTGATGTTGGGAGAAAGAGAAGCTAAAAGAGTTGGACTTATTGGAGAGCCTTGTACTTACCTGCTAACACAAGCTGTTGATACATAATATAATTAGAATTATGAATTTTTTTATTAGTTACATTTAACTAGCTATACAACTTGTATCTATCTACCGATCTATCTATATCTGTATTTAGAGTTTTCCTCAGAAACTCCAAACAGAAGAGAACCATATAATGCTGTTAATTTTTAAAACACATGTTGTACAATTAGAGACCTAAGGAAATGGAAGAAACTAATTCTTAGATTAGTAGATATCAATAAAGTTTGAGTAGACCCTCCAATTAACAGCATAATAAACATATTGAAATTAAGAAAGATACATTCCCAACATTTTAAATCTTGCTTAGTCACAGTACTCAACTACAATCAGAGATCAGCTTTAGCTAGTTTTAAAGAATCACAAGGATTAAAAATTATAGCCAATCAGAGAGGTACACTAAATTACACCTTATCTGATGTTTCAATAAGCAATGAGTTTCAGTAACGATAACTTTCACTAAAGGGATAAGCAAGAAGATGATGCTGATCATTAAGAAGGCATCAGAAAAGGCATTCACAAATCCCAAAGATCTTCCCATCAGGTAGGAGATAATATCTTGTATTGCTATAGCAAACGATGCAGAGATTTTTTGCTTGTAAATCAGGTAAATTTTATGGAGAATATTGAACTTCAAACACTGGACACTGTGGGATCAACAGTCAGTGCTCTTCTGTGTTTGCTAGGAAAGGGAGTCACCCCATTTTACACTCTTATCCTTTCTAATACTCTACTCCCCTTCCCATTCCAGGCCACAAATAGCAGCAGGCAGGAACTCTTTGCTTGCTCTTCTCTAACGGGTCGTGATCAGTTCCCCTGTTCCCACAGTCCTTTCCTAGAAGCTTCTCGCTTCTCTCACTTTTACTACCTTTGCCTGAGGATCTCATTCTGCATTGCCCAAAAGGACTTCCAGATTGTGACTGAACCTGAGCTATGCTGAGCATGGCTAGGTGTGATAACAGCTGTAGCAAGCATGACAGTATCCAAGAACTTAAAAAATTACCAGAGGTAAAAACTTAAATCTTGTTTTTTYCCTGAAGAAAGGAAAAAATAAAACATGTAAATGTGTAGGGCAATGTTTTCATAACTTCTGAATACCTGAAAGACAAAAAAGTCAAGATTGCTTTCCCTTATAGAGAAGCATGGCATGACAAAGTGGCAGATTAGTATGATTACACTTGCTCTGCCTTCTCCATTGTGTGTTCCCTGGTGAAAAATTCATTGCTTCTAGCTGATAGGCCTGTAGTAGCAGAGGTGAAATTAACTAGTCCGCTCCCTTATTCTCCTCCACTTCTTATTTGGTTTGCACACTGTCCTGGTTTCAGCTGGGATAGAGTTAATTTTCTTCCTAGTAGCTGGTATAGTGCTGTGTTTTGGATTCAGGATGACAATAATGTTGATAACACACTGATGTTTTAGTTGTTGCTGAGCAGTGCTTACACTAGCACTAGCCACTTCAAGGGCTTTTCAACTTCTCACACTGCCCTGCCAGCGAGGAGGCTGGGGGTGCACAAGGAGTTGGGAGGGGACACAGCCAGGACAGCTGACCCAAACTGGCCAAAGGGATATTCCACACCATATGACGTCATGCTGAACAAAAAACTGGGGGGAGTTGGCTGTGCGGGGCGCAGCCGCTGCTCGAGAACTGGCTGGGCATTGGTCAGTGGGTGGTGAGCAACTGCATTGTGCATCACTTGTTTTGTATATTCTTTTATCATTCCTTTTCAGTCCTATTAAATTGTCTTTATCTCAACCCATGAGTTTTACCTTTTTTTCTGATTCTCTCCCTGATCCARCTGTGGGGGAGTGAGCGAACGGCTGTGTGGTGTTTAGCTGCCCACCAGGTTAAACCACAACACACACACATACCAAATTCTTTGACTCCAAAGCCTTACAATTCTTACAACCCTTGCACATTAAAAGCCAACCGCTTGATCCTCGCTTTAGAACAGGATCTGCAGAAAAATATGATGTGAATGAATGGCATCATTCATTCAAGTCAAAAGTGAGCCAGAGAGTTTACTGTACAAAAACGAGGTTGATTGACAACAGAACGCTGCATAGGTTATGCAAAATCAGGGAGGCTACAATGTGGGAATGAATGAACGGGAGCTGCATGCTGAATGGGTGACTCACCACACCTACACCCTTCAGCAAGGTGCTTGCAAGTATCTTAGGAACAGCCTCAGTAAAACATCATTATGCCAATGGTTAAACTCTATCAAACCCTAGGAAACTATAGAGATTATTTTAATACTTTAAAATGTTATTATGGGCATTATTTTAAAATACTTTTCCTGATTAAATACCAACTGCAATCTGCTACCTCAGAAAAACTGCCAATAGAGCTCCATGCTTATTTGGATGACTCAGTGATCAAATTAAATCACATTATCTTTGATCTTTTGGTTACGGTGATGTAATCAAGAAACTTTTGATCTGGGAGTAACATCTTCTAGCTTGCAGCTGTCTTCTATGAATATTTGCTACATATCCATCTTTGTATGTATAATATAGTCATTGCTTCCTGATGAGAAATAACACGTTTTCATATCTTTCATGAAGTAAATTGGTCATGATATTCAACCAACAGTTCTACAGAGGCTGAAGGAAGAAGACAATATGCTTTGGGGTAAGAAACAGAAGTAAACATCCATCAAGACAGGCTAAGAGAAAACATATTCTGACTGCTTCAAAATGTCTGAACCCTGCACCATTACGGTTGTAGAAACATTGGGGAAAAAAAGGATCAGACCAGGAATAAACAAGACAGCTCACAACTCCTTCTCACAAGACTTCGCACTAGAAATGAATCTTAACCTGAGTTCTAAACACACCAGAACTTTGGGGGCACATACAAGATCATGCACTTGAGTTGTTAATCATCTAGACTGTATTAAATATACTAATATTGTTATTAATATTGCTATTAAATACACAGTATAAAACCAAAGAACTGTTCACCAGATATCTAATGGAAGGGAAAACATGCCACCAGTGTCCCATCTGCAGCACAGATCATAGGCCACTCCTATTAGCAAGGAAAAGTGGAGCTGAGACAGTCCACATAATTAAATTTTCTTCTGACTTGTTCTCCTTGATCCCAAAGATATTGCTGCTTACCTTCCAACATTTTGCACTATAGATGAACATTTGAAATCAATGAATCTATAACTGTATAGAAGAGCTTGTGGAAGGGTCAACACAGAAAAATTTAGAACATTGATTACATCACGCAAAAAACCCCTGCTGGCACGTATATGGGTCTTTTGTCCACAGTATACTACACATTTTATTTTGTAAGATACACAAATGATACGTTTTTATGGAATTCAGCTTCATGGCAAGTTTCCTCTCTCGTGCTAAAATTAGTTATTTAAAGTTTCTGATTTCTGTAGGGGCTGTTTGAACTTTTTATCATGATTCAGGACAGTCTCATCCATCCCAAAATACTTCTGCACTGTGCAGGCAGGTTAATAATAACAGTTTGCAGACACCTGTTCCTCTGACATTTCTGACTTGATGGGTATAGTCTAACAATATAAAACTTGAAGAACAATTAAATGATCTGAAACCTACTCCGTAAGGCATTAGGACACTATTCATTTCTTTACTGGTTACTGACAGCAAGAAGGGGATGATTCTTAAAACAAGAAGATTGACTGGTAGCACCGTGGGTAGAAAAAGAGTATTATTTCTGGACCTGACATACTTAAACCTGTAGCGAACAGGCAACATCACAAGTCATAACAGAAACCTGAATAAGGATGAAGCCTACATTACGAATGTTTTGAATTCCAAAACATAATCTGAGGCTTTATGAAAAGTTTGGGTTAACCATTTGGCAATCCAAACCAAAATATTTGGCCTGTTTTAAACTTTTGTCATAAAATTATTTGCAAGTTGATACTACTACTCTAATTTTTCCCTAAGTAGTTCTAACAAAAATGTGCTATTTTACTGCTTCGCTAGTAAAAACTTAAAATTTTCTTCAATTAAAGTGAAAAAAGTGTATATGTATAGTGCACTGATTATATTCCACTGTTTTAATAGAAATTTACAGTTTTATATTAAATATAATAGAGAATATTGGGACTAAGAAAAGTTATAACAAAACCTTTCTTTGAATACTATGGTGAATCCTTCTTGTTTTTTTGAATCCATGAAGATTCTTCAATAGTTATGAAGAGCAGAACAATCATATAGGAAAAGCAAGAACAGAAATTTGGCTGGTTATTCAAGAACTTACTGCATACCTTTGTGTGGTTAGGAGGGACTTAAAAACCTGGGAAGTAACTCTGATCTCACACTGAAGTAACCAAGGTAAAATTGCTGCAGCAAGATCAGGTTGAGACATCAGGTATTTTTACCTAAAATATTTCTATGAAGGTTTTGGGGAAAAAAAAAAAAAGTAGAAGCATTTCCAACATCTTTTATACAGTTCAAATACTTCCACACTTTGTTCTTTATATTAAAGCATGCATCCTTTATATTCAAATCCTTAATTATAAATTAATTATAAATTATCCTTTATATTCAAATCATCGCTCGAATCACATATACCTTTAGTCACGAGAGTTCTGTACAGATCACTCACAATACCAGTGCTAAGGAGCTGTCTGGTTTTGCAACAAACCGTACTTCTCAAGAAGTTTATGCATCTGCATTCTCATTTCCTTGCTTGGCATCTTGCAACTTTATAAACTAACTTCTGACTCAAAGTAATCAGACAGCCGAACTTTAGATCAAATGCTGATTGTAGAGCTCAAGATTCAGGACACTACAATATAGCCACTCTTTTAAACAGATTATTCTCATACTAGAATAGTGGCCAAAGATTATCCTCCTTCATGACAAAAAAATCAAGTACTGATTCTGGCTTGACCAGAAATCCCCAATTCCAATACATTCTTTTGCTTGCTAGAGAAAAACAGTATTACGCCCATAAACTAAGGACCAAGAACCTACTGAATAAGTTAACTCTTGTACACTGGCCTCAGCCATCACTCTATTAACCACTTTGTATGTATTTTGCGGCACTTCATAAGCAGATATCTTTTATTTACTGATATTCTGCATTGAAGAGAAAATGTGGCAAATTTGTGCACAAACAGCAGAACGTAAAAGTGAGGATGCAGTCATTTTCTCAAAGGATATGTTGAAGCGTCATTATAGGCCAAGATTGTTTTTTATCAGCCTCCATTGCATCTGGCAAGGTCTATATCAAGGAGTTATTCATAATATGATTTTTATCAATCATGAGAAGTTTCAGCTTGCACCAGAGCCAAACATCCACCATTATGTGAAACTATTATTCTAAGTAGAATAGTAAAAGAGTATTGAGGAAGACTTCTCAAAAAATTGTTTTTCTATGATCTAACATTTTCACAGTTCATTACATTCACTCCTCAGGCAGTATTGTGCAACAAAAGGGTTTCAGTCCAACATTTGTGAATCTAGTGTCTTTCTGCTTTATATCTGAGTAATAAATATCAGTTGTCAGAACTGACTGCAATAGTGAACATATTACTTCAGGAAAAAACCTTCCCTTTCTCCTTCAAAAATGAAGGAATGCCAGAATGAAAGTTTGGCAAAAATGCACTGAGAAGCATAAGAGAAGCTTACCATTAACTTTCCCTTTCTCAAATAAACTCCTGGAAAACTTACTGAAAAGCCAAAAGAAGTGTATCTAATGAATAATGTTATAGGCTCAGTACAAATGGGACAGGCTATGGAGCTGGAAGTGGCACTGCTGTGTAATTTTCTCTACCGGTGGATAGAGGTTGGCATTCATTTCAATCTTGGGATGTCTCCACAGCATTAATGCTATTGCCATAATTCATGATACTATTGACTACAAATAATGGCTATCCCTTTTAAGAGAGATGCATGAATTCCCAGTTAACTTACTAAAATGGAGTAAGTCATCCCTCAACGTGCCTCCCTCTATTACCAGACAATATACTAAGTCCCACAACTTTCTGTTTCTTTTCATTTCTGCATGCACCCATTGAATGATCTGGAAGAAATATCACGGAAGGAAGGACCAGCATTATATTGATGATGCTACAGTGCTACCTATCCATCACCACCTACAGCTATATCAATATCACCTACCATCCAGTCAATGGATGAAATCAGATCAGAAATAAAGAGAGACTGAGTTGTGTGAAGGGGAATGAAGAGCATGACAGATGAGCAGAGAAAAAGCATTTCAAAGGATTCACAATGAATGTACAGTTTCCTTTGCTTTAAGGGAGACATACATAATATTGGTCAATTCAATTCATAGATTAGAAGTACTCTTGGATTTCTCCCTGACACTAAGTTTCATCCATTACTAATGCCTTCAATTTCTTGTTGCTAGGAAACTTCTTCCAATCCTGGTGGATGAACATAAAATCATAGGAAAATTCAGGTTGGAAGGGACTTTAGGAGGTTTGTAGTCCAACCTCCTGCTCAAAGCAGGGTCAGCCATGAGGTCAGACCGGGGTTATCCAAAAATGGCTGAACGAGTGATGTCCTAGCCTCATTACGTCTACTTCGTGGCTAGGCTATATGCAATAATTGGACACAACATTTTCATTCTAAAAACTGGCTAGTATAGTGCATTTTTCCGTAACAAGATGTGCATTCGTAGCATTAGGGTTCTTAGCTGGTGTATTCTTAACTCTGAACATCTCCACTTGCCACAGTGACTTCCCCTAGAGTTTAAGTGATGTTCAAAGTCTGTTCAAATATTAAAAAGACTTACTGAAAGCTTACTGAAAAGACTGACTAAAGCTAGACAGTAGTCCTCTGACCTAAAGAAACTCTCACAAAAGGGAAAAAAAGTTTTCTTGGGGTTAGTCTGAGACCACGAAATGCCTTCCCACAGGAGCTACAGATCATCAGAAATCCCATCACTCCAAGTATAAAGTTCATTTCTGCTATACCATATTTTTATAATTAATATGTATCCTTATATATGCTTCTATATGTAACAAACACTATCTATATTTATTGCTACATACATCTTGCTCCATAAATCTACAGAATCTAGTATGTTTTTAAACAAAAAAACCCAAGAACATTATAAATATTTAGGTATTCCACTGAACACACATTTCCATTTGTAAAAGAATGAGAGAAGAAACACACTTATTAGCTTCATAGACTGATACAGTACTAAAATGTTCTGCTTTGGGTTTCAAAGCCATGATCTTCAGCATATATATATATATAACTTGACTCTCATTTACTTCCAGATAAAAGCCCACAATTACTAGGAAATAAAGATTTCGCAACTGAAACTTAGAAAAACCTTGGCAGAAATGAGGCAAATTTCCAAAGAGAAGCATCAGATAATGAGGATATTCATAAGCAGCATATCTGGAACAGAAATGCACACTAAAATATTAGTTTTGCCCTACACTGGAGTCACTCAGAGAAAGAAAAAACTGTTTCTATGAAGACCTAAAGTATATAATTTTGTATCCTAAAACATACTGCCTTAACTTTTTCATTACATATTTTGTTTTTGCAGTCATGATGTTCTGGATAAGGAGTGAAATATTGTGAAAAATGAAGGAAATCGTCAAGTACTGACAATGCATGTGCTGTCAAATTTAGAGCCAGATTAACCTAAATGTTACCTGTACAACTGGTTTATTCACATATTGAATAAAACTACCAGCATAACATCTTCAGCATTTTTGATAAATTTGATGTAATTAGCTGGCATGAATGACAATGACAATGCATTTTTATTCATACTTAATTTCTTCATATTTTTATGTGTCCATAATAATGACAGACTCTTTTGCAAAAATAACCATGTAGGTCGCCACACAAACTGGGTAATAATTAAATCCACTTCCATTATTATTAAGCATTTTTGTTACCTCTTCCTTATGAGCTTCTTCATTCAGCAAAAATTTAGCTTATTTCAACATCTGCAATTTATTACTAGAGTTTCTCTCATCTTAAATTCATTGACTAGCTCCATTCTGTTGTAAGGGAGTTATTGTCTACTTACATCAACATTTTTACTTCTAATTATCACAATTAATCACTGAGGAAAATATAATTTAAATTGTGGATTATAAAGAAGGGAAATAACTCAAATATTGGCTAAGGATTTTTCATCTTAGTATGAATGGAGAACTCAGAATAACTAAAAACATGGATTTGATGTCATCCATGGCTTTTTAATGTGCTATACATCATAAAATGACAAGTACCGTAAGAAACACATAACACATCCCTTTAAGTTTTCATTTCTCCTCATTATCATAAAAACCCAGAACCGATATTGATCTAACTATGAGATTCTGACTATTTCTTGCTGTGATGCAATAGGTCCTATTTATAAAGACATGGTAAGTATCTCCGAAACTTTCTTAAGATGAGAGATAATATTGTCATGGAATATGAAGATTCTGTATGTTGTCTTTCCATTTTTTCTGGAAATCTACAACAACTAAACTCTAAATTTTTTTCCAATACTATAGGTATGCTACTGATTTTTCCACTCATCAAATTTTTACTAATTGTGTATATCTGTTGTCTCTTCTGAGTGAGAATACAGATTGACTGTATGTTTTGAATACAGTTCATTTAACTGTGTTACTTTTCACAGATTTCATTTTGGTTTTAGGTATGACTCAGTGATCTCAATGCATATACGGTTTTAAAGAAATTAAAGATTAAAAATTTTACTACTGATTTAAATTCATACATTGAGATATCACATTTCTACAGATCTTATGTAATCTCACCTTCAGAACGCATTCTTTTATGTTTTTTTTGATTGTTGGTTCAATTAAAGGAAAAAAAAAATCTTTCTCAATAGTCTAGGAGTCTTCTGAAGAAACAGTTTGAACTGTGAATACTTTTACTGGGCCACTACTTCATTTTGGCAAGGAAATGGACTGGACTGCTTTAATTGGCAGCTGGAAAGCCTGACTCGCTCATGTTGGCATGCTGCCAGAATGTTAAAAAAAAAAGTCCTTGTTTGGGGAACTGGTGGGAAGGAGTGCATTCCTGTTCCTCAGTCAATGACAAATTCTCCTCCCATCTTCTACCTCTTCATTATCTGTTCAGTTGAAGCTACTGGAAAGGCATCTTTTACTAATTGATGATGATAATATTACATAACATTTACAGGCCTCTTTCAGAATTGTGACTTTATTGTTCCATCCCAACAGAATAAATTCATGGTAAAATTTTACCTTGTTAGTACAACCATGTTTACAGTATTTTACGGTAGCACATCAACTACAAATCAGGACCAATTTTATCCTCCAAAAGAAACTCATATTTACTGAAGACTAACTGTAAGTTATGGTGAGTAAGCAGAAAGCAAAAAAAAAAGGATAACATTTTCCTTGTACTGCTTGTACGATGACAGTTACAGGTTATGGTATTACAGGTCTTAAATAAAGTCATTTTATTGTATGCTTGCAGCTCCAGGTTTCTTCTACTTCTAGCTCCTGGTTAAGTGTATTGAGGGGGGCTGGTCACACATTTTTCCTGAGTTACTCCAGACTATTCTGTCCTTGTCATTCTGTCCAGCAGCGATGGTTTTCCCTCCTGGATGCTGGTGGCTCCAGGATTCCAGGTATGTACATGGGACTTGAAGCTCAATTCTCAGGAAGGGTTCAGATTTGCTACTAAGGGAAGTGGTGGAGTCACCATCCCTGGAGGTATTTAAAAGACGTGTAGATGTGACACTTACGGACGTGGTTTAGTGGTGGACTTTGCAGTGTTAGGTTAATGGTTGGACTCGACGATCTTAAGGGTTTTTTCCAACCTAAACGATTGTATGATTCTATGATTCTAATACACAGGTCGGATCTTTAGAGTTTAGCACTGCTACCTTGTCCTGGTTTCAGCTGGGATAGAGTTAATTTTTTTTTTCCTAGTAGTTGGTATAGTGCTATGTTTTGGATTTAGTATGAGAAGAATGTTGATAACACACTGATGTTTTTAGTTGTTGCTAAGTAGCCTACTAGTCAAGGACTTTTCAGCTTCCCATGCTCTGCCAGGTGCACAAGAAGCTGGGAGGGAGCATAGCCAGGACAGCTAGCCCAACTGGCCAATGGGGTATTCCATACCATGTGACGTCATGCTCAGTATATAAAAGCTGGGGGAAGAAGAAGGAAGGGGGGGACGTTYGGAGTGATGGCGTTTGTCTTCCCAAGTAACCGTTACGCGTGATGGAGCCCTGCTTTCCTGGAGATGGCTGAACACCTGCCTGCCGATGGGAAGTAGTGAAGGAATTCCTTGTTTTGCTTTGCTTGCGTGCGYGGCTTTTGCTTTCCCTATTGAACTGTCTTTATCTCAACCCATGAGTTTTCTCACTTTTACCCTTCCTATTCTCTCCCCCATCCCAACGGGGGGGGGAGTGAGCGAGCGGCTGCGTGGTGCTTAGTTGCTGGCTGGGGTTAAACCACGACATACCTGTAAGTACCAATATTAACTATGTAGTAAAACACTACCTGAATTTGGTAGAGAAAAGCACTTTGATGAGAAAGCACAATTCAAACTTTTGAATAATTGTTTCAGAAACTATAAGAAATAGGATGATATATCAGAAATTGCATTTTGGCAAGTGATGTAAGAAATACAGTTTGAAATACATAGCAGAGGGCAATGGGTACCAGGGAGACCTTTACTGCTATAATAATTACCCAATGTATGAGAAAATAACCCTTTAGGTTCTGCATTCCTACATATATTTTTAGGCAGAATGGTTTAAAGTAACAGCTTCAACTGTTTCAAGTAAAGAGCAAATCAATACTTTGGGTCTGTTTTGAACCCTATTTCTCTCTACTTGGCCTTCCCAGTGAAGGTGACCAGTAAGACCCCATCTAGGATTCACCCAGCATTATGGAAGAACGCAGAACTGGGATATTTAGCTCCTACACATCCCTCCACACAGACTCTATTGCAAAGTGGAAGCATCATGTGGAGCAGCATGAAAAGTCTGGATGACAGGTGTTGAGTGATTAAATATCTCCAGCTGGAAAGTCCACAGGATCCTGAGCTAACATGTGCTAGGAAAGACAAATGACTGCCTTTATTGTAGATTAATTGATAATACATGCTTTGTTTACACTAGAAGTTCTTTGTGGGCAAGTATTTTTTCAAATTTGGATTGCAGTCTAGAGAATACTAACTGGTGGTACTGGTGGAATGCTAGTTTTCTGCTCTTTCTGA
Organism: Phoebastria nigripes; assembly: GCA_035582835.1. Classification (NCBI taxonomy): domain Eukaryota; kingdom Metazoa; phylum Chordata; class Aves; order Procellariiformes; family Diomedeidae; genus Phoebastria; species Phoebastria nigripes. The sequence continues at coordinate 719,623 of JAYKAV010002821.1, read as the reverse complement.
AAAGCAAGAGAAAAGACCTTTTATGGGTTTGGATGTGAGAGGGAAGCAGGGAATATTTTGTTCTTGGTTAGCCCTCCCAGAGACTCAGGAAAAGTCAGTAGAGACTATAATCTGCTCTCTCTGAGGCTTAAAAACCCTGGAGAGGAATGGTGCTACACCGCACTCATAGCAGCTATCACATTAAAGGCATTGGGGGAGCTGCTAAATTGCTAGGGTAGGCAAGAAGCAGCTAACTCTTTGAGTGCATCCAACCAAGGCTGACGTTTAGGGCAATGCAAGGCAACTGTGTCCCTACTTCCTAACTAAAAGAAACCAAAACTTAGATGATTCTGTTTAAAAATCAAAAGATTTTCCAGTAAAGTATATTTTCCAATATAACAGCAATACATTTCCAATCTATCTTTTATTATGACAAACATTTTTCCCTGACAAATTAATTTCAGGTATGAAAACACAAAACTTGGAGAGCCACAGATGGCTCCCTGAAGTCAATTACTCCTGGTCGCAAGCACAGGCCAATAAGCTTCAAAACATGGGTCATAATCCTGAACGTCACAATGGTTAAATCACAGTCAGTTTATTAGAAAATCTATCATAGCTTCCTCTGAAGTCACTGGGAATGACATACTGGTAGAGGCAGGATATTGGTACCAAGCACACGAGTTCTGATTCAGTAAAGCACCTCCCACGTTATATGGCCAGGCAGGTTTTCCCATATTGCACTATGTACTTTCAGCTAATGGTTTGCACAGTCAGATCGTGGAGGAATCTGACTCTGTCTTAGTCTGAATTTGTGTGTCTCACTCACTAAAGTGAAAACACTTGCCACACAGATCCAAAGAATTTCACAAGGTTTTACAGGGCTTTGTCAATTAGTATTCGTTAAGTGTTGTATCTCCTCTAATGGAAGGTACTACACAATGTTTTAGTAGCAAATATTTGTGTTAGACTTGTTAGAAATGAGTAAGCTGGACTTTCCATGATTTTAGATCTTTCTGTGAGTGATAAACCCGTATCTCATATGACTGAGAGAGAATATTTTGCTTTAATTTTTTTTGTTCAACTCTTGTAGAATGTAGGTTGTCAGTTTAAGACCTTGCTAGGCTGTAACCTGGAGAACACACATTTGCATTCCGATCTATCAGAAGGATTTCTGACATGGAAAAGACTGAAAATATAAGGACATTGATTTAATTTTAAACTTCTCCTTTGAGACTCCTATGGCTACAGTGGACGGGCTTTCTCAAGACCTTTCAGCTCTGTTCTTATGCTAATCAACAGTAAAACTTGCACTTTGCTCATCAACTGAATAAAACATTTAATTGTACCTATCTAAGGACATAACAGTTATTTTGATGGTAATTTAATACTTCTATACAGCTATGGGTGGGTCCTCATGGTAATCTACCAAAGCAATGGCAATTTAGCTAGACGTCCTAGAACCAGATTTAAACTAGCTTTCCTGGAGAGTGATAAAAGCAATTGCCAGTAGCAGAGGTTTCAATGCAGGCTATAGAATCCTCGTGGGACTTTATCTAAACAAACACACCGAAAAGTTTTTCCAAAGGTCTATACCTATACTGTATACTGCTTAACCAATTAAAGAGTTAACACAATCCCAAACATATACTTGTTTTATTGCTTTAAGTATTTTAAAAAGCTCAGTGTGCATATTAAAAGATACACCGGCTGCTTTCTTTTTTTTTTTTTTTTTACAAAAACATAAAAAAATTTGGAGTAGCAAGGGTGACCTCCAGTGTGCAATAAGTTTATGTCATTACACCTTATATGTAACAAACTACTTTCTTGGCCTACTATTAATTTTGATCATCCTACAAAACCAAATATTTACTTTATTTCTTGTGCACAACACAGAAATTCAAAATATTGCCTTCTGCTTTGAATTGTGATTTTCAGATAACATTCTGAGCTTCTCTGTATTATAGGAACACTATAAAAAATAACTGGCTAAACAGAAAAATTAGATTTGTTTCTTGCTCCTGTCCAAATGCAGATGATCACAGTCTGAATTTTTTTTCTAGAATAAGAGTAATTAAAATTAATAAATATATTATGCAAGCTTTTGTATTTTTCAGAATACAAGAGCATTACAGATTAATAGTGCAACTACTATGTACAAAATACCTCAGCTCACAGTTCTACTCACATGCATTTTCATTGCAAACCTGTGCAAATTTGAAAATATTCAGGAATTCAAAGAAGCCAAAACTATCATAAGAACTTACGCAAAAGATACACACATGTATCTTAGTAAGCTATTTGGTACAGTGTCTAATAAACTCCATAATAACCTAAACTGAGTATCATCTATTCAAGAAAAAAGTAAAGCCCATGTTCCAAAAGGTAAATTCATTATATTGATGAGTTGTGCCAGATGGATATCTTTGAATGAAACCTTTAGTCAACGGGGTGTCTTTAAATGAAAAAATAACAGACGTCATCATAATGAATTCAAAACTAAGAACATAATTTTTACATTCCTTTTTATTTCCATCATCAGTACACAACTTACCTTTTGATGATTAATTTTGAAATAGTTTTTCTAATAAACTAGGGAGCATTTTTTAGCTAACTGCAGGCACACAAAAGATCTAATTATGGGTGCCTAGTGGTGCTACTGTCTGTCAACGTAAGTGTCATTCAGGGTCTGTCAGTGTTCCCATTATACATCCCTACTTTCAGAGGGTTATAATGTGAATGTTAAAATTTGCTTCAGGCTGATTCCTGGCATATTGTGCAAGGTATCAGGCTAGAACTGGGTTTTTTTTCCTTTTTAAATAATTTTTTTAAATTATCAAGTTTAGACATTTTAACCCATACCTACAGAAAAGGAAAGAGCTAGTAGGGGCATATGCTTTTCCAAATGACAGTAATATAAAAGCAGCTTATTGTTTTAGAAACTTGAATGCTGCATACTGATTATCCAAATGTACAAGAAAGACCACCATTGCAGCATTTAAGTCAAATCATTTCATTTGCCTTCCTTATTCAACTAATCACACTATAGACAAAGAACCCAATATCATGATTAAGGATAGAGGAATTGGCCTTATGGTTTCATTGATCAGCAGATTACGTATTTGTACATAGTCTTGGAACTACTCTACTTTCTAATTCTTCCTTTGCACTTCTTGCATACTCTCATATAAAATATCTTTACACATCACCAGGAGTACGTAAATACAATATACCATTATATTGTAAGCCCTATGCTTTATGATGTTTGTAAACATTTCCATAAAGTCACAAACTTTGACTTCCTCTACACTAGAAAGCAGTGTGTCATAAACTCAAGATGTCAGTAATAGCGCACAAACTGTCCCACACTAACATCAAATATGCACATTGTCCGCACTGCATACCAAACACAAGATGGCTAGAGCAAACAGCAAASTAGACGTGGTCATGCAAGGAGTTAGTGCAGGTTGGCTAGTCCTCTGTGAAATCCTCTGAGTTTACTGCACATGAACACGTAGAAAGACCTTCAATCTCAATAAGAGCAAAAGGAACGCTGATTCAATATATTGTACCAAGATTAGGAAAGATTTAAATGACAGCACGTGAACAAAGCTTTTTTTCTTTCAAAGATGGACAGATCTATTAGCATTTTTACCATGAAATTATAAACTCTAATTTTTGTTAAAAGAGATGCTTTTCTGAGCCCAACTAGAGCAAGAAGATATTAAAATAACTATATCTCTAAAGGACTGTAGTTCTCTTACATATTTCTTATCATAATACCTATTTATAACAGGGACCATCATGTCTCTGAGGCAAGGAACCTGGTTTTTATCTTTCACAAAACTGGGATTTGAACTTGTTTGAGGCCTCAGTGTTTCTATATGTTCTTAAACAATAAAAAAATCAACAAAATGGAAGTACTTGTACTTATATTTTGTTTTTGACACCTGACTGTTATTTATTTATTTGGTAAGGAGGGTAGAGAATGCAAGAAAACACACTTTTCTAGTGTCTTTACAAGCTAGATAGATAGTGTTGTTTGGCCTACAGTTTCYTGACACCACAAAAATGCTATAAACCGAAGACACAGGAACATAATATTCTATTATGAACTTAGATATTGGTTGCTTTATTTTCATTTTACTAGTTTCTTTAGTTTAATAGTGGACACACATCTACGTAAGTTCACAACATGAAACAAAAAAGCACTGAATTCAGTATGTCACAGGCCTTAGTTGAAATCAAGGCCCGGTTCAAGTCATTATGATTTGTCTTAGAGTAATAGGTGTAAGATTAGGGAGTTTTAATTTAATTACATTGTGAACTGCAAATCTCGTGCCGCGTTATAATTAACACATGTAAAAATAAATGAAAATCAAAAGGTTGCTCAAAAACTTAGTTGGAGTACTAGAAAAAGATGTCCTATCAACAAGTTTAAACTATCGCATTAAATTTAGTCATATTATGTACTCGTGTGTACCAGTACATAAATACCTACAGCAATTTTTGTGCAACCATTTTTCAGAGAAGGAACATTTCTAGATTTTTTTTGAAGTAAGTTTATGTCTACCCATCGACTTCAATGCAGGGATTTAGCAATCTGCAGGCTTTTTAAGTGCAGACCTTCCCCCTGCCCTCTCTCTGCCTATCATCAGGAGACCATTTTAATTCACTCACCAAGAAATTCTCGAAGGGGCTGGTATATGTGGTAACATAGGAGCCAATATCGCAGCTATCAGTTTTCATACAGCCTGGCTGGACCTTTACATTACTGCTGCCCCACATTTATTGTTCTTTCATTGCAGCTGTCAGCATTGCCTGACAGCGTATTATGGAGTACATGTCTACGAAGTCAGTATCAATCAGGCCATGATCATGCAGATAAAAGTAGCAGACTATTGATAATAGGCCTTAAATCAGATCATCATGGCTTAAGTGTAAGATTCTTAAAAGCCAGTAGCCTTGCGGGACTTCCCGCTCACTTCCATCTGCTATAAAACTAACTTACATAACACCTACAAACTTTATAGGACCGTGTAAATAACGAAGTTAAAATACATAACAAAGCCCTACCACGTTCTGCAAGTCAAGGTGAGAATTAGCAGAGATTTTCACTAACTGCCTTCTAAGTTATGTACGGCAGAAATAGTACACAATACCTGCCATTACACTAATGCTCTTTTTTCCCCCCACTGGTAACAGCAGTTTTGTTGTGCTTTGAAACTCTCTCACTTCAAAAGCACTTCAACTTGATATGGCCATTTAACAAGAAAAACGGGAGAATGCATATAGTTTAGCGGCATTCTTCACCAAACTGAAAGCACCACGTTAAAAACAAAAGGATCTAATTTGTCCTAGACATAAATAATAAAACAAAACAAGAGTCGCATGCAAATTTAGTAACATAAAATTTTAGGTGATAAACAGAATGGAGCCTGGCTTCTTGTTTAGTATTCCTTAGTTATCACCATAATTGCTGCATGTCTGTCATCACCAGGAAAAGAAAAAAGTGTCTCTCTCAGCTGCTCCCCTGCTTGTTTTGTTCACTGTATTCTTGTAAAGTGGGAGAAAATAAGTGTCATTTAATGAATAGTGCTATTCTTTGTCTGACAGCTTCATATCTGTTAGGTGTAGGAGGCCTAGTACTTTCCTTTTCTGATAATGTTTTTGACAGTGTGCTAAATTCCTCCCCCAAAAGGCCGGCGTATATATTCTGCTAAAAGAGGCTTCATCTATCCTGAATGGATGCCCTCTTTTAACCCCCTTCAGCTTCTGTTCTTACATTAATTGAGCTGATCAGATTGAGCATATGAATTTGTCTTTGATGTATTCGTATGTTTAGTTGACGCTGCTCGCGCTCCCATTGGCAGCGGGCAGAGCTCTCAGACAAATAGGGCTGTTGCCATAGTAACAAGCGATAGCTAGGGATCTCTTGAAAAATATTTTTATTTCAAAATTCAAACTGGAAAATTCTCACTGGATATGGTTCTCGGTTCTAAACGTGTCATATCTAATGATGAATGCAATTAGGAATCCCACCAGTGTTTTAAATAATAAATTAGGCTAATTTTCTAGGCCTGGCATGATGACATACAAATACTAAAAAGGAATCTCTCTTCTTTTATCCATGACAAAAGACTTATTAATGACTTTTGTTCTTAGGATTTCAAAATTAATTGAATGGTGGAATAGCRATATAGCCGCCTATGTGCTGAAGATGAGAAGCCTAGAGGTAAACTTTTTTTTTTTTAAAGTACTTCAAGCTGCTCCGATATTTGGTTATTCCATGTAAAAGCAGGTGAAGAAATCATTTTACAAATGCTATAGCAGTTGGTAAATCTCAAAGGATGAAAAATGCCCATAGCCATTTTTAATTACTGAGCATGAAAAAGGGAGAGATGTTGAACATAAGTTTTGTAGGCCCTTACAATCTGAGAATGCCAATTTTAACTCTTACTAAATCTCATTTGAAATACAAGGAAACAATAAAAATACCTAACAGTTTAAAAAAAAAGAAAGAAAAAAAGAAAAAAAAGGGCTTCTGATGATTAGGCTATGATGGTTTGTAATTAAAATACATATTTTGTATTAATCTGTCTACTATTATTTTCCCTGGAAATTAGCTTCCTGACTTTGGCTTTTAAGATACTGCCTGTCAATGTGCAGTAATAGAGTTTCAGGGTTCTGCTTCAACATATAATTATACTACATTGAAACCCATTGATACTATCATCTTTTATGCTACTTCCAATTAGACTTGTTCCATCTTGAGGGGTCAATCCCTGATATCTCAGCATTCAGGAAAATTCATAGTTAAATGTTAAAATTGGACAATTCCCTCCCTGAGAAATGAGGTTATGTTTTAAGTACTTCACTTGAAATCTACAGTATATCTGCAGTTGTCGTAAGGGGAAGATAGTTGTAAGAAGTCTCAGGGTCATAATCACACAGAATGAGTCACAATGTGGTGAAGAAAAACTTAAAAAACCTGTTCCACTATATTAATTTTGTGAGTCTTACATATGGATTTACGTTCTCAAGATGCTGCTTATTGGGAAAAGCAAGCAAGCAAAAAAAAAACTTCCTATATTTTCTGAATTGTCACTCTTCCCTCCTCTGCTTATTTCACATGTAAGGAATTTTGTACATTTTAAATGTATACTACAGTTTCAAAGAAAATTTTTACAATACTTCAAATGTTAAAAGAAAAGAAAAAAAAAATTCAGTAATACTTTGTCACCTGAGAGGAAATCTTAGCCTTACTGAAATTTTGTCATTGTCTTCATTAGACTCAAACGTTCAGTCTGGGAATGTCTCCTATTAGATCAAGGGAAAACAAAGTCTCAGGCCATTGTGAAAGTCCATTTAAGAGCAAAGCATTCTGCTTTACCAGTTTGTTGTCTTCTAATGGTGAGATTACAAAATTAGGCTCTGGATTTGCTTCAGATAATGCATTTTCAGTTCTTAAGACAGATTCCTAACTTGGCTTTTTTTTATTTTATTGCCTTAAAAAGAGACATAAATGACATTATAAATCACTTGGTTTCAATTTAATAAAGTGGTGCTTCTTTTAGAAATTTCTAGCATTATACTTTTGATCATGGTCAATTTAATCTTTTTTACTTCCATACATAGAAATACCTAGTCTGTTGATAGTTTTGAATTATAGATTCTGTATTTTTAATAAAACAGAAGTTGCTTTATCTCAGCAAAAAAATATTTTGCACAACAACAAGCAGCATGAGGCAACAGCTGACATGGCTATCTTTCCCAGCATCACTTATCAGAGAGAACCCAGTAAGACAACTCATTTCTGGTCAATGTAAATATTAATAATAGTTAACAACGTGGAAGAGAAAATGTAATTTATTTTATCTTCATTAGTAGCGTTCATCAAATTGCAGGGTATAGCCATCTGATTGGATAACGATCAGAGCCATCACTAGGCTGGAGGCAGCCTTGACGTTGACCGGAGAGATGTGCAGACTTGTGTGTCACAGAACTGGGGCACACATCCCACCAGGTAATGCAAAGGGGTCCATATCCCCTCAAGCCTCATTATAAACACACCATCTCACAGTCCTTAACAATCTAATTTTGAAATCAGGTAAATTTATCCTGTCATGGTACAAAATCCAACAGTAACATTATCAGCACATGAGACTGGATCTGAAAAGGAACATGAAGTCATAATTTATTTCATGAATATAGGACTGTATATGTATTTTGTAAGTCTGAATCACGTACTCCTCCTTTACAAGAAAATGAATCTCTCAGTAGGGGAAGAAATACCTTACAGCAGTCAAAAGAACTGTTCAAAAATACATTATGCTAACTATTAACTGCAATAGTTCATTATACTTGAAAGGTATTTCAAATAGGATGGAAGGTTAGGGTCTGATTCTGTATCAATGAAAGCAATGTGTAACCTACACAAAGTATGTGGAAGCTTAATTAATTAAGGCTATTCATAAACCAAAAACATGTTTTAATTTAGCAGATATAAAAATATTTAAATCATAGTAAAAGTCAAAATAAAACCAGCATGTATACAACACGGGATCGGATGCTTTGAAAAAAATGTAAAGCACTGGATAGATGGAGAAATTTAGATTTATAGATAGTAAAAGATTGTAAGACGTGGTGATGATTCTGTTTTCTGGACTTAATTCCTCTAATTTTATATTGGTGTTTTGTTTTAAATCAGTTCCATCTTGAACTTTCCAACTGAAGAAATTCCATAACTATTAAAAATAGTAGAAGATATACTGTAATAGGAACTCTGAACTATTCATCCTGAAATACAACTACATAATTAAGATAAAAGCACTGTAATTTACTTCTTTCCAAAATGATTTTGTGAAGATTAGAATGTGTTTTAAAAGTTGCTATAACTTTTGCCTTAAGCACGACCTTGTAATAAGACTACACAGCTTATCCTATTTTCAGAAAAATCATCTAATCCACAGATTAATGGATTTAGTGAGACGGACTTTGGACAAGAGCTGGGGTGATGATCTTGTTACAATGGAATAAAAGATCCATTCACTATTAAAATGAATCCCAATCAATATTCAGTACTATAATCAAAACAAATGGAAAGAATTTCCCTTTACAAAGAGTAATCAGTGAGAACTTAAATCCATAACTGAATTAATTTCACCTAAACAACCTTTCAGAATTCACACAGTTAGGAAAGAAATTAAATGACACTGAGAGCAGACTGCTGACAACACAGACCAGTTTAAGGCCCTTTTAAACAGGGCAGGTTTTAAAAAGTGAAAATAAAAGTTCACTGGGTAAGATAGAGTATTGTGCAAGGCTGAAGTTATTCCAATGAGCCACTGATTTCTACTGATGCATAGTGAAAAATCAATAAATTAATTAATGAATTATTTGATGTAATATTAAAAAGATTCTGGATTGTAATATTTATTAGAAGACCACAGAAGTACAGGAGATACCATCCTTAGACGATCAGCCTGTTAACTGCTGATCTAGGTAGAAGAGCAGTGTTTTTTTCAGGACACATTTACATTCAGTTATAAAGTTTCAAAACAGGAAAAAAACCTCAGAACTGCATTCCAAGTCTGTTTAACCCACATGTGAACTTGGATGTTGCTGCTCATTCCAAGAATAGTTAAAAGTATGCTGAAATGATGAAACAGAAGGGATGGGCATCACAAAAAATTCTTGGAATTAAAAATATATTTCATTGTATGGTATTTTTAGTTCAGCACAATTATACCTTCCTACAACTTACCTAAAACTTACTTTACCTTTTTATTATAACCTTCCTAATTTTCTTAGGGTAAAAAATTGATGTAAACCAGTCAGCTCCAAATATTTCTCTTAAACCCTGAAGGGTTGAGATCCCCAATTCAGCTACACATTTTTTCCATGTGATTGAAGGCACTAAAGTTACATGCCTGAACTTTAATCCAGAAAATGTATTAACTTGGTATCACCGTAATTGAATACATGTTTTAGGTTAACCATCTGCTTAACAGCTTTTTGGAACTGTTGTCTTACTCAAACCCTCAGCACAGGGGTAACTAAAGTTTTTCCTTACTATTTCTTAAACTTTTATCCATTTTATAACGTGAATTCATATAAATTGCAATGTAACATTTTAAAATCTTAGTCTATAAATAGGTCAAGATCCACACAATATTTTTAAAACACACTGTATAACAAATGTATGTTTTTATCTTTACATCAAACATTTACTTCTTTGAAAGTACTTAAAGCCAATGGGAATTTTCATTCTGGTAGACTATACAACAACCTCTATAGTGTATAGGCACACTTTGCACTCCAGCTGTAGCAGTAAAATTACTGAAACTGTAATTCTCTTAATATTTAAATAATATATTAAAATTTAATTTTCAGCACCTGGAAGAATCTGTTTGTGTGCCAGCAAATGAGGTAGTTGGGCCTGGAGCTCCTATACATATGGGACTCAAAAACAACCTATCACAAATAATTACTAAGCTAGAGCAGCTGTACTCACCACACTAGTCATTTAAAAATCAGGTCAAAGTTGCCTCAATTCTTTTTCCATTTTCAAGGATTTCTGCAGATCATTTCTATAGTCTTCATATTTTTGCTTTTTTTATGTGTTAAAATTATTTTCATTGTTAATTATTACAAGGGAAATATCAGATAGTTTTAGCTTTCCCGATATTCCAGACATTAAATAGCTGTAGGTTTTATGAGATTGTAAAAACATGCAATGTTTTTTTCCAGTACATCTTTCAAAATTTTAATAGGGCTATGAGCAAATAGTGCAATATGAAAATGCATTTACTGATATAGCACATATATGCATTACATGCATATACACGTGGTACTACAGTACAATTCACCACACACACATACGGAAACTATATATATATATATGCATCTTTTTAAAAACAAAATATATTATCTGGCTCACAAAAAAAAGATGACTTGTATTGTAGGCTTTAATTTATTTTTATGTTGGCAGTTTTCAGATGGAAAGTAAGTATTTTAAAAGCATTTTCCAAACTATATGCTTTCAGACACACTTCGTTTTCAACCGATTTCAAGAAGTTGCTTTCTAGCAACCACTACCAACTTTATGATCCTTTATGAAGAAAATACCTATGTGCCATCTTTTTTTATCTCATACCTTTTCAGAATTTATTTAGAAGAATATAATCTGAGATCACATTTTTCACCACTTACATAGAATTTATAATGTTTGCACTAAATCTGAAAATTTTATCTAAAAAGTTCAAAAAGATTCAGCTAGAAGTCTTTCTATTCATAATTTTAAAATATTCTAACCTGCATTCCTATACATAAAAAGACCCATAATGAAAACCATATATTTTATAATGACATACATAGAAATAAAACACATTAAACTTCAGGGGGAGAGAACCAAGCATTTATACACTATTACCTTCAATCACTTGAATGCAAGTCATTCATACCACCACTATTGCTAACAAGGCATCCAATTTACTAAACAATGAATATTGAAATTACGTTTAAAAGGTACAAATGACTGTCCAAAGAATGACACTGAAAAATATTAAGTAACAGCTCTACCTCAAGATAAGCCTCACAATTAAAGAGTTTTAATGAAGAGAGCCTTCAAAGGCTAAATCAGGAGGCATTGATTAGATTGCCTCTAACTTTGTGTTTTGACACCTTCGTCTTTCATGGCATTATATTGTCTCTGTGCATCTTACAAAGGAAGCATTTTACTAAGCCCACACATGAACAGGAGACAGCAGTGCTTATAAAAGAGACTGTCAAGGGTGTGAGCCAAAATGGGTCTCATTTGGATTTCAAGTGAAGAAAACTCCTAATGCATTTCATTACAATGTATGTGAACCTCTGAAAAGAACGATGGATTGGGATTCTCATCCCTATTAATTTATTGAAATGGATTCAGTTTTTTTCTTGTATATCAAGAGGGACCATGTGTTTCAAGCAAGGTAATAATATTATAGTACCAAATAACCAAATATGCTATGATGCAGTATACCCTTCTGCGAGATAAAGAGGACGCAATTTTCTTGATAATTGGGATTTGAGTTCAGAAATAAATCCTACAATAGCTTGGCAACAAATAAATATTCTGTTACTATCAGGTTTAAAGATATGATCAGGAAGCTATGCAACATAGGGATGGATTCAGTCTTTGTTACCACAGCAGGTTTTTACCATTTGAAATCCTGTGCCCCCCCCACGACACTGTCATTCAAGTATTGACTTTTTATTTCATTGAGGAATTGCGTGTATGATGTAATTAGGATAACACCTATAAAAGTCATATTTTATTAAAAGATAGCAGAATGGGATGGAGAAAAGTAAAAACATTTCAAAAAATCGTAATACATTCCAGATCAACTTGGCTCTAGAAAGATGCCATAGCTACCATATCACCAATTATCTTATTCATAGTAAAAAAGTTTATATAAATACTTACTTGGTTTTTTCCCCCTTCAACTTTGATAATAAAACCTATAATCTGCTGTTCAAAAACTGTAAATCCTGATTTAACACAAAGAACAGGATACAAATTCCTTACCTATGCTAAATAATTTTACTAATATAACAGTATTAAAAATAAGACATATGTTCTCATTGTTTTTAACACCATTAACCTTTAGAAATGATTGATTGTGCTACACCAATAACATTCAGTGAGTTCAAAGCTCATCTATTTTTTATGGAAATCTTACAACCTGCTAGTTAAATTAAAGGTTAAATATACATAAAGTCTTAGAACAAAACACAAAGTATTCCATATGTATGTAGCTCATAAGCAGAGTACACAAACACACACGTATATAAATCTACCTCCATTTAAAAACCCATGACCAAAAAACACCCTCAATTGTCACTCAAAGACTTCAAAGGTAGAGTTAAAGAATTTGGTATCTGTGGAACATTACGCAACTATGTCTATTAAGTTAGGAACTGCCTATTAAGTAAAGAACTCCACTGACATCACAATTATGAAAGACAAATGTCACTGAAATCATAATCAGAGATAAAGGCGTGCTTGCTTCCACACATCAATTTTCAACAAGCATTTAACTTGAAGTTAGAGGAAAGTCCAGGGCCTATTTAACTTGTGTTATTACAATTATGCAAATTCAGATATGCATAAATATATCACTAATTTATTTTTCTATGTATAACATGCAGAAGCAGAAATGTATGTTAAGTATACATGTACACATTCAGTATAAATTCAATTAACATTTGGAACATCTTCAACGTTTGAATAAACATAATTTATATATTGTGTGTATATGTGGTGTATACACATATACCTGAGCAACAGAGAAATTAGCAAGAATCATACAAAACAAATCAAATCCAGTCTTAGCAATAAAGATTGCACATTTCCACATACAACACAAACACACATGGACACACATTTATTTTGTTTTTTAAGAATAATCATAATTGAATTAGAATGATGCATGTTCTCTATGTTATCTTCACAGCTTCTGTATACTCAGGCAGAGCCCATTAAACCAACAGTACACCAGGTTACTTGTTGAATAATGTATTTCAAGCACTTAAAATTACTAGGGATTTGACTAAGATCTGCACATGAATACATATTTTGGACTTAATTTTCTGTGCTGGCATTTCTTCAGCTCAACATACTTTACATTCTACAATGAACTCAGTTAATATTAGGCTTTTCCAGGACATAACAAAGGTAATAACACTATCTTTACAATATAAACTTTATGACATTATGAATAAAACTGACAAGTGTAAAATTTGATCCATAAACTAAGTGATATACTTATGTTAATTTACCTTTTAAAAGATATTATGTGTTGCTCAGTTTTTTTGACAGGGCTTCCATTCATACTGAAGACATGTTGAAAAACACTATATTTTCTCTCGATAAGGAAAATCACTTTATCCACTATCATTCTCATTCTGTCTCAATAAAAAAAATCAATCATCAAATACTTGTTTCCAAGTTCTACTTGTTAAACTGCCAATTTATGCATACTGTTCAACTCAGCTCAAATTCTTTCAAGACTACTTGTTATTCTTTTTAATGTTTTTTTATAGTATTCAACTTTTAAAAGAACAAGGAGAAAATAAAACTATATACATATTATAATAATTTTACATTTGGAAGTTTGTGATCTGATGAGGTTCAGAACCTTCATTTTTATAAGAAAAAAACAAAACTAAATCTTTTATGTGGTTTTCAAAGTAATAAAGGTCTGATTGATCCCACTGACTAAGGCAATTGCATCGGTTGTCTAAATGGTAGTAACGTCAATGTCAGATATGTGGTTATCTTTTCATCTTGGCCTATTCTCAAATGTAAAAATCAAATGTTTGAAGGACATTTCACTGACCTGTTATGGCCTCTGCATCTCTCAAACACAATACTACTATTCCTCATATAAGTGCCACATTTTGGATAAAAAAACACTTCATCAATGATGCCTTTGCGACATCTGGCGGTCTTTATTATACATAAACTTTAGGTTTGTTTCTTTGTTGGGTGCTTTCAGTTGTTGTTGGGTACTTTTAGTATATTATTTTTATTTTATTTATTTATTTATTTGCAAACCTACCAGTATGTAGAACTTTAGTCCAAAAGGCTTTGATACCCCCTAGCGGGGGGACAAAAGCAATCTCGTCTGCAGAAACACAACGAGGTCTACCATGAATCCATATGGAGCAAAAGGTCACAAATCTTGAGATGCAGTGACATCATGACAATAAGACACTTTTGAGACAGAAGCCGGCTCATTTTGAATATAAAAAGGACACTGATCAAATTCTCCCACACATTTAAAACTATAGAGAAAAATAAGCATGCAAAGACCTCGATATAGATGTTTAACAGAGGAGAGTTAAAGCATACCTTTAGTTTTCACAATTATAAGATGCCACTGAGAACTTGACAAGTCTGCTTCAGAAGATATAAAAGCTTTATTTTTATGTTATTATCAGATGCTGAGAAAATGTCATTAAAGAAAAAACCACTCAGTTCACAGGGTGTGCACTCCATGTAACACCCCAGCTCTTTTAAAATTAATTCAGTTATATCAAAGCTTGTTCTACATGTTTCAGTCTTATTATTTATCACTTCAATAAACTATGAGAAAAGTATTTTAAGCAACAGAAAAATTATCTTTCTTTCTTCATCCCTCTTCCTAAGCTATTTCAGTACAGTAGGAAAAACTCATTCTAATTTCTTTATTACATTAACCGCAGGAATATTTGACATCAACTTTGTGAAACCATGACTTTGCTAATTCTTAGCCCAGCGGGAGGAACTAGTATGTTGTTTAAACTCTATTTTTCACTTGTTCTAACAATTAGCATTCCAAAACAATAGATGATAGAATAACCAAAAGATTAAATGTATATTACTGAATGTTTTTCTTTAAAAAAAAAAAAAAAGAAAAAAAGGTCAACAGAATATTTTCTTCAGCTGAAAATGAAGCACTTCAAAATATATTCCTTGAGATATAGGGTGTCACTTCCTTAAATTCTATTTTGCTGCCTCACAGTAAATATTCACTTAAATACTTTACTGTTCTGAAACTAGTAACACAGTATCTGGTATGGACATAGGTTTGTCCTCATATGAACAGATACATAGCATGTGTTACTGACATTCAGGAACAATTTCTAATAAATCATAATTGAACCAAATGGAAAAAAATCGTCTCTCAAAACTGCTCTTGGGACTGACTAGATTTAATGAATAGTCTAATGGTATAGTTCACTATTGTCTTATTTTACAGAACAAAAGAGTACTGCACCCTCAGAATACCTAGTAGGCCCCCATAAAAGCTATCATTCAACTTTTAATTGAAATTTCTATAGCCTGTATTGTCAGTGTACTTATATGGACAAAATACAGACCATGTACTGTGGGGCAGGCAAACAGTTGTTTGCAGACCACAGATATGCAACCGCAAGACAAATAGATGGCCAAAGAAACACTGCTAATTCCAAGCAGTCTCCTTCGCAAGCCCCAGAACTGCAAACATGCAATCTAGTCTAACATGTTGAATTCCAGTTATTGTATTGAATTCACAGAGACAACTCATTAGATTAAGGATATGAATAAACTGTTTCAGGATTATGTTTTAGTACGGAATAAAAAGATTAATCACTCATTAATCCCCATGTAGGAAAATTCTGCATGTGACAGCAAAGATAGATTAAAATGAGAAAACTAAATTTGACAAAGTTAAGAAAACACAGTAGAAAATTTCATGAAAAGGCCATCATGAAAAGAAAGAGTTCTCTCCTAATCACTTTAAATGAGACTGTTAACACGAGAAGAAGAAAAATGCATTTAGGATTGGTAGGAGCTGTAGAGTCAGCAACGTAAAATTCAGGAGTAATATAAAAATAGAACTGAAAAACAAAGCAGCCATCTCTCCATATTCAACAAACATCTATACATACTCAGAGAAGAAAAAGGGAGACACTCCACCTCATCCCCTCCCCTGGCATAAAAGATACTGGTTCATATTTTTGGGAGATGGAATACTCACCTATAAACTACATAGAATAGACTGATTATGTTGAAGAGATGAACATACAGTGATAAATCTAATAAATTTCACAAATGGAAAACCATTCTAGTTAAAACTATATGGACAGACCTCTAGAATACACATATGTTTCTAGAGCTATCATACCAAATCCAGATTTACCAGGAAGGATACTGATTACCCAAAAGAATCAGACCAAGAAGACAAAGTCAATGAGAATGCTAGTTGGAACAATTTTAGGTATTTTCATATAAAATGGTCCAATAATGTAGTGGTAAATAGTTTGGAAATACAATTTCCACACTTTCAGGGATTATTTTGTGGAAGAATTGATTGCACAGCAAATAAAAGGAAAAGTTGTTGTTAATGCAATCTAATTAAATATAAGAAGCTGAAATAAAAATTAAAACAGCTGAGAACTGAACAATGGAGATTGTACTATAATGCAATTCTGTATTCTGCAGGAGGGAAAAAATACATCACCCTTAATTTCAGTAGATTGTATGTATCAAGTACCATCAAAAGACTGAAGGTCAGAAGACCTTAAACTGAAAACCTAAAAACACAGCAATTTATCAAGGCCAGAGGGAACACACACGAGTTT
>JAYKAV010002821.1:646357-700945 GCA_035582835.1 Phoebastria nigripes | reverse complement strand
TTAACTGAGCAGTCTGTCTTGCTACCTTCAACTCATCCTTTTCCACCTATTTTCTCAAAAAAAAAAAAAAAAAAAAAAAAAAAAAAAAAAAAAAAAAAAAAAGGGGGAATTAAGGAACATCTACCAGATTAGCTTGATTTCTGTATATGGGGCAATCACAGCGTCTGATGACCAGCATGCAAAGAGTCAACAAAGTACCAAAAGATCTTTAATACCATATTACTATATTAATGGAAAGTCAGCTCACATTTGAAATTGTGGCTTATTTCCTTTGAAACAGAATGCCTGTAAGGTCACTGTCACATCTTTCTTCTCCAAATTAATGTATTTACTATTCAAATACTGTTCTTTTTTATTGCTAAAATTCTGAAAATATTGTATCAAAATTTCTTACGCAACAACCATTTCCACTGAGCTATACAAGAGAACACCCAATTGTCTATGCATTCACTTTGAGACTAGTAAGTATATTAAATGCTATTTCTATAGCATGATCTGACTGTCACTCCATATGAAACAATGCAATGTTGAAAATATGAGAGAAATGAAAGATAAATTTACTTTTTAAGAGGAGCTACTACTTAACATTTTTAAAGATTTCTTTTGTACTTGAAAGACAATAAGAAAGCCTTTGATTTTCTATATACCATTTACAGAGGTTTAACTATATATCACATAAATGCTTTCAGTTTTTATCCAAATGTGCTGTTAAATTACCCATGTAATTATCCCAAGAGAAATCATTATACTTTTTTATTGTTAATTTCATTAACACTTTAGTGGGAAGAGTTTGGTTGTATTTAAATTCAGCTGTCACAGTCTTTATTAATACAATTAAAGGGATCATTTCTGTATTATTCTAGAGGGTGGTTTTTTTGCAGGGGTGTTTAATTACTGAGTTAAAATAACAACAGAAAGTTAATGGGCAAAAATATAGGCAATAATCTATGGTCAAACTTGAAACAAAATACAATTCTCCCTGATCCCAATAGTAAAATCTGTTTTAAAATACATTGCCATTAAAATGAAATTACAACAGTTCTTTCTAAAATGGGTGACATGACATGACAGCTGTATATACTTTAAAAAGTCCTCCAATAACAAGCAGTAGCACTACATTGAGTAATCAGATAAAATCCGTTACAGATATATCTTAAAGACAGGTATATTCAAATATCTGCTTACAGAGCCTTGTAAAGGCAGAGCAGATATCACTTTTGATATACCACTATTATAATACCTTATTACTTCATCAATAAATGCAGCACCATTGCTTCCTGGCCTTTTGTGTGCATTACAGTGTTGCTGAGCCAGCAGGCATTATACTTATATACAGTTCCATTGATTTAAATTGAATAAGACCAAAATAACTTTGCAACTGGCAATCCAGGCATAAAAAAGTGGAGAATATGGATTGCAAATTAAAATTAATTTCTAGATATGAAGTTCAAAACTAAGACAGATGTGCTAAAGTGGGAAACAGAAGATCAGGCTACTTCTATAAAGAAATTCCTCATCCCAGATGAAGGTGGGACACYGCTCTCATCTGCTTCAGATTTTAAAGCATTTTTATTAACTTGAGCATCCATATTTGGAAAAAGATGCGAATTAGAGAGACCAARGAATTAGCAAATACAAAAATCCAAGCAAATTCCTATTCATTGCTCTTTGACAGAGTAAAATTAATTTTTATCTGCAGGGAGTATATCAATTTAAGGATAATCTGGGGGAAAAAAATTGTAAGACCTCTGACTAGACTCTCCTTCATTCCAGGGGATCCACAGAGTTTAAGGAAGAATGATGTGGAAAAATTGTATGGAGATTTCATTCTTTGGCTTCTTATTATGGGTTTTTCCCATCACTGCAGGTGAAAAATCCAGTGCAGGTTGATTAAATAATAAAACCTTCTAAATCATTTCACTTTAAACATTTTATGACTTTCTGTCTACATTGCAGCACTACAGCATAACTGAATCTTTGTTCCAGATAGTTTTTGTACTAGAGGAAAGGACTGGAAAATCATGAAGAAAATGGCCATTCATTTATATGCAGAAAATCCCTGTATTAATTTTTTCTGTTAAAGCTTTTGTGCGCATTTTATGTGTACAAAAATTTATAATATTAAAACTATTTACACTTATCATTGCAATCAAAACTGTGTGCCCATTTAAGTGAACTTGTTATTGTATTAAAATGAGCGAAAGATGAAAACAGTATCAGGTTTTTCTTTTGTTTTCTAAACTGAATAGTATTCCTTGGAAAACAAACAAATATTTTTGTTAAAAAGAAAGATATCAATAATGGAAATATTCCAGGGTTGTGTTTTTCAACTAAAATGGAAAGACAAAAGTTTAAGAATGTTTATAGATGTGTCTAGTTTAACAGTTTCATGTGTTGGATGTGACTTTCACAGTCTGTTGGCAGTTTGCAGGAAAGCCATCACACCTGTGACTTGGTTGTTGATTAATGAGTCTTTCAATTCATCGCTACCATCTGAAGAAGGGCCGTGGCCTTTCTAAGCTTCACTGGTTTATTCGCCTTCAACTGTAGTCCTACCAAGGTATCTTCCATAAAGCAAATCACACCTGGTTAAGGCTAATGAAAACCTCAATATGTCATTTTCTAGACAAGTCAAAAAGCATGTAAAACTAGACAAAAGATGTATTCAAGCAACATGAATGCAGTTTTGTCATAACCTGTCAATCTAAAGACTAACATAAAAAAAGCTTTCTTCAATGACATTTTCCAGTGTCAACTAATAGAATGACAATTCTGAATTCCCTCTTTGCTACATGATGCAGGATGCATAATGGTTTCCCACTCTTCACAAAGACTGAATTTTGTTGCTAGATCCCAGAAAGAAGTTTACGGGGGGAAAAAAAAGCAACAAACAAACAGTTTTTCTAGGCCATATTATCAGTCAGCATCAGAAACCCCCAAATCACAGTGTCTATGCAGTTTTAAACTGACTACTCACATCACAGAACCTATTAAGAGCACATGTGAAACTGCCCAACTCTGCTGTATYTTCAAAACTGTATCATGATTGCAAAACTTTCAAGGGCATTTTGACTTTGACAGCTGGGCCTGGGGAAGACGCAGTAAGATCTTTGGGACTTATCATCCTTTCTTACGCAATTAGCTGTTGAATCAGCATAAGCCAGGCAGGACAGAGGAAGTTCATCCAGGAAAGCCACACAAGAAAGCCAATAACCTGTGGGAAAGCTGTAGCTCTGAGAGAAAGCTGTTACAGCTATAAAGGTCTGTAATCTGCACAGTAGCAGCCACCAGTCCTTACTACTTGCTTTGTGGTAGCAACAGCAAATGTTTCAAGGTCAAGAGAAAGCATATAGTTGTTCCCCATCTCCTTCGGAGTAAAACTAATGGGCCTACCACTTCCTAAGAAGACTGCAAGGTAATTCAAATTAGCTAAGCAATTAAGTATGACTAAAGCTGAGCCACCTCCCCTTTGTTGCTACCAAGGACTGTGCACATCAACAGTTCCCACAGATCAAATACTTTAGTATTTGTAGCAGCTTTTGTATCTTAAAATTTAGTCAAAAGAGCTAGGTTCTACTCTTGGCTTTGCTACAGACTATTTTTGCAATGTAGAAGAAACCTTAAAGGTGACTGCAGGACCACATTTTCCATCCATGTTTAACTTTGATATTAATACTTCCCCCCTCTACCTTACAGGGGATTTGCATGTCTCAACTCATTACAGCTTGCAAAGAAATTGAGATCCCTGTATGGAAATTGAATTACTCTGCMTTACCAGCACTTTGCTGAAAATCCCTTATCTAAAAGAAGGAGAGGGAAGAAATAATGGGTCGGTGGGCAAAACAGGCTTGTAGCTTGTTGGCTTGCGTCTTGTAGCCTCTTCCTTTGTAGGTGCAGCAAGAAAGCCTATAGATGCTAAGAAAGCCTTATAGAAGCTAAGCCAGTGTGTGCAGTTAGGGTAGTCAGTACTCTGCATGCATTAATACACATTTAGAGCTTTTGTACACACTTATGATCACTATATATCTATTAAGAATGAAAACTTAGATCAGAAAGGCTCAGAAAGAACAACAACAACAGAATAGATAAGAAGATAAATGTGATTATCTCCACTTAAGAAACCTTAGTGAGCAACAGGATGCGAGACAGAGTTGAAAGGAAGGCAAATTATTCGCAGATGAAAGGAAGTATCTATTTTTAAGGAAAGCCTTGGTCATRGGATGCCAATCACCAGGTTAATTAGATAGTGACATAAAATGTCGAAGTGTCACATTTCCAAATAATGATTTGTGGTTGCAGTATACAAAAATATCTAGTTATGAAGAAAAGATGTATACTTTTAAAGAAACCAATGAAATGTGAATCCTAACAAGAAATGCATATATGCATTATCAACACTAATATATTGCATTTACTTAGCATTTTTTCCATCAAAACATACCAAGGGACACAAAAATATGGACAAATGTTACCTCACTTTAAAGGGGGAAAGCAAGATACAGTGAGACATTATTAGAAGAATGGGGTTTAGCTCACAGGCTTATGTTCTAGCCAATAAGTTGTGCTCAATACACTTTTGAATGCAAAACATGTATTGTCAATACGATCCCCCCCCCCCCCCCCCCCCCCCCTTTTTCTAGAGGCCAGGTTTGAGCAATAGAAATAGCATCAAATTAGAATGAAACCTTGTTTAGGCAATTTTATAGTTGTTCCTTCAAAGAGAGCTCATAAGTACATACTTCCATACCTTATGTAGGCAAAGGCCTCATCATAAAGGACTTCCAAGTATTAAAAAGGAGGTCACATTAACTAAGGTTAACTGGGATATGGCAGTCCCTTCTTTTTTAGCATCTTTTGTTGGAGAATGTTGTTGGAGAATATTGTTTTATTCATAGGATTCATCAACATGTCTGCAGGAGAGAGAGATTGCTAACAACCAGAAAAGTCTAAAGTATACTGCCTATGGGAAGTCTCACCTTTAGCCTCACTTACTTGTGAAATTCATGCTACAACTGTATACATAATAGTGGCTGGAGTGGCATTCAAACAGTATGTAATACAGGGTACCATCTACCCTCTCGCTTACTGATCTACATTCTGCCACCAATGCTTTAAAACTGCCAGGCAGGGAACTAAGCCTACTTCTGACAGATCCTTTAAGGTCAGAGTACAGTTTCATTAGCTATGTCAGAAAAGAATAAGCAGGTGGAGGATAATCCTTATGTTGATGAATGTGACGTGACATATACATTGTTACTGACCAACTCATTTATGGAAAAGGGTCCTTGCTTATCCAGAAAGGTCAAAATCAGATTTTCCTCAAAAACCCAGTGGCTTTTTTTTGGTACCTCCAGCACTAGAGTCTAAACCTGACTCTCTGATCAATGAAGAGACGTGCAATAATGGATTAATACCTTTCACCTGCTTCTTTTGATACAGGAACAATGGGATACTGTCTTTCATAGCCTCCCATGCATTTTAGAAAGCCTGTTCTCACATGCATTATAAGGGCATCCATTATAATCTCACCCAGCAGGTGGTGATTACTGCAGTATTAATGGCATCCCAGTTCTTCTTATCAACACATCATTAATAGTTGACTTGTAGCCGTAACAATAATATGGATTTCCAATATGCACCAATTTGGATACAAAAGGTCTAGGAGCATGCAGTTTAGAAGAAAGGACTGACTAACATCCAAAAGTACACTAGACGTAACACTGGCATCCTCTGCCACGCAGATATGGTCTCTGCCTTGGCATCGTGCCAGTAAGTGCTCTTCCACCATTTGTTTCTTCTACAAAGAAAATTGTTAGAGAACTTCCTACCTTTTCATATCCGTGGTATTTTCACTCATTTCTCAGACTTGTGCTTTTGTAGAGTTGCATAAAAAAATCTTTCACAGACAACAAAGCACACGCAGTTTGCTGACATTATTCTCAATTTCAAAACTACATAATACATTTTTCCATGTGTTGATAAACCGGATTTTAAAAGAGCATTTTCTGGGTATCTAGATAATCAACAACACAATGAATATAAACATTTTCTATAAATAGTTCACCATATGGCTACCATTCTCAACAGATGGTGTCTGTGTATCCACTAGAATATACAAGAGCTATGCAGATTTTGCCCTGCAATSATTCAAAATTCTAAACAAGAATTTTGACTTAATTTCAGTTTTATTAAGCTTAATCAAAGGCAAAACATATAGCTTTATCACCTAACTCTAATACAGGGAACAAATGCCATAACTATATTAACAAATTCATTTGCAAAAGGCAAGTAGACAGTCCTCACTCAGTACAGTCAAAAGGATTTCAAAAAAGAGAGACACTAGGTACAAGATCAGCTTCCACAGCATAAAGAGATCTTCTTAATCTTAGGGCAGCACCCTGCTGCCAAGGATAGTCTTTACCTTCCTAAAAAGCAGTTTCACTTGTAAATAGCCCAGTAGTTTATCAGACAGAATGCAGTCTGGACTATGCTAAGAAAAATTCTGGAGTCCGAAGAATGTGAGAGTTTGTGCATATTTTGCAGCAAGTGTTACTAGAAAGCCTACATATTTTATCCAGTTTTAGTAGAAAATGAACTTATTAATTTTTTATAGTTTCCTTAAAGCCAATACATAAACAATTCCAGGTCTTCTACTCTGCTTTGAGAAGCTGCTGGGCAGTTGAGAACATTTATCAAAGGAATACATGACTGGAAGTAAACCACTTGGTCTATCCTGTTTCAACTTAAAACTACTTAAGCTCGTATCACTGTGCAAACACTTTCTGGAAAACTCTTCTTGAGCTACACTGATTTATCTGTTGGAAATCGTCTTCTAATTTCTAGTCTAGAACTTTTTGATGGCAGTTCTTATCCACTTGAACAAATACTAGTTTTAACTTGTATAATTTTTCTAACTTGGTCCTGTTTCTCACCTGATGCATTTATGGTAAACCAACATATTCCCCTCTCAGTTATTAAGTTGTTATGCTTCCTATTCTTAAGATCTTGTACCTGACTGTCATTGGCTTTGCGAGTCATGAGTTCTTCTCTGTCTGTTCCTGTAGCTCCCAGAGTGCTCCTGCTCACACGCACACCCCCACATCGTTCCAACCAAATCACTACTTATTGCCCTGCACCAGCACCAGTGCTCCGTGAAACTTCCCTAAGCGCAGAGGGGAGAATCCTGGCTGCTCCTCCTCAGAACAGCAAATTACTGCAATATTGCAGAATGGCTTCATGTGTTACAAAAATGTTTCAGTTGTTTCTCATAATTATAGTGAGTGGAATGTAGTTATTCTCTGTAATAATGTATTCAATGCACCTGAAAGTCCTGCAGAACTGCAGAAGGAAGGTCACATCTCAAAACCCAGCAAAATATTAATATCTTATAACTATGTACAAGTTGCTGAGATACTTCTCTGAAAATATATKATCAGAAAGTATTTAACTTATATATCAGTACAAAGGAGAGTACATAAACAAGAAGGATAATGTATGGTACAATGCTTTGGGTTTGTGCCTCAGTGTTGACAACACACCAGCTTTTTGGCTATTGCTGAGCAGTGCTTGCACAGCGCCAAGGCCTCTTCTTTTTCCCACTCTGCCCCCCGAGCAAGTGGGCTGGGGGTGTGCAAGAAGCTGGGAGGGGGCACAGCCGGGACAGCTGACCCCAGCTGACCAAAGGGATACTCCATGCCACATAAATGTCATGCTCAGCAATAAAAGCTGGGGAGAGGAGGAGGAAGGGGGGGATGTTATGGCATTTGCCTTGCCAAGTGACCACTAAGTGTGATGGAGCCCTGCTTTCCAGGAAGCGGCTGGACATCTGCCTGCTGATGGGAAGTAGTGAATGAATTCCTCATTCTGCTTTGCCTACGTGCGCTGCTTTGCTTCACTTCTTAAACTGCCTTTATCTGAACCCATGAGTTTTCTCACCTTTGCTCTTCCAGTTCTCTCCCCCATCCCATTGCGGGGGAAGTGAGCAACCAGCTATAGGGACACTTAGCTGCTGGCCGGGGTCAACTCACCAGAGTCACTAAAGTATTTTCACATGTGATAATATGCACAGAGATAGTGGCCAGACAGTTAAAAAGAAGAGATCATAGTTGATACAATAAACTGCAGAAACAGTTTCAACATGCTGATTTAGCCAGACAATAACAATTTTTCCTTTATGAGCAGGACAGTGATTAAAAGTTGAGATACACGTGAATTAAACAGTAACTAAAAGCACATGGTCTTCTTGTCTTAACATATGTATTAGAAGTAAGGAACTCCCATTTGGTACTGAAATATCTAAGGATATACAAGTGAGTGCCAAGATTCGAAAAAGCAGCATKTATCTGTGTAAGTATGCAGGACGTTTTTTAAAACTTGGGTAAATCAAGTACTACAAATTAGCTGAATGTTAACGGGCTTATTATTAAAAGATATTATTTCAAGTATAACTGAAAAGTATGTTTTAACTTTTACTCTTGCAGCTCAAACTATATGTAAAAAAAAGAATCAGAAGTAAAACTAGAAAGGAAAGGAATCCATCTATATATCCCTTTTCTTCCTGTAAGGAAAACTTCTTTACAGTTTCTAAAGGTATGAACTGTAAATAGGGATGAACATTAAGTTTTCTATGCTACTGCTTGCTGCTCAACTTTAATAGGCTTTTCCTAATAGTGTATATTTGATAGCCTTGAAATAAGAGAATATCATTAACCAGCCACATCTTTCATTTGAAAAATTTCCTAAACACTTTTACTTAGGAATGGATGGATTAGATTCACACGCACACGTGAAGCCAACAATGAGTAGTACACAACAATTCATTCCCTTTTTAACCAGTCCTAAAAGCCTTTTACTTTCCCCTAACCACCAACCAATTAATTTGCCTACCACTTGCTGGCTCTGGGACAATGCTCCCATAACCCCCTCCCACCTAACTCAGTCATTAACTAGGTTAGGGGAGCACTTCCCTTGTAAATGAGTCCCCTAAGCATTTTTACTTTTTTTCCACCAAAGAGAGAGCAGGGCATACTTATTTTACTTTGTACGCAACAGTGAGTATTTCTCTTTAAATATTAAAAAAAGGAAATAGACCCCAATATCACTGTGAACAGGTAAAAACATTTTTGCCTGCACAGAAGTAACTGATAAGGGAAAGCTTTAGCATGTGTTAAGGAAAGGAGTAATTAAAGTATTATGGCACTCCACTTGATTGATAAACTGATGGTTCTGCCTCTTTTCAAGTAGCGCCCTTAGTTTTGTTTAACTCATCTCAGGAAGCAAACAGTAGAAACAGAACGGATCCATCATAAACAGGAGGTCAAAATAATCACACACCCATTCGGCTTGAACCTTAACTTCTGAGCACAAGGCTGAGATTTATGCAATTTTACAAAGGAGCATGAAGAATCACCTAAAGATAGGGCTCATTTGAGTCATTGCAAAGCTTACTTGAGTAGCCATGAGACCAGCTAGAATTGGCCTAGCCAGTTGGAAAACATGAACAGACAATTTTTAGCATAGCTAAAGTATAAGTTGTGTAAAGACAAGCTGTGTTGGAGATGCTGGTCTCTATGGCAGATATTGGATTAGCAATTCTACTTAATGATCACAATGGGTTTAAACGATCTGTTGGTCTGTAAAGTAGAGAAGGGTGGTTTAAATAATAAATCCATGAGCTAATCATTAATGGCTTGCATAATGTCACTTCTAGATGAGAATTTCCATATCATGTAGAAGGGCAATGAATGGAGACATTTTCAAATTAGGAAGGATGACAACAATTAGGGCACTTATTAAATAAAAAAAAAAAAAAAAAGATGCAACAATAGAAGATATGACAAAGGCGTGAAATACAGAGAAGGACAGAGAAGGCATATACATGACTTCTTTCTAAACTCTATAAAAAGATCAAAAGAAAAATGAAATGTGTTTCAAGATATCAGAGAAGATGAAGTGTCTGCAGAAAATGTTCCCTCTGTAAATCACAGCAGTCCTCTCTGCTCCCTTTGGCTCATATTGATGACATCAACATGAAGGGAAGTTCAAGAACCAGCTTGAGTCTAAGACTTTCTGTTAGAATCTCTTTTAAAAGGACAAACTACTTCATTTTTAATGAAGGACAAGTGTTAGCAATCAGCAGGTGAACTATCAAAGAAAAAAAAATTAGTACTGAATTGTCTCTGCCATTTAACATAAAAATGACACTACTAGTACAGACCAAAAAGACCATGAAGTCCCATATTCGGTCTGGTAGTAGTGGGTAAGAGAGGACATCAAGAGGAGAATTGAATGGCACATTTTCACCAGCATAATTTTTTGTGCAATTGCATTAAAATTTTGGAAAATAACAATTTGGGTGGCGAAAGAATTAATCATAGCAAAATTCAGAAGGAAGACTAGAAATAGACTGTACAAATATTTTATATATGAAATGAAGGAAGAATTAAATGTTTAAGACTAACTGCTAGTGATAAATTGAGAAAATGGCACAAAAACATTAAAAAAATTCTGACATGCAAATTCACAGACTTTTGAATTTGTCACTCTAGTTTCTAAATAGAGAAACAGCTCAGTTTAAAAGATGAATGATATGACCATATTAGATATCATCAGGAGGTTTCAGAATTAAGAAGGGAATGTTAGACTTCTTAGTTTGCAACATGTATGTTTTCCAGTTTTCACAAGGATGTAAGTGGCAAATATTTTAGAAAAATACCCATTTTTTCCACCTACAATTTTCTGAATTTAACAAATTGCTATTTCTGAATTTAACAAGTATCAATTCTGCATTAAATATATCTGCTTATCAATTAAGCAGTTAAATTTTACAAGTAAAAAAGTGTTAAAATATTAAAAATAAGTTCCATTAGTTAAAAACTATTAAGGAAACACTTTCTATTTCTAGCTACACTTGTCATGCCCCCAAGTGAATTTAAGATTCATTGCAACTTGAATAAACATCCCCTAAGTTCTATGCTATACAGCTGAAATCTCCCTGAGCAATATAGGTTTGCAAAAGTTACTGATTTCTTTTTAAAGCACTATTTAAGGGCAATATCAACATATATTCAGGTCTCAGACAGAAAGAACATATTAGATTCCTCAAAATAGGAACTGAAAACCATCTTTGTATGGATCAAATAGGCTGGACAATAAGTATCTCCATTTTAAAATCGGATATTTAAAAATAAATGTATAATTTATTTTATAAATTTCACCAGTAAAATCTTTGTGTATTGACTATTACAAAATAAAAAAGACAACAGGGAAGTGCAATTATTTGCCAAAATCCCATTACCTGTGTGCCAGCAGCACCCTGAAGGTCATCTGATTCAGTCCCAAATAACTTGGCAGCAAGTTTGACCAATCCCAGTTCCATTCAGTAATGGTTGACTGTTGATACATGGCAAGAAGCTATTGTTAGTTATTAATCAGTGTTAATATGATCAGTAAATTAAAGCTCCAGCTGTGATATACTAACCAAGAAGGAGGGGGGTCTAGAACAAGGACTTAGACAGATGATATCAATCATGTCCACAGAAGAAGGTTTTTATTCCAATAAGACAGCAATTAATTTATAAATCCATTTGGGGATGTAGCCATTATTTATAAAAAGATAAATCAATTTTTTGAACCGTTATTCTTCCAACTGTTAATGGCATTCTGCCCAACCACTTTGTCTGAGAGCTTGACTCTTTGTTTGAAAAGCAAAATAATTGGCAACTTTTTATGTAACAGCAATTTACATTTTCTGCTGTCAGCAAAAAGTTTGTCATGAAAAACTTGGTATAGCTGGAATTCAAGATGTAACCTGTATCGTAATTAGAGTGATGGTTTACTTGTCTACTGTTTTGTAAGGCACTCCAGTCACCAGATGGTTATTATAAGCAGCAGTAAGTCTAGACAATATGAACAAATATAACTCCATATTGCTTATTTAATAAATAAAAGTAATCTACAATAACGGTGGGCAGACAAAAGACCACACACAACATTCTTATGTTTACAAAACAGTAACTCCTGTTGCATAATATTAATTTTTATTGTCAGTAATGGTCAAGTAGTGACTACAATTCAACATTCTTGGGAGGAAATAATTCAAAAATTATTGTTGTAACACTAAAATAGCACTGAGTAGTTTTAAAAAAAAAAAAAAGATGTAGCAAGTCAAAACAATGGAAATAAACCTAAATAAGAGTAAAGTATATCTTGTAGTGCATGTTTTTCTTCTTACAGACAGCACTTGGTTCTTCTGGGAGAGCAGAATCAGTATAATCCCTCCCCTTCCTTCCATTTTTATTTTATTCCCTTCCTTGTTTTAATTTAATTTTCTCCCTAACCCTGATCTTTGGCATGCACTTAAAAGTAACGTAGAAAAATAAAGGTGAAATACAGAGTGAGAAAGGGAGACAAGGGTAGCTAAAGAAAGAATAATATAGTGTGAGAGTGGAAAGTGAATGAAAAAGTAACAGTGAACATCTGATAAACAAGAAGTAAGAAAAAAAGAGTCAACTGAGAGAACAGTGGGAGTAGGAGAACACAGGGGAGAAAATAGGCAACTGTTCTGTACTCTACACTGAATTAAAAATAGAGAAATAAATATGGAGGAAGTACTTGTAAAATCAAGAGGAATAAAAAGGAGAAGCTAAACAGCCAGTAGCAACAGTCATAAAAACAAATAGGAAAATTAATAAGTATACTGGATAAAAATTCAGTCCACCAGACTGATCAGTTCTGTGAAAAAATAAAGGATCAGTTTGAAAAAAGTCACTTCAGGAAAGGAAAATAATTTCTTTGTAGCATTTTTCTTTGGCAATACTGTTGAGGAGTTGCATAGCCTAGACTTAATCTTATCAGACAATAGAGGAGCAGCAGTACTGGCAGAGATTGAGGTGTCAGGACAAATTGATAAAATCAAGAGCAACAAGTTGCTAGGACCAGATGGTGATTATTCAAGATTTTTACAGGAATGTAAGAATGAAGTGGCTGAATTGTTAACAGAAATGACACACTTCCTAGAATGAGCTACTGAACTAGAGGGTTGGAAGGTAAGAAATTTACATATCATTAATAAAAATGCTAGAGTTGATCTCAAAATAGCAGTTCTGTGGCCTTTGTTTCAGGAGCAGTAAAATTCATAGAAATTATGATTAAGTACCTTGCTAAATTTGACAGGATAGGGACAAATTAGCAAAACTTCAGAAGAGAAAAGTCAACCACCCTAATGTACTGCAATTTTTACATATACCAACAAACAATACATGAAATGTTTACTACAAATTATCTTTCAGAAAGCTTTTGAAATAATTTATTTTAAGAAATCCTCTACTGAGGAAGCTAAGAGCATGTCTACACTGCATAGTGTAGACATGCTCTTATATTGTTATATATTACATTATATATATTATAGTATGTTATATAGCGTAGTGTAACACAAACATTCTCTGTTTAGAGCTCATCCAGTTCTCTGGACTCACAAGCAGTATTGCCATGCCTATTCCAATTGGCCCTTCTGAGGGAAAAGTTTTAAAAAGCAATACATAATTAACTCATTGACAAAATACATTGTGAAACCAGTAGCTTGTTGGGACTTATTTATAAAAGGATAAAATGTTAGTTGATGTATTAGAAACACATCTAGTTACAATACATTTAAAGACAATCAAGAAATTAATCATGGATTCTAAACTCATAAGCTTCATGGCAGTTGCCAACCAGTAAGAAATGAATTTAAGAATAATTATATCCTTTGAGAAGAATAATTGTTCCTTGCCAGCGCTCTGGCATCTTCTACAGGCACTGGTAATAGTCTTCACAGGAAACCAGATGCTGAGCTATATGGACCACTGTTTTATAAATAGACAGTCCCACACCACTAAATAAATGTGCAATTTTATGGTAAAGGGACCTAAATTATTTAATAATATTATTAAGTTCAGGAAATAAGTCTGTCATTGTCAACAACAGGGTTGGCACATGGTACTTTAAAGTCCATGATCTACTCCTTTTTTCTTTTAATTTTAAGATACTTTTCCATATTCAGGTAATACACTTTATGCCAAAAGTTTGCAAATCCAAAGCAATTTAATATGAACTATCCCTTGTCATCTGTTGATTAATAGAGCACTGCAAACCTGTCATGTAGCAGAAGAATTCTGCCCTGAGTTGTCACTACTTGAAGGTCTTATTCTACCACACTATTAATGAATTGAGAATTGAGGCATGGTAAACTATTTTCTGCATTTAAAATTGGAGTACGTGATTCTGTAGCCCCTTAAATTCTATCAATTTAAGATACACATAAAGGGACTAGTGGAAGAAAAAAAAGATACTTTTAAAGCATGTTCCTCTGGAGTGAGAAGCCTTGTGAAATTGGTATTAATCTCCTTTTTCAGGATATTAACACTTTTATTGCAACATGACAATGATTAAGCATTCATTAAACAAGTAAGGAAAAAAAAGAACAAACCAAAAAAACCAAACCAGATGTATTTTACAGCAATACACCTGGTGAAATAGTCCAAAAGCCTCAAAACTGGGAAAGTAGATAACACTATTTAAAACCAGAGTTGTACTGAAAAAGGATGTCTTTCAACCACAAGTCTGTAAAGTGAATTTCATGCCACTGTAATACCATTTCTTTTTAAATATTTGAAATTGAGGGGTAGAATCAAAACTGTAGATGATGGATTAGGAAGACCTGAGAAACAATGGTGTAAGATTTTTTAAGTGTCCAAGTGCTATCAGAAACTACATACCATTTTGTGTAATGAATTGGTCATGTGGCACTCTGGCAGAGATTTAGGCAACTAGATCCATTTTCTTTAACTTACATTATCAGGAAACTAATTTCTGTAAGTAAATTATAATCCTTCACATATCACTAACATGGCTTAATGAAAAACAGAGAAATGGATGCTTTCTTTTTTGTGTGTTTTTTCCCCTGCTTATTCTCACTGTTGTGTTAAATCTCTGTATTGCCAAAGCATACTTTACTTTACTGTTCAACATTCCTGTGAAAGGGTCATCAGGAAGATTCTAGATGTGCACTTGGAGTTTTGTCATAATTTTTCAAAGGACTAAGACTAGCCCTATGTACCATTACACAGATGTAATAAATGTCATTGCTACTAATGGGCTTTCCTTCACTATACTGAACTAACACGGAAAGTCTAAGTAAATGCAAATTGCTCTTACATGCAATAATTCTGATAAAAGGAAAGGACAATAATGGCTTTTTGAACATCATGCTATTGTAGAGGGTGCCCTCATTAGATTCCTGAGTAATAATATTCCTTTGCACTTCATCAAATGTGAACGCATGTAATTAATTCCGCTTTCATAATTTCAGTCTCTGTCATTATCATGATCACAATAAGATTGACAAGTAAAAATTATACTATAACCAAGGTTTCAGATTTTCACAAACCTGATTGAACACTTTTGCACAAGATTGTCTGTACACCTGGAAAGGGTTGAAGACAGGCTGCTCTTCTCTGCCCTTCAGTGTCAAAGGCAGGCCTTGGCTGGAGCTAACACCATCTTCAGAAGAATTCTCACAAGACAGCTGCTCTTTCAAATATTCCTTTTAGAAGAAAAAACAACCACAAAACAGTATGTGCCACCTAGCTTTCTAAGTGAAACTTGCCTAAATTTCAAGCATAACTTTACAGTGTGCTTGATAGAAGTTSCTTACATTAAAGGAGAGAATAAGTAATCTCTTACAAAATAGAAACCTTTTTAAGAGTAACACCATTTTACAACAAACAATAAATAACCTCCATGAACATCCATCCAACTGAAGCAAACCAGAATAATCTAAGCTATTTTTTTGAAATTGTCATCGTTATGTGTACCAGTTCTCATTTTTTTTATATATATATATATATACACACACATACACATATATGTCAGGTATATGCGGAAGTGAAGAACAAATGTTTTCCATGAGCTGTTCTAATGTATGATGGCTATTATATGATTTATTTTATATGATAAAGTATACACGAATATTTAAAGTTATTTTTTGGACAGCATTAAATAGTTACTACATGACTATAAATTAATTGCTTGATGAACATGTTCAAACCAGTTGTTTAAACACAGGAAATAAATATTCTCCTGCTCTTCAAAGCTATTTTTAATTGTTTAAGCATTCAAAGACTAGAAGTCATTTATGATTTACATGGCAATTTTAGAAACTATACTGTAACAGACACATGATTATTTTGGCCACAATCTTTTCTGTTTTCACTTCTTAAACTACTATGTAAATAAATCATCATTGCATGCCAATAAAGTGTTTTGATTAAATAGAACCATTTTACGAAGGGCTAGATAATGAAACACTTACAGATCTATTTGCTGGAAGGACTACTGTGATTAAACAGTTTATTGTTATTAAAATGAAGTCCATAACGATAGGATTGCCATAACATTGAGCAAGTACTCAAGGTGAGTCTTCATTAAGATGGGTGGATGCAAATGCTCCTCTTACTCTACAGTACTACTGAGGTGATAAAAATTTTCAGACGCAGGTGAGGGAACATGTAAACTACCTGCCAAGGCACCCTGTGCTCCTCAGTGGGTCTTTCTAAAAGAATAATTTCATCATCGGTTTAAACTGATCCAACTGTGGTCTGGCCTGAAAGGCACCAGTTCCCTCCCAATCCACATAGACTGTAGCTGTTTCCCCCTTGTGTTGGCACTAGCATATGTTGTGAAATCAGCCAGAAAAAAGAAAGGTTTCAGCCAGATAAACAAGCCACACGATTTCTCGTACTAGTACAAAGGGGGGCCTAGGAATGGGAAAGCACAAGGGCAAGAGAAAGAGCAGGACTCTCTCTCTCTGCTGGTTGCAGCCAATTATCGAGACTGCTTAAGACAATCACGAAATCATCTAAGTGTTTTTTAAAAAAAAAAAAAAAAAAAAAAAAAAAAAAAAAAAAAAAAAAAAAAAAAAAAAAAAAAAAAAAAAAAAAAAGAAGTCTGTGCTTTTTTGCTTTAAGACAACAGTGTAATCCAGCTGTAAAAACACACCCTAAGTCTCTTACCTATTTTTTCTCAGCCTACAAAAATGTCTGGGTTTTTTTCCCATTCATTCATGACTTCATGCCATAACAAAGATTTTAAAGTCGTGGTGAGGGGGGGTTATTTAAAAGCTATTTCTATACATTTAACAATTTTTTGCAAATATACTGCCTTCCATGCACACATTTTCACAAAATCTGTAGACAGCTCTAAAGCAACCCAGCCCTCTGGGTGTCACAGAGCCAGCAGAAGCAGATTCTGTTGCTTTTTCAGTAGAGATATTGGAAATTGCTGTCCATGCTTGCTAGGATTTGAACATTCCGAGTGGTATTCAGCTCACCTCCCAGTACAGGCATTCTTCTGTCTTTGGAATACTGTGGATTTATGTTTTGACAAAGAGATTTACTCAACAGTGGTAAATGAACTCTTTAGTATAGTACATATTGTAGACCTTGAAAGTGTCAGGTTTCAAAAACGTGAAAATAAAGAGAAATGAAATCATGTTTGTAAACATGTGAGCTATATCCTCACTATCAATGACTGGGCATGAAACCAAGCAGACAGAATATTATTGAGCCTGACAGCTCAGGAGAGTTGGTTTCTCTTTGGTAGCCATTAGTCAAAAATGCTTTTAAAAATGATTATTCTTTTCAATAAATACATGAAGGACCGTAGGCTTTTTTGAGTTTTACAGTATCTATTATAGATCTTTACAACATCATAGCTCTATTTCCAAATACAGCTTCCAAGAATCTATATCCCTTTCCCCCTGCTTTTCTAAGGAAAATATTGAGAACAATCATTTTCTGTCTCATCATTTTGTTCTCTAATCACACGCAATTATTAAGCAGTGTAGCATAAAGATCTCCAAACTAATTTTAAGAACACAATCCCTTGATAGTCCAAGGAGTCTCCAAACAAAAGGATGGACCTTTGAACAGACAATCAAGTCTATTTCTTGGTAGTCAGGCACATTAAACATAATCTAAGTTATGAAAAATAATATAGAAAAGTGCATTATCATAATACCATGCTAAGCATTAAAATGTTTTGTAATGGTTTCAAAGGCAATTTGAAGTAACACGGTTAAGTCTTTCTGTGAGTCAAGCTGGTCAGGATTTTTTTTTCTTTTTTTTTTTTAAAAAAACAAGACAGTTTTTTCCACTGAGAAATGTTCTATATTTAACAAAGCTCTTACAAGCTTCAGAAATTCAAGGAGAGACACCTGGGATGTGGAAAGTCAGGCTAAAGTCTCTCTTCCACCTAATTCTCTCAGCCTCTTACCTCCTATTGGAGCTGCTCCACTTTGTATAAATAACCAAATACTCACAGGAGTCAGATCTTGGATCAGGGTCTCCAGAACCCGATATGGGCATTCTACCCCTTCAGCTAGAGTAAGATTCTATTTTTGACCCTAGAAGTTACAGAATGGATTTTTACAGCAATTTCTACAAGGCGAAACAGGGGAAAAGGACAAAGTTCCATGCTGGTAGTTAATGGTCTAGCAGTTTGGGGAGTTCATTCGGATGTGGGAGATGCAGATTCAATTCCCTGGTCTAAACCAGGCAGAATAAAGATTTGAGCCTGCATATCCTGTCCCCTAGGTGACTGCCCTAACTACTGGATTATATGCTATTTTCGGAGGTCTTGCTCATCATCTTTTCCTCATTCTGTTATACTTAGAGTAATCCTGAATGTGCTCCAGGTGAAAAGGTTTTCTTTGAACTGTATTACAGTAATAATTTTCACTTCACTTCCTGAACCATTTAATTGTTTGAGATGAAACTTGAAAAGATTCTGTATTGTATTAATATTAGGTTGCCATCTCTACATACATGCTTACATTGCTTCTAAAGCTTCCAAATGCAGATGCATAAAGGTTGCTTTTAAGCCTATACTTAGGAACTAAACAGTTGATCTGATTTTCAGAAGCGAAGTGCCAGTACTGAGCTGCTCTCTATTGCCTTCCTACAGACATAGCTGCCTAATCATTTTTTTTGCTATCAAATTTTTTTAAAAGAAAAATCTTGGCCTATGCCTGTATTTGCATTTTATTATAAACACTTCTGTACACTTGCAATGATCTTAACAGCACCTGCTTATGCATTCAAGGAATAGTAATTTAGTAATTAAAGCTAATAAACAGAACTTTCTTAATTAAGCTGTGTAGATCTGTGTTATCATACAATTTAAGCAAACCTGTGTTTATTTCAGTGTATAAAATCAGAATGCTTTTGGTAACTTGGGGCAATTTAGTACAGCCTTAGAAATAATGAGATAATTCTTTTACATTGCCCAAATTCCATGTGCAGCAAACAAATCTGAATTTGTTTACTGTAATTTCAAAAGCACTTTAACTGAACAGAGTTATCTAGATTAAGTAAGATTTTCTTGTGGATGCATTTACTCTCTCAGTACAGCCGTAGGGTTTGTTTGTTTGTTTGTTTGTTTTTTAAATCAGGAGAATTGATTTACCACATTTAATTTTACTTCCTGTAACAGTCAATTTTTCAACAGCCTTGCTGATTTTTTTAAAATTTTTTTTACCGTGTTCAAACTCCTAAAATGTATCTATGGTATACAATATGAATCTGAAGGAAGTTTATGAGCCATACTACTGTTTAAGTACATAAATAAAATCTACATTGTTTCCCATAAAGTAATCTTTTCTGTACAAATGCAGAAAAGCCTAAACTGAATGGATTCTATTACAATACAATATAGGATTTCATATTGACTTTAAGAAGCATTATCACCTCCTTGACTAACCCTTAGCTGCCAGCAGACGCTGCCTCAGGCCAGTACACACCTAATTGCTCGGTAAAAAGGCCGTTTCCCTACCTCATTGAGCCGGATGATGTGATAAATTTGCCTCAGGTACTCGCTGCCACCTGGTTTGTGGCAGATATCCAGGACCATCATGTTTATTTTCTGCTCAGTGAATCCAAGTGCAATACCTCCTTCCTCTAACGTTGCACCTTCTACTGTGACTGAGGCACTAGAATATAGAAAAGATACAAATAATTCTTACGTTAAATTTCTAAAAATCCAAATATTAATACAAAGTCAGCTAAAACTACATGTTAAAGAAAACTTATAGATTTGGCTTGCATAAAACAAATGTCGCTGTATATGTATCTCTGAAGCCTTTATACAAATACATAATAAATGCTAAATAACTTTTTTTATTATACAAATTTTAATTATTTTAATCTGAAAGATGAAAACATAAAACATTCTTTACTCTAAATATTTTTTTATTTTCTTTTCCACTAGAGAAGTATCTTTGCTACTAGAAATGGCATTTGCATTCGATCTTTTGTACATTTTTCTTTGCCTGTCGCTGCATGTATTAAAGCCTAATTAACATGTCAGAAAGGTAGCCATTACTCTAAGTATAGGTTAGAAGTTTTAAATTGAAGTCTTTTTCTTCCCACTGGTATGGCAGTAACCATTTCAAAGGTACCTATTTGCCACTTGTTGCACTTTTTGCCCTGTACTGTTCCTTTTTTTTCTTCTTAAAAGTATTTGTGTGAAACTGCTACAAAAAATCTGAGACAGGCCCAAATGTCTTGAAAAATACGCATTCAAAACTGTGACCATTGTTAGACTGCTCTCTCTGCATACAAACTTAAGTTACCAGCTCTGTACTTGCTTACTATTGTACGTTGAYAAAGCATCAAGAAAAAAAGTACTAAAACTAATTCTTTTCCTCAAATATTAGAGCTGCAACACAGATATATGTTGATACCTTGACACAGATGCGTCAAGAACTTGAAAGATCGACAAGAATGTATTATCCCTTCTACAGTCATTACTGGATTAATTTAAAATCTACCAAAGAAGCATTCTGAATTAAAAAAAAAAAAAGTGATATTTTAATTTTTTAGAAGTAAAACCAAAAAACCCCAAAATACTTTGGTACAGTCAGCTGTAAATTGCAGTTTACTGTTGAAAGTGTGCCATACTACAAAGGTAGTTCTGCTGAAAGTTGCTGTTTGACCTGCAGGCTCACTTAAATGCTACACAGCTGCTGGACATTAAAGCTGATATTGCTTCCACATGCAGCTTCAGAACGTCCTATAGAGCAAATGGTTTCAAAATATAAACTATAATTTTGTTTGCTGAATGGAAGTAAGTGATACTGTTATTATGGTGTATTTTACAGAAAAGCTTCAAAAAAATTGATCTTTAAAATTAAAGCACACTTAAGGCTGATCTTTCGATGCCACATATAGATACAACCTGAATTTCTTGCCAAACTTCTTAGCGACTGACATTGATAAGTTGAGGACCTCTGACAAAGGAGTGTATCAGTGTCAGTGCCCAAATTGTATCCTTTCCTGTCCGTCACTGTGCAGGTGAAGCAGATGATTGGATTCAGTCAGTGCTATGATTAATGAGTTCCTCTCTGGATTTGGGACTGCCTATCAATCATGTCATTAGGAAGAATGTGCCCTGAAAGAGGCAGACCTCAGCCAAGGAATAACTGCATTCATCTTAATCTGTATATGCACCCAGCCAGCCAACTCAGGGTCACCATGATGAAAAACAATAATCTTCAACTCGACAAATTACTTTGCAAAGACAGACATTTCTTTTCTTCTCAGGACGCGTGTTCTTCAGAATCTAACGTGACTGTTTACAGCTCTGGTGCTACCATAAAGTGAAGGTTATTTTAATGAATAGTAATGCTTTCAGGCAGTACACAAGACCGGCAACGCATACAACTGCCACTTTCTGAACCTTTCACTGAAGATGATTTTTTCTTCAGTCTTCCTAAAAACTAAGTTAAATTTGTATGCCACAATGGAAGAACCTATATAATATTTAGATTTTTTATGTAGCTAGCAGTCCTGATAACAATAACGTAACATAAAATCAAGCAAGACTTTTGCTTAGAAAAATCCAGTGCACTTCAAAGATTTTTCCACAACTGTGTAAGTAAATCCCACATAAATTTTTGAAATTTATGGGTTTTATTTTCTTCCACACACTGTATCTATTAAAAGTCTATAAACATTTATAAATATGAATATATATATAAATGCATGTGCATAGTTACCCACAAAATCCTTTAATTATGAAAATGTTACACAGAACATAATTTTACACCAACTTAGATTTTCAAATATAATCGTTCCTATTTCAAACAAATCACGTAAACATCACAAGTCTCCTCTTGAAAGATGTGCTTTTAGTTTAGTGATTATGTGACTGCTACTTAGTTTAATTGATATTTTAATTTCAGCTTTAATATATTAGTTTTATAATTTGCATTTATAATAATATTTTATCTCTACATTGCATATGTCAGCCATTTATTAACTAGATCCCCCCCCCCCCGAAATTGACTCATGATATTTGAATATAAAACGGAAAAATAACATTTATGCTAGACTTCTACTGCAGAAATCCCAATGAAGTCAGGGGACTTAGTTTCATAACTGCATCATGTAACTACTCACTTGGAGAGCAGGTAATGCATTCTTCAGTTTCTTAAGGTTAAAATTAGGAGCCCTAGTCACAAAGCAGTTCTCACTTTGGTTGACACTGTACATATACAGAAAACATTTTCCCACATTCATTTGCCACAGTCTGATACCACAAAAAGGTTGAATTATCCATCAGGTATGTTAGAAAAGAAAATAGAGTAGTATATTAATTTAAAATTCTCAGCTTCAGAAGAAGTGCAAATACTAAAGTTTTAGTTTTTAGAGGTTATCCACAATATTGTCTTACCCTGCATTTGTATTTTTTAAGAAATACCTATTCTCTCAGTGACATTAGAAAATTGTATTGTGGAACCATTCTGTTAAGTATCAATTTACACATTATCATTATGGGTTTTTTATTCTATGACTCTTTCAGTCACTGGCATCTGGCTTCAATCTTTTAATCACTGGATTAGAGCTTGTAAATTAGTATTAAATGGTAATGTAAAGATTACAAAGGTCAATGTCAACGAGCATTCGTGTGACACGATTACTGCTTAGTGCTACTCACGTTAACTGACTACTTGTAGAAACAGGATACTGTCCCTTAAAGCACTTCATGAAAGTCTGTTCACTGATATCAATGAGTCCAACCTACAATCACTATATCCTTTGTTTATATGGACAATTACTGTCAGGATAGCAATGACTGCAACCTTCAAGAATATTCATTTTAAAAAAAAGCAATCTTACTTTCAGTAGTCAACAATTTAATTCAGTAAGTCATGTAACTCCAATAAATCTAATATCGGAAAGCTGATGAATAGTATTTTTACAGAATGGTACACAACTTCAACATTAAAACAGACTGGACTAGGAACACATTGACATGCACACAACTCTCTTAAAAATCATTATAAGGATTTAAAACACTCGAACCTTAATGTCAAATCTGCAGGGAGGGTTGATATTTCTTCAGAAAGGCACAGCAGGGTACTGTCCTTGCCCTGTTTTGATATATCCTACTTGCCCTCAGGGTTTGTTATGTTTTAAAATGAAGTATGCTTACTTTTTAATCACAGATGAACWCTGAAAACTTTTCATAGTCCCTCTTAATTTAATCACCATAGCAAAATTAATTTATAAATATATTGTGGTGCCTTCTAGTCAGTGTACCTGTTCACATTCTGAAAGATACACCAAGTAAATTGTCACCATTTTTGGATCATTATGAAAATACGAAATCTCGAAGACACTGTTCTGATGAAACAACCATGGTTTACTGTTTCAACAATGCAATTAAGTTGCAAAAACATGCCATAAAGCCATCAATATTAAGAATTAATCCACTTCATATAAGATCACTGTTCATCTCTTTTTTTAAAAATTGAACAATAGCCATGAACATGCCAATAATCCAGTAAAATAAAGAACAAACAACAGCATTTGAAAAATACTACATTCTTACCAGTCTGTGCTCAATTTTCTTGCCTTCAGCAACTGGCTTTCAATCCAGTTTGGTCTTTGCTGTTCAATGCTTTGTATAACCTTCTGGGTCACTTGCTTAGGACCACTTTTCTGTTTTCCCATAATACTTTCTAAGCACACACGAACTAAACTGAGTTTTTCTTTGCTCCATCTGTCAAGTGTTGCACCTGTTAAAAGTTCTGCAGTATTTCCATCCTCAAATATCCGACATATAATTACAATCAAGTTCCAGACAAGCAGACCAGCTTTCTTCAATTCAGCAAAGTTTCTTGACATTTTTCTCTCAGCCAGAAAAAAGAAGTACTTAATTGGGGGAGGCAAACATGCAATCACTGTAGGTAACTTGCTGATTACAATAGATACTGCCTGAGCTGCAAGCCTTGTGAAGCCTTAAAAAAAGAAAGAAAAGAAGATATGATTAACATTAACATTCTAGTTCTATCACAGCATGCTTCTGAATGTTGTATGATAATTTCTAACTTTCTTTTGTACTGAAAATGGGCAAAAAGCTTAAGTACTCAACACTGTAGCTTGACTTCTATTGTGCTTCCTCCACATAAATCCCACAAAATCTAAACAACAACATGAATTAAAAACAGAGAACCTAGAAAATTTAA
Organism: Phoebastria nigripes; assembly: GCA_035582835.1. NCBI lineage: Eukaryota > Metazoa > Chordata > Aves > Procellariiformes > Diomedeidae > Phoebastria > Phoebastria nigripes. The sequence goes on along the minus strand of JAYKAV010002821.1, from coordinate 676,377 downwards.
AATTCAGACTGTGACTCTCTTAACAATTAGTCCTGCTGTGCACAGTTATTACAGAATAAATGAAAAAGACAACACCCAGGTATTTTGAATGGTAAAAAAAGTTGTCCTCAAAATTGTAGTGTAATATTTTTTCAACTTCCTGAGACACTTAGTGCAATGCTCCACTCATGATATTACACACAGTCATAATCTTTAGTTTTCTGTCAATGTTCAAACCTACAAAACTTCAGTTTATCAACTTTCATATAAGCATGCACACTATATAGCACTGCATTTTAAACATTCCAGATACTAAAAGTAGCTATAGAAGTAACTACAGAAAATATGCTGCTCAAAAACCAAGACATATCTAAAATGAACAAATATACCAAAAGGTGATCCATAATACAGAGTCAAGTCAAGATTTAAAAAACCACCAAAACAAAACCCAAACAAACCAAGAAACCCCTGACTCATTGCACCTGTATTCTCGACTTGTTTAAAAAAAAAAAAAGCCAGATCTGTTCTAGGTGTCACATAGCCAATTTAATTTGTCACTAAGTCTGAGCCTTACCTCTCAGCTTGCATATCAGTTCAGGCTTAGCGATAGCCTAAATAGCCATACAAGTTCTAGATTAAAAGTGAGATTGCAGTGAGAGTGCGGTGAGCACACTGCTGCATAAATGTGCCTCAAGATGCTGAAGAGAAGATATATGGAAAGAAAGAACAGATTGATGCCCTGGCTTGCCCACAACCTACATATTCAAAACTTCATGCTAGAATATACTACAGTGATACTATGTATTGAAAATAATCAGGTAATATTTTGGTGGCAATAAACTTCTGGTGAAATGTTTCCAAAAGTTAGCCTTTTGAAATGATGGCGGCTTTAGGCACTGTAGGCTATAAAGTACATACCAGAAATCATCTTTACATCCAATCACCTTCAAAACATCTCCTATTACATATATTATTTCTCTTTCTTCAGTAACTGTTTCAACAACCAAGCAGTAGCAAATTCCATACCAGTTTCAGTGCCATTCAAACACAAATTGCTGTTGTAAAGTTGGGATGAATAAGTTGTTATCATTTCAGACAACACTGTGTATTTAAATTTAAACAGTCCTGACTGAAAAGATGGTTAGAGCCATTAAGACAAGAGCATAGACATTATGCTTCACTCTGCCTTGAATCCCACCTTACTACTGCCAGATGCTAAAAACATTTTCAGTACTATTATTATCAGTACTACAATACTGATTATTTTAAAAAGCTTGTTTGTGTATGCATGAGTGTAAGCCTCAAGAAAGAGGTACTGAATTTTAACATTAAGTACTTTAAAGAAAACACAGGATGCTTGGAAATTGTTTTGTTCGTTGTCAAGCTGCAATGCTCATTGCAGTTGTTCAATTTTGATATATACTCATTAAAGGGGTAACAAGCTTTTATGATAAATTTATAAAACAGTATAAATTTCACCCACATTTCCCAGATTCTTTTCTCTTCATTTCCCGAGGAGTGTAATTCCATTCCTTTGGAACTGTTTTCAGTAAACTTTCAGGAACTATTTGCTTGTGCTGGTACATTCCATAGTTTTCCGTTGCCTCCCATGAATGCATCAAAGAAATTATCTGCTTCACTATACCCTTAACTGAATTAATCAAAGTCAACTTCAAGCATCTGATAACCTCTGGCTCCGACTCACCACAACTGGAAACTTCAGAAGGAAGAATTATTAGATATTCACTAAGTGTAGTCATTTGTGTAAATCTGTTTCAGAAAGAAGAGTTTCAGAATTCTCATGGAAAGAAAAGTAAAAACATTATGATTCACAATAACTTAGATCTATTGGTCTGTTACAAATTAAAGAGTATAAAAGCAAAACAATGTAGCATCTTGTGCAATCTTAATATAGTAATGACAAAAAATACAATTTAATTTCCTTCATCCTCATTTCTCCATCAATATATTTCTAAAAATTTAATTTAAGCTGACTCATGTCTTCCTTTTTATATGGAGTACATTTAATTACTTGTTAGACATCAATCAGGCAAACAGATATACCTATTTTTTTCTACTTCCTTGTCTTGATAGTATTAATGAAGTTGCGTTTATTAGATACCCAAACTATTATACTAGAGAACAGCAAAGGAAAAAAAGATATTTTGGAAACAAAAATGCATACAAATAATAGTCATCAACAGAGACATAGCATGTTATCAGAGATTGCATGTTGAAAATAGACCATCCTAAATACAGCTATTGACATTACAACAAGTATCAATCTTCTCCACGTTCTTAATACCACAGAGAACTGCAGTCTCTCCATTGCCATGGAGCAGCAGTGGTCAGGCAGAGTGCTGCAGGACGCATCAGAGATGTCTTTTGACATGTTAGGTCCTTTGCTCATACTTTTGCTTGTCTGTATTTTTTGCTGATCTGTTCTTCTCTGCATGGCCTTTCTGGAAGCTTCCATGCAATATTTCTGTATTTTTCTTCCTCTTACACCTTAGAGTTCTATTTTTTGCAATCCCATTTTTCTCTGAGGAATATCTCAGCACTTTTACCACCATTGTTTTCTATTTTGTGATATTCATAATTCTATTTCCCCTCTTACATTCTCCTGATTTCTTCCTTTCTTTTCTTTTGAGCTTTCCTGCATTTTAGCCATCATTTGCAAGATCACCCTTCTAAACCTCACCTCTCTCTTCTGGTTGTATACTGCTTTTCCTTGGGGGCAGCGTTAGTTGCTCTAATTGTGAGGGTGGCTCTCCCTCTCCATGGAAAATTAGGAGCCTGTCTGCCTGTTGACAGCAGAGTCTATCTGCTTTCTTCAAAATTTTCACCACTCCTATGGTGACCTGATTGCTCAAAACACCTCAATTGAACTATAATTTTGAAGTAAGCTACCACCATTTCATCTGATTTATTAAAGTAAAAATAATATGCAGTACATGTCTGAAAACTGACAAGGTTTAACATCAGATTTTAAATACTTATTAATAAATTAAATACCTGTCGTATTGTATAAGCAATTCCACAGCTGCTCTTTTTCCATGTAGGTCTCAAAAGCAATGCCAAGAGATTTGGGTGATAAAGTGCAGTAAGACAATACTGTGAAGATTATTTCAATCAGAGTAGGCTGTTTGTTATTTATCTGTTCTAAGAGAGAACATTGTTCATCATGATTCAATACTTCATTTCCTTCAAAATAAACAAAAACATGGTTACAATAATTTCCAAGTAATTCAAGTTCACAGTAACAGATAGTATTAATCAAAACAAACTGCAAACTGTATCTGAATAGTATTTCAAACAGTAATAATACTTACAGATACTGAAATCTGATCTTCCTCTGCATAATGACATTTGACTGTCTTCCTGAATTATATGTAGCCATTAAAAAAAAGACTCAAGCATGTTTACAAACTATGGAATATGCCTATTTAATTCCAAATGCACTCAGTATATAATTGGAATTGGATTATTTACTAAATATTAATCAGAAGTAAATTGTACTACTTCTGTAGAATCACAGTCAAAAAGTTATTACTGCTTAACTCCTCTTACCAATATATTAGTCACATGAAATAACAGAACTCTATTTAGTGATATAAAATAAAATAAAGTAGCAGCTGCATACTCCCCAAAATGGGTTGGCTTTGTTTTTCAGTGTAAGATGAAATTGAGAAGAAATCAGTTCCGCAAAACAAAATCTCAACCCTGCTAAGATAGAGATACCTAAGTTTTTAAAGACAACTAGTGATATTCATAGAGTTGAGTGCTAACAGCTGACATAACATGTATTTCTAAATGTTCTTCATAATCATTATAAAACATTCTCCCAGCCGAAAGATAATGATGTGTTTAAACCTCTTTGAACCAATGCAACTCAATGGCTTTGACTTGTGCTAATGTCAAAGACCTCAGCTTCCCACATATTTGTGGAATATGCTTTTGATGTTAACAATCATAACAAATGACCACAGCCAGAACCAATTAAACACTTTTAATTTAAATTTCTAGTTTGCAAAACTGAAAGTTTCTGTAAAACTGATTTAGATAAAATTATACTTGAAAATGTCATTGTTTTATGCCAGTTTGGCTGCCCTTATCTTTAGCAACCTGTGCAGGAGAAAGATGGGAGAGACTAAATTTCTAGGCTGCGTTTTTCTAGTGGAAAATTGCTGCCTTCCACCCAGCTCTGAATGACTCCAGAATGTTGCAAAATTCAAAAATCTCATTTTACTCTCCTGTGAATTCCTACAATCTAATTCACACATTATTGTAAACCATTCAGTCCGGGTAGCATGCAACCTTAACAGAAACAGCCCATAGGATGTAGAAAGCTGAAAAACAAGACCAGTGATTTCATAACCAACAAGCTGTGGGTTTTTTTCCCAAGGCAGGAGACAGATCAGCAATAAGAATTTTTTTTATTCAGCTTTTTTTCCTGTGAGTTGAGTGAGCTGGCATATTTTGCTGAGACACCTTCCAATGCCAGATGCTTCTGAGTGAAGAATCAAATGGATTCCACTAATTCACTCAAACCAGTGATACGTTGTCTAATATGAATATGACAAAGAAAGAACCAAGAAAGCAGAAAAAGCAGTTCAAAAAGGAAAACCCAGAGGTATTCAAATTGTGAGATGAAAATTTGAATTGAACTTTGATTATGTTACTATATTTTTTTTTAATTAATTTAACCAAATTCTAGGGAGGCGGGTTTGCTGAGATTTTAAATACTATGTAAACTGTCTTTGCAGAACATGATGGGAAATTGCTTTGTTTAAAGGGGCTTATGACTTGAAATTAAGCCTAAATTTGCTTTGTGATGGTGCCACGTGGAAAGTTTGAGTCACACCTTATTAATAACTTTTCCAATCAACTTAGTGCTACCAATAAATTTAGATAAATGGAAAGATGTATAAAATAATTCTGTAGGGGGTTATACATATATCTTCTTAAAACTAGTGTATAAGACAAGTCTTGTGCTTTTAAGCAAAGATCTTCAGGAATCCACTGGGAAGCCATTCTGAGGCTAAACATAACAAGATATGTAAGCTTTTTCTTTTTTTACCCTGAAGTAAATGTTGCCCTTGTTGTAAGAATATCTGACCCTTCAAAGCTCAGGTTGAAATGAGTTTTCTGATTGATAAACTGGCATGGATCATAGAATCATAGCATCATAGAATAGTTTGGGTTGGAAGGGATCTTAAAGGATAATGTCAGTTGGTTGAAAGGTTTAGCTAGTTGATCAGTATAGCTAGTTAAATATTATGAATTAGGAGTCTACAGAAAGATACGTAGATTTCTCTTGCCTTAGAATTTTTCTTCAACGTTTATTAGCTCACCTGTCATAACATTAAATATTCATCTTAGTTTGAACTCCAATGCAGCCTTCTTGTTAATCATCACATAAGAACAGTATTTATATGATAGGCATCATACTTACTGCCCACTGATGCTTCCCTCTATATATTTCTCTTTTTTCCACTCACTTCATTTGTATATCAAAAGCTAATCTGTGAAGGGAATCTAAAGCTCCTATAGGTAGCTCAAAGGAGATGCTTCTTTTTCATTTTAGCAGGACTTACATCCATACATAAATATGGCTACATACTTATCTTAGGTACCTGTTAAAGAAAATCTGCTGTTTGTTATTTCCATATAGCATAATGTTCCATATGCACAGAGGATGTCAAAATATATAAAAATATTAATATTATAATAAATATCTTTATAAGAAAATTATGTATCCAGTGAACAACAGCTATCCCTAACCAGTCACAATGAATCATTCTTCCTATGACAAAATAATGCACTTGACCTCTTGGGATAGTACCATGTATTTTAGAAACATATCTTCAGAGAGGCAGACTTACAAGCGTAATTTATCCATATTTCTTTCTTACTGATAGAAACACCTCCCAGTAACTTGCTGACATTATCACACTCATCCAGCTCTTATCTGCTACTGGTTTAGCCATGAAATGAATCTTACCGAATTTAGAAAATCTTCTGTTATTGACTCTAGACTTCTCCTTCCCTAGTGAATCCTTACAAGACAGACAAGCTATAAACAGTTATGCTGTCTTTTTTGACCAAAAGAGGTAGTCAAAATTCAAATTTATACATGCTGTTTCATTTAGGAAGAGAAACTGAAGATGGAGCAAGTTATTTCTGATACAGTTCTTTTATTTGCAAAGAGCATAAAACTGCTTTCTTTATAGTTTAAATCACAGCAGCTGATGAGGATATAAAGAATGCAAAAAGGATATATTTTATTTGTTTACAGAACCAAGTCTTTCAGCAGGCACTCTGCACTGCTTGCTTCTTTGCACTATGTTCTCAGTGCTGCTTCTGTCACTGTTTTTTTTTCTATTCTTTTTCTGTATCTGTTCTGGGAGATCATTTTACTTGTCTCTCATAGAGTTTCTCCTCTCCAATGCAATCATTCTCCAGTCAGTCTTGACAGCTAGAATCTATTGTAACTTTGAATATGACTTCATTTTGGCAGAAAGTCTATTATTTTAGTTTTTAATTCAAAAAAGAAATTTTAGATCCTATTACTTCTATCCTGAATGAAATGCAGATCTTAACCCTACCCATCGCAATTCAGTAAAACCCAAATAATAATATCGCCTGTATTAGCTATCTGTGAATCCGATGAATCCTAAACTTGTGACAACTAAAAAGCTCAACACAAGACAAAAAGACTTTAACAAACTTTATATCATCTGCCCCAAAATTAACATATCAGCAAACTACTTCTGTGCCTATATATTTATATGTCACCAATCCCATAGTATTTTACTCTCATTCAACTCCCTTTAGAATTTGTTCTCCCTAAACATGCTATTTGCAACTATCTGAGAAGAAGCTTCCATTAATGAATCTCTGGGTTAATGGCTTCTATGAAATCTATCTTACCTGTGTCAAACAGAAAAAAGCATTACTATCAGAATACCTCCAGCACTGATTTTATGGAATAGTATGCTGAAATTGTGGCATTCTGATAGCCAAAATTTGATGAGGCAATATTGAATTTAGTCCTGTGGCCACATTACCTCCTTTGTATTACTCCATGTATTGGGATCGAGACTGAACAGGTTACCCTCTTAAAATGTATTCACTCTAGAGCTCTACTGTAGCAAGAAGTTCCTACCAGAAATGACTAGGTCTTTGAAAAGCTATCCATATGACCATATATCACAGTCACAGAGACTATCTTCACACTTTGTCAAGAGAAGGTATGTGATTCTCAGCAGGGCTCTATTACAGTCCAGATGGAAATTCCTATTACATATTTCAGAAACTCCATAAAATCTGTTTACTGTTTTCTTTAGCTTATCACTGGAAAGTCATCAGAAGGAATAGGGTATCTGATTAAGGGTCCTTTTCTATTAATCTTCCAGCTAGAAGTACATCATGCCAGTAAACCCTTCTACCATTTTACCACATTGGTTATGCAGGTACAGTATCCAATAAGTTTACTGGTCAGATGGATATTTTGAGGAGATACCACTTTTAAAATAATTTTCTAATCTTTTGTTGTTAGGCTACCACGATACAGTTTGCTATCAAGAAGAAGCTAAGAAAACTTTCAGGTGTTCTGGAGCCTGTACTCACAAGCCTCATCCTGGATGATCCACAAATATCTGGAGGGGAAAGCTATCTCTGCACAAGCATATAAATTCCTCTAAGAGGCTTGTGCTCTCCTAACGAGGATGGTGTTGCAGATTAACCCCCAAGTTTTGTCAAAAAACCTGCGAGACTATATTTCCCCAAAATCGTGTGTGGTTGAACCATGGGACTAGCACAGTTGCTAGTTCTTCCAGTTGCCTGGTAGACTGTGTCTCAGGATTATTAAATCCAAGGAGTTATTTCAAGGAAGTACAAAAATAATGACCTTCAAGGACTTGAAATAAAAGTTTTAAATTGTTATACAGATTTAGCCAATGCCAGGATTTTAATGGAGATGGTAATTTATTTAAGGAATGTACATTTTCTTTTTTAATAACTCACTACTCTCACTAAAAGTTCAGTCTGATTCCTAAGTGAGGTCAGTTGGTGAAGTTACCATGTTTCACTGTTCTTTTAGGGTAACTTACAAAAAATTGGTGCTACTTACCTTTAAATGCCTAAAATTTAGTTAATTTAATTAAATTTAATTAAAATTTAATTAGTGCTTAAAATTTACCTTAAAATGCCACATTATACATTGTGGCAGTTCAAGAGCTGCTTCACAAGGAACAAAGAATTGGAGTGGGGGGAAAAAAAAAATCTTTCAATTCTACAAATATATTTCCAAGTCATTTCTCTTGCCAGAAATCAGTTTATAAAAGCACAGTCTTAGAAAACTCTTCATATCTATTAGTGTCTAGGGAATTGCTGATGCTGCACCACGCGGTTTTATTTTCTCAGTGGAAATCCTTCCCCAGCCTGCTTATGTGTCCAAGGTAAATTATCTCTTTTTGAAGCAACTCACATTTCTTTGGGTCCAATTTCAGATCTGCAGCCTTAAACTTATCAGAGAATATTTGCAAATGTTACTATCACTTCTTATTTCAAAGTTTTAGTGGGGGACCAGGATATCATCTAGGTTTAACTGTACAGGCTACACAATACCCTCTTCCATTAGACTCTCAAATATGCATTGTGCAAGCCAAAAACAGGTGAAACTGCCACTGGCCTTGTCCTGCTGTGAAAGCAGTTTTCTTCCAGTTTATCTCCACATGCCAGTATTCACTTTAAAGTTGTGTGTAGAAAATGAAATTAAATCTCTGTAACAACTGGAGTCTCATGTATTCATTGTAAATGAATAAGATTTTTTTTAAAAGGAATACATTGCTTCTTCTACATCATTAACTTGATGCTACCATCTCTTCTTCTTAAACAAAAGTATGTATGAGGCCCAAGGACTGATTGAAGGCGTTGGATGTGCCTTGTTGATGATTTCTCAGCGACCTCTTTCTTATCTGCTATTGGTAAATGGCAAGGTGTCTGTTGATGGAAGAGGTTCCCTTTGGTATTAATCCTATGTTGGGCCAGTGTAATTCAATAAAGCTATTGCTTTTTGCTTTATTATGCAAAGAATAACTCCTGGTTCCTGGAAATAAAGACTCTCAAACAAGAACTTTGCCAATCCCAACAGTATTCCCTACTATGACGGGGAATATACATTATTTCTGACTGTCACCATGGTACAACCATGTGAGAACAATGGGAGTGCAATTAAATGTGTTTGTGTGATGCCTACTGTAAGTATCCCAAAGTATTGCTACAGTACAAAAAAAAGTTATCATTACCTAAAAACATGTACATATAAGCACCTCTTTTTTTACCTAAAGTAAAACGTGAGAAGGCTTTTCCTATTCAAAAAATTCTTATCATCTAATATAATACCAGGGAGTTTTGCTACCACTAGGGCAAATCTCTCAAAAACTATGGTATACTTATCTTTTTATCTGTTTTCATGCATAATATTACACATTGCAAAATTTTACTGTTGATGAGTACATCATTCTGTAAGCCTTTTATCCTACTGAACAGAAGAATCCAAAACTGTCATTGCCAGTACTAAGGTACAGCTTATTAGTCCAACCTTCCTTGTACTAATACATAACAGCTCACATAATAAAAAATTTTAGCTTATATAAGCATCAGAAAGCTGCTGTATAAGAGAAGGAATAAAGAATATAATCATTTTATCATTAGATAATTAACCATATTGAAATTAATTTAGAAGATATGAATCATCGCAGGTTTCAACTTTATCTAAACTGAAGGCTTTTTCATACCAATATTGTAATTACATTAATAAAGTCTGTGTAAATAGCACATTTTCTGATTCAAAGTAGCATATATTTCCCTGAAGCTCAAGACGTTGGTCAGTCAATAGATTAATACAGTCTGTCACTTAATACCTGTGATAATTTAAGCAGCTAGTAAAATTCAATACTGGATAACACTAGGGTAAGAATATGATCCTGATCAAACATTTGTCACTCTTTGTAAAAGATGACAGGTATTTGAATAGGCAAGTGGATGCAGTGCAGCTCTCAATAAGATGCATGACAGAAGTGGAAGCAATGTTGTACCCCTGACAAATGTTAGACCACTTTAAAATGACAGAACTAAATTATATTATATCCAATGTTATGTGGACCTAATAGTTTTTTTGATAAGTAGGGAAAATTCTTTTGCTGAAGAAAGATAGAAACTGAGACTCTCATTCACTATTACTGCAAAATTATGTCAAACAGGTGATTATACCATTAGCTTTTCAACAATCTGATCATTTCATCTGAAAGCTATTAAAAGGAAAGATGTGATAAAGTTTGTTGCTTCATACACAATATTAGCAGAATGAAAAGAAAACCTTGTAGAACCATTCTTTTATTTGTTCTACTTCCATAACGGCATTAATGAGAGTATTAACATGAGGAAGCATATAAATGTACTTCTAGAATGCCTACAGTGACAAACATATAATAACTTAAACAAAACCTCTAAGAAGCTTTTCACTGTTGAAACATAATTTTGAAAGTGATCTTTCAGACGACTAATTCACACTTTTAAAAATCTGTGTAAAGCAGTTGTGGTATCAAAGCTCTGTTAAGTTTAAATTCATTTTGACTCCTTTGCATTTATGATAGCAGCCTATTTTATCAAATTGTAGTCTGCTTTGAAACTATGAATACTCAGATTGACTGCAAAACATTCTCATTAAAAAAGCAATGGTTTTTTCTTTCTTTTTACGCATTCAAGAAGTGTCCTACTGTTAAGTGAATGGCTACTGATACCCTCAAAAAATGGTTGACAGCCTTCCTTCAGTAGTTAAGTAATTAAAAACGAATTTGTGTTTCTCACTGATATTCTTATAAGGATTGACAGTATAAATACTTACTTGAACTTCTCAGTAAAATTTTCACTAAGAGACAATCATGATGTAGCAATGTTTCCAAAAGCAAGTTCAAATTACAGTACGGCTGGGATAAGAGCAGTTTCAGCTGACCCTGGGCTGCCATTTCACTGGCTGATGGAGTCCTTTCAAAATGTAAGATAAAGACAGAATAATGTAGTTAATTTATCTATGAAATTAATATCCTTAAAGTGCAGATGTAATGCTAACTCCTTTAAATGTCAATTCCTCCCAGATTACTCTGAAAACGCTTTCATGCTTGCTTACTTTAAGGCAGCTCAGGGAAGGAATTACATTTAATCTCAACTAGCTAAAAGCAAATTAACATTTGGTAGTCTGCCAAAGTTATAACTGATACAAAGCAACCTCACTTATGTCTTTCATGGAACCATGTTTGCCTTGTTCTACCAGGCAAAAAGGATTTTTTTTTGGTGCTTGAATAAATTTAAGGCTATTCTTTAGTTCACTATTACGTTAATTGTTTAGTAAGAGCTCTGAAGTGTCCTTGATGAAGTATATGAAGCTCTTAATTAAAAAACAGAGAGAATGCTCAAAGGGGCTGCAAGATTCCACATTAGGTTGACCAATTCTTAAACAACCTGAAAAATCCACCTGAAATATTAGACTGGTTGGATAACTGCTTTGCCAGCAGGGAGAAGTGAGAAAACTAATACAAATTAATTAGCTTTTAAGGAGACTGCAGTTTGTTTTCGTTTGCAGTTTCCATCTTCTGCAAAAGTTTAGGTTTCTGAACAAAAATATTCCAGGGCTTCCTCTGAACTCAGCCAATGACCCAACACCAACCGTTGAACTCACATTGGAGCAATTAAATTAAAAAAAAAAACAAAAAAAACCCCAAAAAACCCCAGACCAACCAAACTTGTCCTGCAAGATGTTTATCACCCATTGTATTTACTATTTTCTCTTTGTGAAACATTTTTAAAAAGAAGTTTTCAAAAGTGGGTTGTGGGTAATTTTTTTCCTTGAAAGCTTAATTTTTCATTATTTTGAAGGTTTTAAAATTAAATTTTAACTGATGTTTAGCCATTGTATTTATTCATTTTGGCTACAAGTTTATACAACAATAGTTGCTAACATTCAAAGTTTATGCACCGCATATGTAAACTTTTATGCACATAAATTTTACATGCACCAGTGTAAAAACTACATATCCACTGATGCGTTAACTATGCAGGCATAAACATTATCTGCCAGTACACACATAACACCTTCAGCATCAGTTAAAGCCTTCTTCATCAGGAGCTACGTTTTCCTGTCAGACTAGAGAAGGATTTATATGCCTCTGCACATATGCTTTATGTGCCATTTACACACAACTATTGGACAGAACTAAAATGGGTTCATGTGGCTGTTCAAACGGAGGGGAACTTCTCTGTTACGTTGCACGCTTCTATGACCATCTGACTCAGCCAAGTGTGCCACCACCCAACTCGGCTTGTATGCATGCATGAAGAAAACCAGAGATGACTGCACAAAAACTTTGCTGTCCAGTCAAGGTTGCTATAYAGACAATATACCTAATACAAACCTACAACGCTTGGAAATGAAAATGCCAGCTGATACACTCCTCTAGTTCAGTCCCTCATAGGTATGTACGTTTCCATTACCAGAAAAGCAGTATGCCACATATCTTACAGGGCAACCTTGAAGTAACCTAGGGAAACCAAGCTTCCATAACCCTATTTCCCAGCAGGACCTTTACATCACACTATTATGTCAAAACTTCACAGTTAATACTGTAATAGTAAAGGAGGATTTTATACAACTTAGCCTTTGGGATTTTAATAGTAAAGCAAATACCTGTAAGTTGATAAGCAATGTACGTGCCATGAAACTTATATAGAGCTTTTGTGATTTTCATCTGGTACATCATATATAATAGTTGATAATGTAGCACTGGCTCAACAATTATATTTTTGCATATAAGCACATACTGGATTCTAATAATATTTATCAAAAATATATACAGATATACATTTAAATCTTGATAGAATTTGCAGCCAAAATAACTTTTCCACATTTAAAACACATATTGCATTCAAACTTTCAACACTAGGGCTTTGCATTCTTAATAGTATTATCTTGATTTCTGTATGTTCAAGAATAGTTATATATATACACTAACACATGTTAAGAACTAATTAGTACTTAGTAATTAAAGTTTAAATTAAAACAATTACTATATTCACACTAGAATTAGTGCTGTGGCTGAGAGCAAACTCAACACTTCACTAATTCAGTTAAAATATATGGGCCAGTTTCATTTTGTTTCTCCCTTGAATGCCACGTTATCATATCTAATAAGGTCACTCATTGCCTTCAAACTATAAGAAAAGGGACAAGTTTGGTCAATTAGATTTATGAAGGGTAATATTTTAAATGACTTTAGAAATAAATGCCATTTTTAGAATATTTGAGTTGAAATAAAACTTGTCTGTCATTGACCAGATGGGAAGTTATCATGTTGTAATATACAGCAGTTCTTGGCTCTTTAAGCCTCTTGCAAATTGAAATGTACAATGGTGTGACTCACTTGGAGGAAAAATAAAATATAGCAGACATTCCCTACAGCCATGAAGCTAGCACCAATAAATGCACTGAGAAGTTTTGTAACGTGCATATGGAGAGGCATATGTTCTCCCATCCTCATAGCTCAGTACTAGTGAAAATAAGACTAGCCTCATAAAAAGTGACAAAAGGTGAAGTACATATAAATATCACACATATAAATGTTCAGTTTTGTACCGTAAAAGAAAAAAAACAGAACTCTGATTTGCAAATGGTATGATTATAAACCCCAGATGAAGCAACGAATGAATCACAATTACCACTAAAGGAACTGTAATATAAATTATCAATAATTATTTAGTTTGATAACCAACTATGTTATTTTGGTTAGTACCCAAGACAGAAAAAAAGAAAACCTCAAATGATAAGTTCAAGACTTTATAAGGCAAATAAACATTAACGCTAATTCATGTTAACAACATTGACAAAGATGTTGAAGTCAAATAGATAAAAGAAAACAGACTGTAGCCATTTTTAGGCATGAAAAATAATGTAGTAAATCTGGTTAAATAGTGAAATTGTAAACAAAATAATTTCAGGAACTAGCAAAACTTTCTCTTGAAATATCAAGCTTGGGAAGAGCAAATACTTAATAGGTACATTTACAGCAGGTTAGAGTCTTCAGTTAAAAATTAGGTGGCCACAGCTGGGAGGTGTACAATGGCCTGCACTTCCACTTCTGTTATGGACAGTGAATATATATTTTTATTAGATGTAAGAAAAAAACATAAAACAATCCAAGAAGAATTAGGATGCTCTAAAAAATAGTTTTCTGCAATACTTAAATATAATGTGTCTTGTTAATACTCTAAATGCAATATTTCAAGAAAGAAAAGTTTCCATGACATAAATACACAGTGTAAAACCATTAACAAAATTGGAACACCTCAGAATATGTCCCTCAAATTACTTTATTACATACAGGGTCTTTCACTGTTTTTTCTGAGCAGCTGTATGTTGTGTTGTTAAAAGAAAACACTAAATATTTTACCAACATAGTTCACTCATTATCACCAGGACAGTACACATGGCTTTATATATACGGACCGTCCCCACACAGGTACACTAACTATATCTTCTGAGAGATGTGCTTTCTTTTGGACTCCTCATTTTCCTATTTGTGGTCAAGAAGATGTATATTTTCTCACCTTTCATCCAGGGGAAATATGTAAATGTTGGATAGCTCTGGAATAGTTTTCTGCTATTTATTCGAGACAAATCTGTCCTAAATAGCATCTGTAAAATCCTAATTCCACCTCAAAAAAGAGAATTACATCAGACTGAAACGGTACCAGCATTTCCTTTACATACTTTTATGCAGCAGAGGGTACTCACTTGTGAAGTCACCTTCCAAAACTCATAATTCACAGTATAATTTAAATTTTGGGTACCGGTCTTGGATTAGGGCATCAAAAAGCTTATCGTCTTTTCTACAATGAGTCCTTAATGAAGCATAAATTTTCCCAGAAATAGAGTAGTTCCCTTTTTAAGTGATCATGCAGTCATTCCCTCTCTTATATCCCCCCTCCTCCTCTCCTTTCTCTCCACCCATGCATAACTTATAAAGCCACTGACAAATTTCCTTGAAGCTCGACTGACAGGTAAAAACACATGATCTTTTGAGCTTTAGAAAAACTTAAATTACTATTTCAAGCAGGGAAAAGGACACATTCTGAATTCAACAGTTATTCACTCTGTTTGGCATTTTGGTTAGCCAACCACACAACTTTGACTCAGTCTCAGCATGTATTGCCTCTGGTTCAGCAGGTATCAGAGGCACCAGGGAAGGAGATAACACTACTGTTGACATGTAGTTAGGAGTGAAGGCTATGGAGAGAAATCAGCATGTTTTGTGTAGTATGGGGCAAAATCATAGGGAAGACATTGTGATGTACAAGGTACAAGATACTATGTGTAGAAGGTAAGAGGCAATAAATCCACAGCACATTGGTCTTCAACAGGTCACCATAGGTCACCACTCATATGATAGCGTATTCCTCCAAAATATAAAAATACTTTCTCAGAAGACACAATAACAACTCACAAAAGCAGCTTTTCATGAAAATGGAGAGTGAAAATCTCTCAGGAAATAACTTTTGAAGAGGAGGAGGAGGTGAAGGGGTTAGGAGAGGATCTACACTGGTGTGGGAGTGCTTCAGGTTCAAAATTAGAAAGGGAATGACAGCACAGCTGGTAGCATATGTCTCATCTGTAACTTGTCATTATATGCAGTGACACAGAAAAAGAAATTAAGCTTTTGCCTCTAATCATGCCGTAATCTCCCAAAAAATCAACTACGATCAAGCAGCATATTTTTCAATGAGTTATTTATATATCAAACCTTTTTTTTAACCAGCAATCATAAACAGAGGCGCATACATTCTTTATCTCCCCTTTAATTATAAGTCTTTCAAAACAGCAACTGTGCTGAACTACATTATTGTCAAGAGCTACATACTCTTTAATTAAAGCAAGAAAACCTTACAGATAATTCAAATATTAAACATAATGAATATACTAGCAAAAAGCTACACAGTGGACTGCTTTCAGCATGACCTTTCTTACAGACTCTTAAAGTTTAAAGATTAGGGAAATCTGCAATGAATTTAAAAAAATGTTTCTATGTTTTTTTAAATCAGAATATTAATTAGACATTTATTCAGATATACTCTTTCAAAAATGTTGTTAACAGTATTTGATTAATATTGACTATCTGGTGATTCTTTTACAACAATCAACTTTTGATACTTACTTCAGTAAGGAAGAACAGGGTGATGGTATGCAAAATAACCAGTGTAACGGATGATAAAAGACTTTTGAAAAATCTTGAGGAAGTTGTTCATCAGAATTGTTCAGAAATGTCCTGAAAAAGACCAAATACTTCTGAATTATATGGAAGACTGAAAATCCCTTTGGATCACTACTACTAAATATATATATAAATAGAAGACAGAAAACCCCTTAAGATAAATAATACTAATATATGCATGCATACACKTAATTGCAAATTTATTTATCTTATGTACTCTTAAAAATGTCATTCTATATCTTATTTACTTTCACTCTTTCAAACTTGTTGTCTAGCACTGTTGGTACTGTTAAAGCAGTTTTCTTCATATTTTTACTCCTATATAGCATGTTTTCAAACTATMTTTGAAAATGCATTGAATAAGCAAATTGCTCTTCAGTCATTCATTTCTATAGCTCTTTTCTTTCTGCATAATACATGCATCATATTATCAATACTTTTATCATAATCATAAGTAAAATATCTTTTGAAATTATAATGGTCCTCTTTTGAATAACACACAAGTAYATATAGACTTTGGATTAAACTGGACAAAAATTGGAACCAGAAGCTTTGGACCTTCAGTGGCTCGTGAGAAATAGAATACTGGTTGAAAAAAMCGCTGTTTTCAAATATAAGGACTGGTGAAGAATTAGATAAGCGAGTTTTATGTCACTTCTGCATTACTTCTCTTACCCAAAGGACGTGAGAGGCAAAAATCAGATGTGTCCAATCCACTGATACTAAAAATTAAGTATTTTAATTAATTAATGATATTATATGATTATAAATGATATAATTATAAGAATAGGATTATAGAATTTAATATATGCCTTTAATTATTATTTAATAATAAATAATAATAAATGTCTTAATACTTGTACAATTCTGTAGCAACCACTAGGGTGCAATAATGCGTGGTAGGAATGGATGCCCCTTGGCCTCTTCCCTTTTTACTGTCATTTACACTGAATACAATTCCAGCAGAGAGGATATAGGCTGTTACATCCATCCTCCATTAACCAATACCAATTATCACTTCTTTTGCACCTTACTTTTCAACTTACTTGGCTGTGAATTTTTCATCTTAATAACGTTCGTTGTCTGAAGCTTGTTTCTTTATGTATCATGGCTGGGATTTTCTAAGTTATATAAAGAAGGTAACTACCTTTAAAAATGCCACTTCTACAGAACTCATTTACATATTTGCTTTACTTTCTGGAGTGATTCGATGTCATTCCCACTKTTGAGTCAGTACTCTTTCTATTGCAGTAAGAGTAGAAGGACATTTAAAAATACCTCAGGAAAAGACATGAGGACTTTCTCAGGACAAGAGAATCTTTTTACAAGACATAAAAAAAAGCCACTGCCACTACATGGAAACAGTGAGAGTGGATCTAACTTAAAACTGGAGACAGAATGGAAACCCATTGGAATACAGCCTTCAGGAACTCCTAACCTAAAAGGTAAAATCTCCTCTCTCTTATAGGGTGCTTTGTCACCATGGCATTAATAGTATTTGTGTTTTGTCATTTAATTATTTAAAATTACTTTTAATTTAACTCTTTTCCACAGCTGCATATAAGTAATTTAGAAGTGTAGCTACATGCCTATAAGGTCACTGTCTGCCTATAAGACCCCAGATGAAAGAAGAGAAAGAATTACACTTGTTCAACAAGAAAGACAGGTGTACAGCTTCTGAACTTCTCCAAAAGATAGGGTGATTTATTTGGAAATTAATTTTACTAACGAAACAAAATTGGTAGGAAGAATCTACCACAGACTTCAAAATGATCTTAAGTAAGCAGTATCTGAGCAGAACGATTAGCACATAGTGAATTTGTGCTCTTTGTGAATTCGTGAAAACCTGAAGAGTAAAAATAAAGCTGAGCTTGTAATATAGATAAAGGGAGAACTTAAACTAGAAAATAATTATTTTAAAGACAGTAATTTCAACATTGTGAGAAAATTAAAGAAAAAAAATCTTATTGCCTCTCATCCTCTGAAATATTTTTCTTAATATAGCAAAGCATAGAGCCAACTTCCTACAAGAAAGCACGATAGATACAGTTTGGGTAGTAATCTAATTTAAAAAGGCCACATCTTGTCTACTGATAGTGTTTGAACTGTTTCAGAGACTTCTGGGCTAAAGCAGCTTGTTAAGTATGGTTTCTCAGCTGTCTCCTAAGGACATGCACAGGGCAGACCTTTGGACTCTGAGGCTTGTAACAAAACCTCTACACAAATTTTTAAACTGAGATGGAGATAATCTGAGGGCTTTAAAGATTGTTTAAATATTAGAATAACTTCAAATACTATAAAAAAATCATTGTCTAATGATAATACAACAGTTCTGGTGCCAGCATTTCTCAGTGTCCACTGCTGGCTATGTAATTCTTGCCAGGAAAACCCAACTCTGTGCCAGACAGTAATTCAACTACTCTTCTGACAGAAGTATAATAATAGCTAGTAAGAAATTTGTTTTGACTACAAGTTATGTTAAAGCAGCTGCCTATAGTCTCAAAACAGTGGATAGCATCTGTGAAGGTATTTAATACCACAGCAAGATTCCAAGTTACAGTAGTTTTATTCTTCAGTAGAGTATGACAAGGTGAGAATTGATCTTGTAAGCCTCAGTGCAGGTGTGAAAAAATGACACGCCAACAAGATGCATCCTAATGGTATTTCCTTGTAGACTTCAAAGGATTTAGCTCTGTATAAGGAATAAACATGACTAAAAAGCAACTTCATGAATTATAACTCTTATATATTAAAATTAAGAGAAATATTTTCAGTTTTTAAAATTGAATGACAGATATTTTTACCCAATAGACAGCAATTTTGCAGTAGAATCTCTAAATTCTTCTCTCAGCATTCAAGTAATTTACCTGATTTCTTGTTGAGAAAGTAAGATATAATAATTCATAGTATGAAATCATAAAAAGGTGCATCCACCTTACTCTTTATGATCTTCCCTAACAGAAAGATTGTCATCTCCTACTCAATACAAAAGACTAAAGAATATAGAAAAAAGCACAAGAATAGATCTGCTCCAACTTGAGCAACCCTCAGCCTGGTGCAGAAGACAGTCTCTACTCTGAAGTCATAAATAGGTCTGTTGTATTGCACATTGCCAGCCTGCTTCTCCTGGATAATTTCATTCTGTAAAAAATAATGAATGAAGAACAGCATTGGATTCTCCTACGAAATCCATAAGCAGCACTGAAACTGTTAGATCCACTGCACAAAACCCAGCTACTTGAACTGAGTAACTGACAACAACCTTCTCAGTGAGTAAGACTATGATGACTGGAAATTCTGAGGGATGAAAACCCTCTTTCTTCAGAGGTTTGTTGGGTCAGCAGCAAGAAAATAGCAACACCTGCTAGTTTTGAGGAGCACATTCTGGAAACTGCTGTTGTTCAACAGCTTCCTCAACAACCTGGACAAAAGCAGACAGACAGAACACATATTTAGGACATTTGCAGGTGACACTAAACAGGGGGAAGCGGGCACAATAGTTAACACAACAAACAGTAGAGTGCCAAGTCATGGATGACTGGGCCAACAGAAACTCACAAAGTTCACTGAGGTGGAGTGCTACTTTTTGCTCCAGCAACAGAGTTATAATAACCTGGGCTGGGAACTGACTGTCTGAGTACCAACCCTACCCAACCCCAAGCCTGGGGTTTATGGCCAGTAGGGTGTTGAATACGAGGCAACAGTGTATTCTCACCAGAAACAACGCAAACCACACACTGGGCTGCATTAGGAGCAGTATGGCAAGCAAACTAAAGATAGTGATTGGCTTCATCTACTTGCAACAGTTAAGCCTTACCTAAAATATTTTGTGCGGGTGTTGGGCCTACAGCTCAAGGAGGATGTGAGGAAACTGGAAAGGACTAGACTGCATCATCTATGACAAGAGCTTGAGGGATCTAGGCTCCTTTACTCTGGTGAAGAGGTGGCTAAAGGGTCGAGTCATCTAATGGCAGCCTACAATCATCCAAAGAGTAATTACAAAGACAACATTGACAAACTTTTCTGGCTGGTGTGATACAGCAAGCCATAGCCAGCAGCTTTGAAGGTTCACACTAGATATTAGGCAATACTTTGCACTAAGGCAGTGCAGCCGTGGAACAGGTTTCCTGAAGAGGTTGTAAAATCCCAGTTCCTGGAGGTTTACATGGGTCAGCTAACACAGTCACATCTGACTACTCTTGGTGATTGTCCTGCTTTGAACAGGAGGTTGGACTAGATGACCTCCAGCAGTCCTTTCCAACCAACATTTCTATTATGCTAAAGTTACTTCAGGAAGGCCAGAGAAGAGTGGAGGAAAATAAAGCACAGAAAATTGAGTGAGTATTAAAAACTGATGACCCAAGATTCACAGGTGAATTTAGGACTGGGTCTAAGTAGCCTTGTCATACAGAAAATAAACTCTAAGTAATAGCAGAATGCTATTTTTTTGTTTGATCACAAAATTAGGAAGGAGAAAGCATATGCCAGAATCACTTTATTTGAAGTTAAGGATATTATTAATTTTTCAGCACCCCTAGTATTTTGTTGCATTTCAACCACATAATAAAGAATCTTGAATAATTTTAATTCCCTGGAAGCAATAGTTAATACGGCATCTCTAGTAAGTTGGAAATGAGCCAGTCCTATTATTAGACAACTCCTGGAAAACAATGTTCTGTCATCACTGCTTTTATGATTACACAAAACTTTCCTGAGCAGTCTAAAGATTAATTTAAACCTAGGCCCTGCAGGGAAATCTAGTACCAAAAGAGAGCATGATAGATTTAAAAGAAAAATCTTTATTTCAGTTCCAGCTAATTTTACCAAAGTTCTGAAAGATATAGAGCCAAGCTAACAGATGGAAATTTTGATTATACAGCTGTAATTGTAATGAGAACTGATGAAGGATTAGTATTCCTTTAAAATAATGCATAACTTCTAAATTTGTTATTGATAGATTCTTAACATGATGAACTATGCACAACTCAGTAAATAACAGACCTAGGAATTCAACATGAAAATCAGTATATGAAAGTGTTTCCAACTGGATATAGTCATTCAAGAAGCTAATTTGGTAAATCTGTTTTTCCTTTGTATTCTGGACACTGGGTTAGGTTACCTGATGAGTATTGGCTGTAATGAAACATACAATATAAAAGAACTGTTTGGATAAAGGAGTCTCACAGGTTTTGAAAATAAAAGTTCTGAATACACAGTTCATAAAAAATATCCCTTTTTACTTACAGAAAAACATGCATCATCTCTCTAACAATGTTTTTTAGTGTTAATATTATTTTTGTAACGATATAACAAAATATGACATTTTTTGTATTCTTCTTAAACAAAGCTGCCAGATTTTGGTTATGATTTGCAGAGTACTTTGTAGTAAATTAAATGAGCTGCTACATCCTGTGCATGTCAAGTTTTTGATCTCTAGAAAAGCAAATTAGGATACTGAAATTTATATGCCTAAATATGAAACCTATATGACCAAGTCGTTAATCTGTAGCATTTTACATAAAATACAAAATATGCTGCCTCACTCTCTCCACTGGCACTTTGTTCTGAAACTCAGTGAGTTCTCAAGTTAGCACACATTTTTTATCATTCCAAGTATAGATAAATCTGTAAACAACATGGATTAGTGGAGGAGACTAGAACAGCTAAAAGGAACAGACTATACTACATATTTATTTTAGTCCATCATTCTGGGGGCTTTCATAAAGGAAAGGGGAAATGTCAAAATTAACAGTAGAAGCAATTACAGCTACCACAATGTCCATTCCTGCCTCCATTACTATTGCCACAGCAGGACTACCTAATCTGTTCATGACTCACCTTCTTTATTGCTATTTTTTCATGAGCCTGCATTGTATAAGATCAAACATCTAGTTACAATCCACTTTTGCATGTTCCTCAGAGCCCACAAACATTAAATGAGCCCACACATGACAAAAAATATTTAAAGAAGCTTAAATGCAGGAGGTCTCTACCCTCATCTTTGTACCACTAATATCACCTAGAATATTCTTGGTTAGAATAATAAAATAAAAGCCAGTTGAATAGGATTTGGCTTTCTTAATTTTGGGTTTTGTTGTTGTTGTTTTTTTAATTTGTGATCTCACTTTGTATTGTCTCTTACACCGAATTTACAGCAGAATTTTAGCATGAAAAAGCAATGAAAGACTCCGCCCCAATTTCAGTGCAAGTAATGTGTCCTTTTGTTTACAGTTGTGACTTGTGAAGACATAATTTTATAAAGATGGGCATATTATACTCTTTCTCTTTTAAACTATATTTAATATTTGTTGAAGCATACTGATCATGCAACCAGATGATCATTTCAGTAAATTATCTTTAAATTCCAGTACTTACAGAATTACTATGGGATGACAGCAGAACATTCTAATTTACCTGGAAGCTGAATGTAGGTAAATCTGAACCAGTAAGAAGATGAAATTTTTTCAATTGTATGAGTGACTAAGTCCTGAGAACCTTACCAAAGGCTTTGGTACCATAGTAGTAAATGTTTTTAGACTGGTAAGAATGTGTTTCTAACAAAATGTGTCCTAACTGAACAGCAAATGGCAAATTTGGGACAGTAATTACTAATGAAATTGTATTGTTTGTGTAACAGAGGAAATCAAACCAGACATTCACTATGGTCTATGTTATCACCAGACAAAAAAATGTGCAGTATAGGAGTTTGATCCAAAGCTAATAAAATCCCAGCAGATATGATTGGGCTTTAGGTAAGATCATAAAGATAAGTTCAAGACCAAATAGAGAACTAGTCAAAGGTTATCAATATGTGTCAACACTATGCATTGCATTTGTATTTCAACACAATTATTCACCTTGTAGATCTATCCATGTAAGCTCAAGAACCAATTTTCTCTCAAATTGAATGTTTCTTTCATACTCACTCATACAAATTCTTCAGTGGTGAACTTAAAATAGCCAGCACAGAGACCAGACTATTGCAGTGGTTATGTATTTTATAGATCTTGAGATCTCTGTCTTCATGTGGATTCAGAAACTCCTGTACAGAGCTGCAAACTGACCAGAGCATATCCTCAGTGGACATCAAAATTGCGGCAATATCAATTCTGTAGGGAAAAAAAAGTGAAAATAACATTACTTAGGACATCAGGATAGTGGTAAATTTCAGTTAAATAGAGCTTTGCTCTGACAACATAAAATACCTAAATCATAGCATGGACTTCAAATTTCATCTTCTATCAGTGGTGTAGGAATTCTGAATCCACTACACTGTAAAAATTCAGCGCTTCCACAGAAAAGTTGTTACTGAAACTAGTCAAAAGAAGACTTAAAAAATATGGAAATTTCCTCTTCCAAAGGACAATGCCACTAGACAGGAACCACTTACCTTCTAAACTACAACTAAATAAAATTAAATTTAGTTTTCTTTATGATAAAGTGTAGTTAGAATGTACATACTGTTTTCAAATCCTGCTGGAGCAAAAAAGTAATGACAAGTGAACTAAATCTTCAATTTGCAATACTTTAACTGCCAGGCAACATATTACGATGTGGAACATTTCTGAGTCAGTAATCTATTGCCTGTTGATGTTGGCTGGCAGAGCATCATGGGTCATTGGCCTAAACAATAGCAAGAACCCAAACTACAACAACATAATCTCACAAGACTATGCTGACATACATCAGATAGGAAACAGATGGATAAAACAAAATATATGGCAGGCATGAAGTTGGACTGAAAAAAGTACCTAAGTACCTAAAAGCCAATGGATGCATATGTGATCATCTGCATTTTTAAGGATCATCTTATTTTTGGAAAATCTAGGCAAACACACATGAACAGACATTTGTCTATATTACAGATCAGCTCCCTAAAATTTCAAGAACCACTGGGAGAAAAGACACCCCTCCCCAAAGTACAGTATTATAAAAAAAAAAAAGTAAAAACACTGTGATAAAAATATATTGAATGATATTAACTAAAAATTGTTTTTTTCATTTGTGCATGACTGGATAATTCAATTCACTTAGTGACAAATTCAAGAATCACCTTATTAAATAAACAGCTTCTCTACAAAATGACAATGTAAGAAGTTCTTTCTTGTTCAGTATTTTGAAGCAAATTCATACTACATTTAAGAAATACCGTATCAATACATATTCTTCATATTTCGGGGTATTTTTTTTTCCAGGAAATTTCCAGGAAATTTTCCAGGGAACTTCTCTGTTCCTAAAGATATAGAAGGGCCTAACCATAGTAAATTAGTGCAGGAATGGAGCATACAAACAGGTATTTTGATATGTAGAATAAAACTTTGGGTTTTTTCCCACCTATTCCAAGAATGTGAACTTCTGCAAGTTACTTAAGCTTCCATGACACTGCTTCTTTTCATAATAAAACTTACAACGACAGCACAGAACTCTTAGCTCACATAGAACATAACTCTGCTGAGTGTCTCTCATCTCCTACAAATGACAAGCTCTTAAGTTTTTAACTTGCATGGCCACCATGGACTATATCACTTTCAAAATCTAACAAGAGGAACATATCCATATAGGAAAGATACAGAGCAAAGGGGCAGGATGAGAAATACACCAATTTCTTCAGTCAAACAAGACACTGGTCAGAAAGAAAAAGGACAGAGGTAGGGTAAGCTTCCACCTGGAGACATGTATTTAGTATTACTTTAGTATTTCTTAAAGAGACCCTCCTCTCTGGCAAAACATAAGAATCCCAACAAGAAGAACTTCCAGCTTCATATTTCCTAAAATGACAGGAGAAGGAATAGCATCTTCCTCCTCTCTCCTTCTGCACCACTAGCTTCATTCTGGCAAATCTTTTGATGTGACTTCATAGCTCTTTCGCTTGAAAAGCCCTATGAAAACCCAAATTCTATTGGAACACATGGAGTTTTCTTCATGAATCGATGGCTTGATTTCTAATCCTGATGCTGCTAATTCTGCCCACATTTTTGGTTGCGCCACCACTCCTCAATGCACTGTTCATCACGAGGCTTTCAAACCAATCAAGCAGTTTACAGAACAATTTCACCAAGAGTTCAAAAGAGGTCTTTGATTCTGCCCAGTTTAGTATATGACTACCAAATATACTTAAATATACAAAATATATTGAATTAAAATGAACATCAAAATACTTAAATTGTGTCTATCCCCTCTGCTGTGTTCATTTAACATTTAAATTTGAATCAAAGCACTGCATAACAGAAAACTGAGATTTACTTATTTTATCCATTGAAAGTGTGCATTAAATATACAACCATTACCTGATTTGTGGTGTCCTCTTGTAACTGGGGCAGGCCTGACAATATCTGGAGGACAGCATAGCCAAAGATTGCTCTAGTACATCTGTAAGAATCTCCTGGGCTGTCTTGGGGGGTAGAATAGTCCATAGATCATGATGAAGAGCACAGCAGAAGTAATGCCACATCTGGACAGAGAATGAGCATCTTTCCCCCTAGCAAAACCACCACACATTAAATAATAAAAACACACCTTCCAAAATGTCAATTTAGTTCCTGTAAGTCTAATTAATTCAATCTGAAAGGAAATGGCTGAAGAGTTTCAGGCACATGAGGACCAAAAAATGGTCCTTGACAAGATGTGAAACATCTTTATTAGCACGGAAACACATGTTCCATTTCAGTTACAAAACTAGAGTTCTGCCACAAAACCAAACCACAGCATTTGACCTCTTATATCCTTAATTAACCTATTCTCAAAACCCATAGTGTTATAAGTCTAGTTTAAAAACATACACAGTATTCTGTACTCACTGGAATAGTCAGATGAATTTAATATAACAGTTTCTTCATCCTCAAAAAAAACCCTATTTAAATTACTTAAGCAGATGTATTTCCCCAGATTTATAACTGCCACATATAACCGTGATAATGAAACTTTGGTTATATATAATGGATATGCAATAAGAGCAGAAAAAAATAACAACTGAACAATTAAACTGATAATAAGAGATGTCCAGAATTTTTTAGTAAGACTTTTTTTTCATCTTATAATGGTAACTCATTGAAACTAAACATTTTCTGGGAAGGAATCAGCATTGGTATTAATATTTCATTGTCTATACAGAACCACCCCAATAAGACACAGAGATAAATACAGAAGAGTCAAAATCACACTGGTTAATCTATAATATCTCAAAGTAGTACGTAGTTCAACTCACATTTAAATATTTCCACTAATACCTATTCAGAAAATAGCATTATGATGAAGCTGTATCAGAACAAACACTTGATTCTTCACTTCCCACATTCCAATGGAGTTAAGAAATATTTTAAGAATTTGCTGATATTTTAGCATTATCAGAAATACAAAACAACCCCATGATTTTTAAAGCACTGTAAGAGTTTGACAGGCATTCTCTAATAATAATAAGCCAAAATAATCTGGCTTCTTTTTACACAGATTATTGGAAGTTGTCATTATTCAGTATTTCTCCGCCATAATATTTGAAGTATATTTTATATTAAAAAGTGGTAAATTATGACAAAGAACAATAGTACCAAACTTGTGACCACTGCACTATAGTCATTAAATTTATGATTGGCGTAGGCATCTCTAAAATCTCATTTAGAAAAAAAAAAGAAAACCAAATCATTAAGATGTCCACTTTTCCAAGCTTAACTAATGCAGAAGAGAAAAATGTAATACAGATAAGTTTCAAAAGAAAATTATATGCCTAATTTTATTCATACATACAACCATGGACATCTTATAACTGTTTTAAACATATTTCAACAGGCAAACCAAGAACAATCACTCTGGTATTTTGAACAATCAAGCACTTGACAAGTTTTTCCACACAGGTAAAATAGGATTGTCTTATATTGACCAAAAATGGATATAATAAAATAATGGACATATTAAAATAATTTCCTATTTTTCATATATGAAATAAAATTACAGTATTATTGCATGATATACTGAAACATCATCACAAGAAAGTACAAGTTTACTTCATAACTCAACTCATAACATAACTTCATAACTTTGCATAACTCAAACATTAATACATTCTACAAGTCTGGGTTTCTTAGATATATCACCGTGACTACACTTGATGTACATTCCAGTAGAATTTATCCAGAAATAAACCCCTAACCCTACCTTACAGACATTTTACTAACATTTCCCTTTCTTTGCAAAAACATTTCAATTGTTACAGAATAAACCTACCAGGTGAAAAATAATTAGTTTGAATGCCTAATGGAAGCTAATTGATTTTGGTCATATCTTTAATTTAAAAAAATAAATTAAAAAATTTTCAAAAACCATGCAGACTTAACAACCAGAAATCATAGAATCATAGAATAGTTTGGGTTGGAAGGGACCTTTCAAGGTCATCYRGTCCAACYCCCCTGCCATGGGCAGGGACATCTTCAACCAGATCAGGTTGCTCAGAGCCTCGTCCAACCTGACCTGGAATGTCTCCAGGAATGGGGCATCTACCACCTCTCTGGGCAACCTGTGCCAGTCTTTCACCACCCTCAGCGTAAAAAATTTCTTCCTTATATCTAGTCTGAATCTCCCCTCTTTTAGTTTAAAACCATTCCCCCTTGTCCTGTCACAACAGGCCCTGCTAAAAAGTTTGCCGCCATCTTTTTTATAACCCCCCTTTAGGTACTGAAAGGCTGCAATAAGGTCTCCCCAAAGTCTTCTCTTCTCCAGGCTGAACAACCCCAACTCTCTCAGCCTTTCCTCACAGGAGAGGCGTTCCATCCTCCGGATCATTTTCGTGGCCCTCCTCTGGACCCACTCCAACAGGTCCGTGTCTTTCCTGTGCTGAGGGCTCCAGAGCTGGATGCAGTACTGCAGGGGGGGGTCTCACCAGAGCAGAGCAGAGGGGCAGAATCCCCTCCCTCGACCTGCTGGCCACGCTGCTTTTGATGCAGCCCAGGGTACGGTTGGCCTTCTGGGTTGCKAGCGCACATTGCCGGCTCATGTCCAGCTTTTCATCTACCAGTACCCCCAGGTCCTTCTCGGCAGGGCTGCTCTCAATCCCTTCATCCCCCAGCCTGTATTGATACTGGGGGTTGCCCCGACCCAGATGCAGGACCTTKCACTTGGCCTTGTTGAACCTCATGAGGTTCACACAGGCCCACTTCTCMAGCTTGTCCAGGTCCCTCTAGATGGCATCCCATCCCTCAGGCGTGTCGACCGCACCACTCAGCTTGGTGTCGTCTGCAAACTTGATGAGGGTGCACTTGATCCCACCATCTATGTCATTGATGAAGATATTAAACAGTACTGGTCCCAGTACAGACCCCTGCGGGACACCACTCGTCACCGATCTCCATCTGGAGATTGAGCCGTTGACTACTACCCTCTGGATGCGACCAGCCAACCAATTCCTCACCCACCGGATAGTCCACCCATCAAATCCATACCTCTTCAGTTCAGAGAGAAGGATGTTGTGGGGGACCATGTCAAAGGCCTTACAGAGGTCCAGATAGAYGACATCTGTAGCCCTTCCCATGTCCACTGATGTAGTCACTCCATCATAGAAGGCCACTAGGTTGGTCAGGCAGGACTTGCCCTTGGTGAAGCCATGCTGGCTGTCTCGAATCACCTCCCTGTCCTCCATGTGCCTTAGCATAGCTTCCAGGAGGATCTGTGCCATGATCTTCCCAGGCACAGAGGTGAGACTGGCTGGCCTCTAGTTCCCCGGGTCTTCCTTTTTCCCCTTTTTAAAAACGGGGGTTATGTTTCCCCTTTTCCAACCAGTGGGAACTTCATCGGACTGCCACAACTTCTCAAATACAATGGATAGTGGCTTAGCAGTTTCACCCGCCAGTTCCCTCAGGACCCATGGATGGATCTCATCAGGTCCCATGGACTTGTGCACCTTCAGGTTCCTTAGATGGTCTTGAACCTGATCTTCTTCTACAGTGGGCGGCTCTTCATTCTCCCAGTCCCCGCCTTTGCCTTCTGCGGCTTGGGCAGAGAGACTTGAGCACTTGCTGGTGAAGACCGAGGCAAAGAAGTCATTGAGTACCTCAGCCTTCTCCATATCCTGGGTAACCAGGTCTCCGGTTTCGTTCCGGAGAGGGCCCACATTTTCCCTCGTCTTCTTTTATCCCCGATGTACCTATAGAATCTTTTCTTGTTGCCCTTGACGTTGCTGGACAGATTTAATTCTGTCAGGGCTTTAGCTTTCCTAACCTGATCCTTGGCCGCTCTGACAATTTCTCTGTATTCCTCCCAGGCTACCTGTCTTGCTTCCACCCTCTGTAGGCTTTCCTTTTGTGTTTGAGTTTGTCCAGGAGCTCCTTGTTCATCCACGCAGGCCTCTTGGCGTTTTTAGAATCATAGAATCATAGAATCATTAAGGTTGGAAAAGACCTCTAAGATCATCAAGTCCAACCGTCAACCCAACACCACCATGCCCACTAAACCATGTCTCTTAAGCGCCTCATCTACACGTCTTTTAAATACTTCCAGGGATGGTGACTCGACCACTGCCCTGGGCAGCCTGTTCCAATGTTTAACCACTCTTTCAGTAAAGAAATTTCTCCTGATGTCCAATCTAAACCTCCCCTGGCACAACCTGAGGCCATTTCCTCTCGTCCTATCGCTAGTTGCTTGGCAGATGAGACCAACCCCCACCTCGCTGCAACCTCCTTTCAGGTAGTTGTAGAGCGTGATAAGGTCTCCCCTCAGCCTCCTCTTCTCCAG
>JAYKAV010002821.1:484116-645517 GCA_035582835.1 Phoebastria nigripes | reverse complement strand
AGGCCATGAGCCGCCAGCTTCTCTAGGAGAATGCTGTGGGAGACAGTGTCAAAGGCTTTACTGAAGTCCAGGTAGACCACATCCACAGCCTTTCCATCACCCACTAGGCGGGTCACCTGGTCGCAGAAGGAGATCAGGTTGGTCAAGCAGGACCTGCCTTTCATGAACCCGTGCTGGCTCGGCCTGATCCCTTGGTTGTTCCGCACATGGCTTGTGAGCGCCCCCAAGATGAACCACTCCATAATCTTCCCCGGCACTGAGGTCAGGCTGACAGGCCTGTAGATCCCCGGGTCCTCCTTCCGGCCCTTCTTGTAGATGGGTGTCACATTGGCAAGCCTCCAGTCGTCCGGGACCTCCCCCGTTAACCAGGACCGCTGATAAATGATGGAGAGTGGCTTGGCAAGCTCCTCTGCCAGCTCCCTCAGCACTCTCGGGTGGATCCCATCGGCCCCATGGACTTGTGAGCGTCCAGGTGGCGTAGCAGGTCGTTCACTGCTTCCTCTTGGATTACGGGGGTTTTATCCTGCTCACTGTCCCTGTCTTCCAGCTCAGGGGGCTGAACACCCTGAGGGTAACTGGCCTGACTATTAAAGACTGAGGCAAAGAAGGCATGAAGTACCTCAGCCTTTTCCTCATCCTCGGTGGCAACGTTCCCCCCGCATCCAATAAGGGATGGAGGTTCTCCTTGGCTCTCTTTTTGTCGTTAATGTATTTGTAAAAACATTTTTTGTTGTCTCTAACGACAGCGGCCAGATTGCGTTCTAGCTGGGCTTTTGCCTTTCTGATTTTCTCCCTGCATGACCTAACGAGATCCCTATACTCTTCTTGAGTTGCCTGCCCCTTCTTCCACAAGTGGTAAACGCTCCTTTTTTTCCTGAGTCCCAGCAAGAGCTCCCCATTCAGCCAGGCCGGTCGTCTTCCCCACCCATTCTTCTTACGGCATATGGGGACAGCCTGCTCCTGCGCCTTTAAGACTTCCTTCTTGAAGAACGTCTAGCTTTCCTGGACCCCTTTGCCCTTCAGGACTGTCTCCCAAGGGACTCTCTYGACCAGTGCCCTGAACAGGCCAAAGTCCGCCCTCCAGAAATCCATGGTAGCGGTTTTGCTGGCCCCCCTCCTTACTTCACCAAGAATTGAGAATTCTATCATTTCATGGTTGCTAAGCCCAAGACGGCCTCCGACCACCACATCTCCCACCAGTCCTTCTCTGTTTATAAACAGCAGGTTGAGCAAGGCACCTCCCTTGGTAGGCTCCCTCACCAGCTGTGTCAGGAATTTGTCTTCCACACACTCCAGGAACCTCCTAGACTGTTTCCTCTCTGCCGTGTTGTATTTCCAGCAGACATCCGGGAAGTTGAAGTCCCCCACAAGAACAAGGGCTAGCGATCGCGAGACTTCTGCCAGCCGCTTGTAGAATGCTTCATCGGCCTCTTCATCCTGGTTGGGTGGTCTATAACAGACTCCCAGCAGGATATCTGCCTTGTTGGCCTTCCCCCTCATCCTTACCCATAAGCACTCGACCTTATCATCACCACAAACGTTAAGCTCTAGACAGTTGAAACACTCCCTAACATACATTTTGCCTGATYTCCTCTTCGTTGGGATGCATCGCTTCTAATATAATATAATATAATCCTGAAATATAAGTCTAAATTGACTTTCTAACATAGGGTATTTATTTTTTTAAGTAACTGAATGTTGGCAAGTTTTACTTTTTAACTATGTAACTATAAACACAAATTGGTTCATTTTCTCTGCTTTATTTAATTTAAAGCAGTAAATTGGATAATACCCCTTTTCTAACATTGTACCTCCACTGCAGAAGCAACAGTTTCACTGAAGGTTTAAATGAGATTCATTCCCCTTTTCTGACCTGTTTTTCCATTTGTTGCCATTTCTAGACAATTCTACTGGTAAACATCTGCTATTTTTGCAGGCTTCATATAACACAAACAGATGTGAGCTTTTATTTAGCTTATATATCAGGAAACAAGCAGCTGCGCTTTATTACATAAGCCACTCAATATTATCTTTGAACAGACAATTCTTTATTCTTTGACTATTAGAAAACATAAGTTCCCAAAGCTACAGCAGATGTCTGCTACACTAAAAGCTCCGTTCGAAAACATAATCTGGAGCGCTGGCCCAGTGGCACAGTGGGTGTTCAGTGCACTCTACCAGCGAGATCCTGAACCCAGAGAGTTTCACTCCCTGGCAGCTTAGCTTAGACTCTGAGTGCTCAATGGGAACTACGCTCTTAGAGCTCAGCTCAGATCTCACATTACCACAAAGTCGCTGCTTGTATCTCACAAAATCTCTGCTTAACTTTCCTAAAAGATATTCAAAACTTTCTGTGATCTCACAGTGAGTATAATCTCTCTGTTTACCTTCTACTCATAATTGGTCTTTTGGCTTTTCTTTTATTCCAGTTACCACTATTGGATTAGGTGCATGTCAGAGGGATGATGGGTGAGCAGGTACTGAAATTGGTTATGAAAATCCAAAAATAATTAAAAATACTTTATTCTTATTTTAACAATGTAGAAAATTCTTTTATAGAATGTAATAACCATTTGCTACCAATCTTGTTCTCCTCAGATGTTACCATTGTACAAACAAACAAATAAATGGATACGGAAACTGCAGCTCTGTGTAATCAAACACAGACACTGTCCCCTGCCCCTTCCTCCTTTCCCTTTGTCTTTCAGTGGTTTTGTCTTCTTTCTGGGATGACTTGCACATCAAGTAAGTCAATCAGTTTTGTTAGTCAATATGTCATTAGTGGGGAATGGAAAGGAATGCCATCACATATTCTTTCTAATACCACTTGAATGTCCTATATTATTGGGGAAGAAGAAGAGAGTAACTTCATGTGATCCCTGAAGTGTAGGATTGCCATTTAGTTTGTAATTAAGCATGCAATACAAGAATGAGGAAAGAAAGGTTTCTCCCTCTTCCTTCTCCCCTACTCATGCACACAAAACCAAAGGACAGGCAATGTTTTGCTTATTTTGTGGGAGCACAAGGGAATGTATTTTTTTCCTTTATGAAATTGCATTCAGGATTTACAGATGAGGACTGAATCTTTAATAGTTGCATGTAATACTCAAAACTGAGGGACAAAGGGGAAAGGGTAGTGAGGGTCCTGACCTAAACCAGGTTCAAGAGCTAGGTTACTCAAGAGGCAAGCAGAAGCAGAGTGCCAAGTGCAGCTTCCCCCTAAAGAAGCAAGATCATGATTCTGTTTACAGCAGTGGATCCCACTGAAAATGCAGCAAGGGCTGTGAGCCACTGACTTGCACAAGCACAAGAGTGTGTGTCCATTGAGAGAGAAGGAGCTCATACCAGAGCCTGCTCTTGATGACTGGCAAGGTCTTCTGGCACCTGGCTCCAAGMTACTCTTGTTTTCTGAGCTCAGCAGGATCTGCATGACTTAAAAGGCAGAGCCTCACACTTCTTGCTGAGCTTAGACCTCGGAAGGAGCCACCTCTCACTGCTAGAAGTTTCAGCAGGATGTTGCCTCTGTAACAAGCAATAGGTCTTAAGCCAATCTCTTCCATTTGGGATGCCTACAAGAGCTCAATGGAAGTAGCAGCTGCTCAGCATCATGCCTCCTGAAGGCACTCTGGGCAGATCATGATCGATCCTTGGGCCATGGCCCATGGCCCAGTAAAAAGAGCAGTAATGATGTAAAATTACATACTTCCCACCTCAAGTCCTGCAAACRTACAGAGATGAGATACCAGCTTTCTTCATCCCTTCCTACACACATCAGTTCTGATCAGGAATGATAAAACTGTTTAGCTAATCCATACTCTTTCTTCTTGAGACAGCTATTCCTGACAATTAGGTCTCCTCCATGGTGAATAGTTATTGGGTCACTAATAAATAGGACACAGCACCATATGGACTACAGACAGTGAAGATCACATCATGATTTATCAGTTGCCAAAAGCCACTATGTTTCTTACCTTCTTATCAACCCAGGACATCTGGGCTCACATTCAAACAGAAGTAAAATGCTTATTTACTTGTCTTTGAGCGATGGGCATTTTGATAGATTACTCATATTAAGGTCTGTATTACCTGTCCAGTACAGATTTTTGTCACTGACTCAGCAGCTTTTTATATTACATCTGTAGAATAYATATATCGCACAGTTTTCTCTCATGTAAGAATTCTAGAAAATGCTTAACAAAAACACCCTAATTCTCTCACACAGCAAATGATATAAGAAAGGGCAGGACTTTGTCTTCAGAAGACCTCAGTTATTATTGATAAAAAACATATAAAACTTCCACTTCATCCTGAAATTAAGTGAAAATAATTTCAAACAGTATATGTCAGTCTATGTCTGCATTTAACTGGGATGAAGAAAAAAACCCAATAAATTACAGTAATTCACTTGATCCTTAGGATTTTTTCACAGAATCATAAGGATTATAGTTTAAAAGCAGACCTGTGACTTCAAAATGCAGGTGAAATGACACTAGTTATTTCAGAAATATATTGTTGAATACTGAAGGTAACTATATTGACCATCATTCTTCGTTACATCCTTCACTCACAAAAGGTAAAAAGGTGAATGAATTGAAAATAAAAATCAAAGAATCAGATTAAAAATTTCCAGGAGAAAAATAGCTGGCTTTCATTTTTGACAGAAGAAGAGTTAAAATGACGGTGTCTTCTTTACTGAGTTCTATATAAATGTCTCGAACTTGACACACAATATTTTATTAAGCAAATGACACAAACACTCCATGGTAATTATTTATCTCATCTTTAAATGACTATGTTTTCCTACATCATTTCTACAGAGACATTTGCGTGCAATAATAAATATTTCAAAATAGTAAATTCCAATAATCTTTATGTAAAAATAATGCTGATCTTATGCTTCTAATTAGTCAGAGAGCTGGCAACCAGTAAAACACATTTTGTAAAAGGGAGGCACAGTAAACTTAACCTCACACCTCATAAAAAGCTTTGTAGTCATCCCAGTGGTGGCTCTCAGCATCCTGTAAAATGCTTGTAGCACAAACTCTGACGCAGTAGTTCGTAACTTGAAACTGGAGAACGTTGATGAATTCCTGATATTGTTGGACAGGCACTAGGAACAGGGGTCTGTTCAGAGAGAATGATCAAAGAGGCAAAGATTGAAAGGCTGTGCAGTAGGAGGTAACAATCCCCAGTACTGCAAATGGTTTTGATTATTAGGTATCAATCATTCATTTCCTCTAGGTCTTGGAGTCTGAACCTAGCATTCACTTTTGAAAAATACCTGGTCTTTGTTTCACAAGTTCTTTAAATATATCTGCTCATCTCTAAATTCTCATTTAACCAAGTCACTGAGAAATACATTACTTCATCCTATTTTCTGAGATAAAAGTACATTTGTCATTCAGTTATTGGGAGATTCTGGGTTGAAGCATAATTGCATCAGCACTGAGTGTGATAAAGAAAACATAAACACAGAGCCCAGAGATTATTTTTGGTAGGTATGTACTAAAACTCTTTCATAATACACATAAGTAGAATTATTGAGCAATATTTTGGCTCACACCTCCCATTCACAAAGATACACTTCATGCAAGAGAGAGTAAAACATCAGAGGGAAACTAGCTCAACAGTGCATACAACCCCTTAGAAATCATACATTCCTTGAAAATTGTGCTAGTTCAGGTGTCCCTCCCAAAAGGCCCAGTTTCAACTTTTAAATTACATACAGCCAGAAACACATGGACCAATAAAGAGAWTCCTAGTATCTTAAGTCAAAATCTCCTAAAAGCACAGCAAATGTAGCTACATTGCCCCCCAGGTCAAACACTGTCTTAGACTTTACACTACTACTTCATATCTTCTCTAATTTTTATTCTGCATGCCATGAAAAATAAATTATAAAACTACACTGGATGTATTTGTTCACATTTCTGAATACAGACGGTGTAAGGAAAAAGCTCAGGAATGTATATTTATACTGTCCTCTAAGATTGCTATGTGCTAAATCGGATTTTATGAAAATTCAGCTATTGCAAAGGTCAGAAAAGGAAATTAAGGCCTTAGTCCTCTATTTATACAAGAGCAGAGTACATTCAGTTCACTGGACAATCCTATTTACTCAAGCTTAATAAATAAAAAATATTGATCTGCAAATCAAATGCAGATCTTAAACATAAATAATTTGTTTTGTAATGGCTGCTTTGGATTATCAATAGCTTTGATTCAGGTCTTTCCATAAATAGTACACACAGTGCATGTGCTAAAAAATATGATGCAATTTGGAAAACTACCACCATACTGTATCACCAAAATGGAATGAGGTCCTATATTATTTATGTTTGAATTAAACCATTATAAGTAAGAAGGACTCACTTTTTGCTCGTTTCTCTCATTAAATTGCTATACATTGTAAAATGCTGAAAGACATATATCGCTGTGGAAAGGGCAGCGTACAAGTCTTGCAGGGGAGCCTTGGAGGGAACGTCTTTGCTTTTCTCCTCTAGTCTTGCCAGGACAGCTGTTGCCACTTTGCTGCAGGCYTCTACAAAGTTTGCTCTAATTTCCTGAAGAGAATCATCTCTGCATGCCAGAGCCAATGGAAGCAATGTGTCAAGTTCTTCCATGATGTCAGAACAAAACTGAGAGAAATAAACGTGGCATCAAGTTATTTGTATTCTGACAGCACTGTTTAATTTATACACACTAGGGTCAGATTCTTGAGTAATGAAATTGGCATAAAACATAAATATATTAAATCAGCTTTACAAACATTTCATTTTGTTATACAGGGGAGAAACGTTTATCTACAGTAAATGAATTATTATTTCATTCCTTCTTGCTTTAAAGCTGCATAATATATATTAGGGAAAAAAAATTAAAACCATCTTATGCTAGTAATGCCTTCATTTTGTTTATGATTTCATTAGATGTACATTCAAAGCATAAGGTTAATTCCTTGTAAACAAAGATCATTTTCTAAACTAATTTATTTTGAAAAATATACAAACACACTTCTTAATACTGAATTTGAAAACAAACTTGTCATCTCTTAGTAAATTCATACGTTGATCTCCCTAAAATTATCTCCCAAAAGCTTATGCGTTATTTTAAGCAAACATTCATTAACAGCATTCCAAATTTGCTAGAACAGTTGCAAAGCTCACTAAATAAAAAAAAACTTTCAAACACGTATTCCCTTAGAAAAACAATTTAATTAATCCTCATAAATGACCTTTCAGCCAAATCAAAGAACTCTAATTTGACCATATTATTGGTTATGCTGATTAGTTAAATGGCATGTCTAAGGATATGAATACAGGAAAACTCTTTATAGCTATGCTTCAAAGCTTTCAGCATTTTCCCATCGAACCACTTGGTAACAGAGCAGATACTAATCAGAATATTTTAGAACCTTTTGAATGAAAAAAAAAATGCCAGCGAAGTTTAAAAGTTAATTCTTTCAAGTATAGACTATGGGCTATTGTATAAAGCTCTGTTCAGCCTCATATTGTAATGCCTCTCACTTTCTTCTTAATTCCATTTATGTAAGATATAGAATATTAATGGTACTGTAAGTACTTCAAAGTGTAGATGGCAAACAGCCTTGGCATTCTGTCTCCCCTCAAACTTCAGATCTTTTGATACCTGCCTTAGCAATTCGTTTTGGTTGCTCCTCCTGTTGGACTGCTCTGCAGGACTCCCTCATTTGCTGGTTGTTTACAAGACTCATTGCATAGCCTGCAGCTGAAAACTCTTCTTTCTGCTCATGTTGAAGAATTTTACTTGAAAAATCCTCGATTGCTATTGTTATACAGTGAGCCACAGAAGAAGACAGGTCTTTAAATGCATTTCTCCAGCCAAAATTCAGTAAAATAGGCTGAAATACATATTTATATTAAATCAATCCAAATTCACTATTGAGTGTTATTATTGTCTGAAACTTATACAAACATCCATAATTAAATTAAAGGATACCATCAGCTTTTGAAATTCATTTTAATAACTAAAAATATAGTCTGCTAGCCTTGAAATCATATTAAAAGCAGTATATATACTCAACAAAAATGAACATGCATTACAATATTAAATTTGTCATCAAATTTATAAAACAGCCTGGTTAAACAAGACTGCTTTTTAAAAGCCATGCTTCATCTCTACATTATTTATAATCTTTAACGGAATCTAATTAACAAAGTCAAATACATTTATAGCCATTTTCAATAGTTTAACAAGTAATCCAGCAATGGATACCCTGTAATAACTTTCACTGCAAGGTAACAACTGGAAGCTACCAACCATGAATATTAATGGAAAACATTTAGAGAAGCTGGTTTTAACACAGCCACACTGGATTTCACTTCTCTAGAGCTGGATTTAGCAAAGATTAAAATGTTTAAATAGAGATTTCTTGTTTTTAGCCAATGCTGGCTTTTACTATGGTTTACATCAGTTCCCTGCCTTCTATAAACAGAGACTTCTGAAGTTATCTGAAGCATAACAGTTGCGAGAAGTAGACACAGTAGGACATCATTACTTTTCCASTAATCTTGCTTTGCATTGCTCATATGACATACAGCAGACTTAAACCTTACCAGAAATGGCCAACTGAGAATTGCACCACTGTAAGAGAAATATTTTAATGACGTAAGATGTACAGTAAAGATCCCCACTATGAGGGCATAGTAGGAGAAAAGAAAAGAAGGATTCCTAACAAGTTGCAGCTATAATACTAAATTGGAAGATAATGAGGGGCTACGAAGTGGAGCCCTTCCAGCTTACTCCAATTTAGATTTTTCCTCCTCCTTCCTTTCCCCTTCCCCACTCCTAACACTCAACTCCAGAGGCAGCCCCCAGACACCCATTTTTGCACTCCCTCTTTTTTTTTTTAATTTTTTTGATCTTGTTCAAGTAAAGCTCAATCTTCTCAAAATACTGTTCTTTGTAATCTGTAAGATATAGAAACATTAGTCTCTGAACCTGACTCAAAGCACATTTTAAAAAGTCCTTTCAGCATTAAAATTGAGCCATTAGGAAATTAAATTTCACTATCGCAAAGTATCAGACTTGTTAGAGCACTTAGGTCCCATAATTTCACAATAAAAATTTGTTTAGTAGTAAATGGAAGCCAGAGTAAAACGTAATCTTGTACATACATTCTACAAAGCATAGAGCTTACTACACAGTAGTTTGTTGGCATCAGAGAAACCAGACATTGTGTGAGTACTTATCCCAGTAGGAAGCATCATATGATCGAATGCTAAGAACCTGATAGATTTTTTTAAGATTCTGCTGTATCTGAGAATATATTTAATGCTGAAGAAAGCTATCATATTTTAGCATTTTTTTACTGTTTTGTTATAAGGTATCTTATACTTCTGATGTTAAATCGGTTCTGTTATTAAATCTTAAATAACAACCACTTCTTCGTGAATGACGAAAGATTTTATTCCATCTTAACTGAGACTTTGCACCTAAAATTAATTGCAGTAGCTAAATAATGAAACTATGGCAATAGGTGTTCATAATGAACATGGTGACAGACTACACTAGAGACAGACAAAAGAAAATCCCCTACAAAGTGTAAGACTCTTTTCATACTCACCTCTTCTACCTGAAGTAACTGTTCAGGAAGCACACTGGTTTCATTTGCTCTAGTTTCTCCTATTAAAAGCTCCCCACTAGCTTTCTTCAGAACTCCTGCACAGTATGATAAAAGGGATCAAAGTTAAGATTAATTCTGTAGAAAAGTCAGCAGCCTACAACACCTTCTGATATATCCATATGAAGCATAAAAAAACCCTCAACAAGATGTAGGGGAATACTAATGTTATGATAAAGTCAAATTCAGGTTATACACAGCTCCTTTTATATAACTTGATGAAATCCACATCCCATTGTACAAACGCACATATAATGTGTAAAATATAGTTTCTTTTGTCATTAATTCATTTTTATACAGATTGTGCAGTCACCTATTCCTAGGGAGAACAGATAACATTAGAACAGCTGTGTAGAAATTAATTTCTATTCTTTGTTCAATAAATTATATGAATTGCACACTAATGTATTTTTATAGTTTTACTTATTTGGAAACGCCAATATGATAAGAATAAAAAGACAGTTAATTAGTACAGTTATTATAAGCAAAATAATGGTGACAGGAACAAGAACAAGTGAAGCTCCTTAAGAAGGGCTGGTACAAAGCTTACTCATAAATCTTGGAGTAATGGGAATATTGCCCCGGTTTTGACAAGGACAAACCAGTATCTRGGGTAGATATCACTTTCATTAGCGTTTCAAGGAATCTAGGAGGCTCCTGGACTGCACTGATGATAACTTCCTCCTCCAAGTGATAGAGAAGCCAATGAGGAGAGGTGATCCGCTGGATCTCACACTCACCAAAAAGGAGAGGCTTGTTGGGAATGTGAAGGTCAAAGGCAGCCTTGGCTGCAGTGACCATGAGATGGTGGACTTCAGGATCCTGAGGGCAGGGAGGAGGGTGAAAAGCAAGCTCACAACCCTGGGCTTCAGGGGAGCAGACTTTGGCCTCTTCAAAGATCTGTTTGGAAGAGTCCCATGGGATAAGGCCCTTGATGGAAATGCAGYCCAAGAAAGATGGTTAMTATTCAAGGATCACCTCCTCCAAGCTCAAGAGAGTTGGAAAAAAAAATGCCAGGAGGCCTGCATGGATGAACAAGGAGCTCCCAGCCAAACTCAAACACAAAATGAAGCCTACRGAGGGTGGAAGCAAGGACAGGTGACCTGGGAGGAACACAGAAACAACGTCTGAGCATTCAGGGACAAAGTTAGGAAAGCTAAAGCCGAAATGCAACTAAATGTGGCCAGGAATGTCAAAGACAACAAGAAGGGCTTCTACAAGTACACAGGTGACAAATGGAAGACTAGGGAAAATGTGAGCCCATTGCACAACGAAATGGGGGACCTGGTTACACAGACATGGAACAGGCTGAGGTACTGAATGCCTTCTTTGCCTCAGTCTTTACTAGCAAGACCAGCCTTCAGGAATCCCAGGTCCCAGAGACCGGGGGGTAAGGTTGGAGCAAGGAAGATGTACCCTTGGTGGAAGAGGATCAGGTCTGGGAATACTTAAGCAAACTGGACATACATAAGTCCATGGGCCCTGATGGGATGCACCCACAAGTGMTGAGGGAGCTGGCAGATGTCATTGCAAGGCCACTCTCAATAATCTTTGATCAAGCATGGCAACTGGGAGAATTGTCCAAAGACGAGGAAAGCAAATGTCACTCCTATCTTCAAGAAGGGCAAGAAGGAGGACTCAGGGAATCACAGGCCTGTCCACCTCACCTCAATCCCTGAGAAGGTAACGGAGCAGCTAATCCTGGAAACCATTTCCAGGCACATTATGGACAAAAAATTCATCAGGAGTACTCAGCATGGCTTCACCAAGGGGAAGTCATGCTTGACCAACTCGATAAACTTCTGTGAAGAAATGATTGGCCTGGTAAGTGAGGGGAGAGCAGCAGATATTGCCTACCTGGACTTCAGTAAGGCCTTTGACACTGTCTCCCATAAGATCCTGTAACGGGTCAAGCTGTAGACAAGCTCTTGATGTATGGGCTGGATAAGCAGACAGCGAGGTGGGTTGAAAACTGGCTGAACAGCCAGGCCCAGAGCATGGTGATCAGTGGTACAAAGTCTAGTTGGAGGCCAGTAACCAGTGATCTATCTCAGGGGTCAGTACTGATCCAGTCCTGTTTAACATCTTCATTAATGACCTGGATGATGKGGCAGAGTGTACCCCAGCAAGTTTGCAGACGACACTAAACTGGGAGGAGTGGCTGATATACCAGAGGGTCATGCTGCCATCCAGAGGGACTTCAACAGGCTGGAGAAAGGGGCACATAAAAGTTCAACAAGGAGAAGTGCAAAGTCCTGCACCTGGGGAGGAACAGGCGCCAGTATATGCTGGGGGCCACCCAGCTGGAAAGCAGCTTTGCAGAAAAGGACCTGGAGGTCCTTGGGTTCAACCCAAGTTGAACATGAGCCAGCAATGTGCCCTTGCTGCAAAGAAGGCTAATGGTACCCTGGGCTGCATTAGACAAAGTATTGCCAGCAGATCAAGTGAGGTGTTCCTTCCCCTCTACTCAGCACTGGTGAGGCCACACCTGGAGTATTGTGTTCAGTTCTGAGCTACTCAGTACAAGAGACACATGGACATACTGGAGAGTGTCTAACAAAGGGCCACGAAGACTAAGGGACTGGAACATCTTACATATCAGGAAAGGCTGAGAGTACTGCGACTGTTTAGCCTAGAGAAGAGAAGGCTCGGGGGGGGAATCTCATTAATGTATATAAATACCTGAAGGGAGGGYGCAAAGAGGACAGAGCCAGGCTCTTCTCAGTGCCCAGTGACAGGACGAGAGGCAATGGACACAGATAGAAACACAGGAGATTCCCTCTGAACATCAGGAAACACTTGCTTCCTGTGAGGGTGACTGAGCCCTGGAACAGGTTGTCTAGAGAGGCTATGGAGTCTGCACTCTTGGGAGATCATAGAATCATTAAGGTTGGAAAAGACCTCTAAGATCATCAAGTCCAACCGTCAATCCAACACCACCATGCCCACTAAACCATGTCTCTAAGCGCCTCATCTACACGTCTTTTAAGTACCTCCAGGGATGGTGACTCAACCGCTTCCCTGGGCAGCCTGTTCCAATGTTTAACCACTCTTTCAGTAAAGAAATTTCTCCTAATGTCCAATCTAAACCTCCCCTGGCACAACCTGAGGCCATTTCCTCTCGTCCTATCGCTAGTTGCTTGGCAGATGAGACCAACCCCCACCTCGCTGCAACCTCCTTTCAGGTAGTTGTAGAGCGTGATAAGGTCTCCCCTCAGCCTCCTCTTCTCCAGGCTAAACAGTCCCAGTTCCCTCAGCCRCTCCTCATCAGACTTGTTCTCCAGACCCTTCACCAGCTTCGTTGCCCTTCTCTGGACACGCTCCAGCACCTCAATGTCCTTCTTGTAGTGARGGGCCCAAAACTGAACACAGTATTCGAGGTGCGGCCTCACCAGTGCCAARTACAGGGGCACGATCACCTCTCTACTCCTGCTGGCCACACTATTTCTGATACAGGCCAGGATGCCGTTGGCCTTCTTGGCCACCTGGGCACACTGCCGGCTCATGTTCAGTCGGCTGTCAACCAGCACACCCAGGTCCTTTTCCGACAGGCAGCTTTCCAGCCACTCTTCCCCCAGCCTGTAGCGTTGCATGGGGTTGTTGTGGCCGAAGTGCAGGACCCGGCACTTGGCCTTGTTGAACCTCATACAGTTGGCCTCAGCCCATCGATCCAGTCTGTCCAGGTCCCTCTGCAGAGCCTTCCTACCCTTGAGCAGATCGACGCTCCTGCCCAGCTTGATGTCGCCTGCAAACTTACTGAGGGAGCACTCAATCCCCTCATCCAGATCATTGATAAAGATATTGAACAAGACTGGCCCCAAAACGGAGCCCTGGGGAACACCGCTCGTGACCGGCCGATACTCAAAAGCTGTCTGGACATGATCCTGGGCAACTGGCTGTAGCCAGGGATTGTAGGACCATATGACCTCCAAAGGTCCCTTCCAACCTCAACCATTCTGCAATTCTGTGAGTCTGTGTTTCAAAAGGAATATGAGAATAAAATCAAACAATATGGTATTTTTAAAATCCATCTCCTACCATAAAGCTGGTAAACAACACAGGTGTAGATATTCCTAATTTAATGTATCTCATGTGAAACTAAAACCAAGACGTTTTAAATAATTGGGTGCTGTCAGGCATTGTTAAAGATTATCTTCTAAGCATAAACTTATAGGTCTTCAGTTCACCTCAAGCTACTGGTAGTACACACGGCCAGGCTTTAAAGAGCTTTCCTCTTTCTATGAAATACCCAGTATTTGCACATACATAGGATTTCATTTACCCAAAGTGGATTGTATCTTTTTCCTAAACAATTCACGCTCTGAAAATGAACACTCCACTTTTCATACACCTATACAGCATTCTAAAGCTTCAAGGTTTTTGTGGGTTTTTTTTCCAAGCACTGTTTTCTTCTTCATTTTCAACAGACATCAGGGAAAAACAGATTTGAGCTGGGAAAAATGAAAGATAAAATGGTAGAATATAAAAACAAAAGAGGCTAACCAGGTCATCTAGCTCCCCGATCATTCAACATATGTTACAGACAGCACCATAAACTTACTGCTTTTTTTCAATACGTTTTAATGTATTTTAGGATGAAGTTTCCTACAGTTTTCTTTAGAAAT
The DNA here is from genome assembly GCA_035582835.1 of Phoebastria nigripes. Taxonomy (NCBI): domain Eukaryota; kingdom Metazoa; phylum Chordata; class Aves; order Procellariiformes; family Diomedeidae; genus Phoebastria; species Phoebastria nigripes. The sequence continues at coordinate 631,234 of JAYKAV010002821.1, read as the reverse complement.
TACTCCAGAATGAAAAAAAAAAAAAACCTAACTGACTGGATATTTTCCCTCTTTCCTATTCTGTGCTTTTTATCTTAAATTTGCCTTGTTTTTCCTTGCAATTCTCCTTTTTTATAGATATAACATCTGATTCTAACTATAAGCATAATTGAATATCTATATATTCACATTCTTTTATTGTCACTAGTTGGATCACCTATTTATAATTTTTTATATCAAGACTTTAAAGAAAACCTTTAACTTTAATCTAAAATCCTTGTGTATTCATGGAATTGCTGCCTTACCTGTTAAGAACTCTCAGCTGAGATAAATAGGTATCTAGCTGATGGTAGATTTGTGTCTCTAGGACCAGAGGCAAAGAGTCAAATGATGCTTCCGCCAGCATCAGCCATTTTAAAGGTTCCTTCATTTTTAAATTAACAGGTTCTACTAAATCTCCCCACCTCCTTTTCTAACTAACATAGCACTCTTGCCCCATATTCATATACATCTACATGGATGTAGGCTCACACACATATAAAACCTTTTCTGGTCTTCCCAAAGAAGCCCCAAGGTCACGTCTCCTATCATTTACTGAGTTCCTTTGGTTTCCCAAATTTTTGCTTTTCCCAAATCTCATCTAGGTAAAGTTGGCCTTAATCTTCTTCAATTCAACCTCCAGCTAGCAAGGGCTCCCTTAATGCTTTTCATTGATCATTGCACACTAGCCACAGCCCCTGCAAAGCCTCTCCACTTCAGATGCTACCACAACCTTCCTCTCAAATATTGTTTCCATAGAGAAACATATCAAATTACCCCCTTCCTGTCCTGCTGCTTCTTCACTTGTCTTCTGACTGTCCTGCCCTAATCAGCAAACTCCCCTGGGAAATAAAAGTGCAGCTTTATTCAAGAGACTGGTACAGCTGCTGTAGTGAAGCTACTCAGCCCAAATTAGTTTGCCACTGCTGACAGGAAGGCAGGCAATGGGACAGAGGAAGCATCCCTACATAGACAGCCATAGTTTTCTATACAAATTCTTTGACTCCTCTCTTCTCCCAAATTCCAAACCTCAAACTCCATTTGCACAGATAGACAGAAATGTATGCAATCCTTCTCGTATGGCTGCTTAGAGGAGAGAATTTGAGAGCAGAAAGAAGTGAATGTCATGAAAGAAGACGATGGAGGCTAAAGGAAAACTTCTCACTGTTTCATACTGCTCCCTTTCCACAGCATATTCTACACCTCCACCGTTCTTGATTATTAGGGAAGACTGGATTAATCACAAATCCTTGCTACAACTTTCTTGAAACTTACGTTCTACAAACTTGATAAACTGCTCATACTTTGTGTACTTCCTTCAGTTTACCAGCCAGGCAGCTTGAATCATTTTGATAGTAAATATTCAAAACAAGATTGTATCAAGTGCTTCACTTAAAATCAAAACTCTTCAGCCAACTTTCCTTATGTGTATTAAAATTTGTCTGGGATTATTCTTCTCTTTAAAGCAAATCATTTGTCCCCTTTGTCTTCAATGTATTTAATTCTTTCTCCAATTCAGTATTTTTCTGTTTTTGTAATGATGATGACAGTGAGACCTCTTGCACTGTTAATATAATTCTTTTTCTTCCTTATAAGAAGTTCTATTAAATTATTTTTTCTACAGAATTCCACAGCTTCCCTATTTTTTTTCATAGCATTTAGGGTCATAAGAACAGTCATTGTGACATCATCTTGCATGCAGCATAGAATAGCAAAGCATCAAGGAAACTTTTTGTATGACAGCTCACTAACTGTGAATAAGGTAAGTAACAGTGCCATCGAAGTGGCTTACTAGTTGGATTCAGCCGGCTCAGCCAGAACTTTCATTGAAACTGTACTGGAAATAATACGTCTTGCAGAAATGGGAAATACCACTCCCCCACAAATATAAGTAATAAGTAGAAACAAAAAATATTTGACTAGCTGTAGATTAAAAAACCTCCTGCTTTCTSTCTGCAATAATGGACTTTTTATTTGTTGTACTATACTGAGCAAACTGTAATAACACAAATACAGAAAATGTACATCTGAAATCAAACTCCCTCCTAGTGTAAATTCCATCTTCACTTTGGATTGATCTGCTGAAGCTATATGTTTCTTAAAGAAGCTACTTGAACATCTTGCTTTGAGATTAAAGCAAAAATCACACCTTCCTTTCTTGAATCTTTACAACTTCAAAGTCTATTAAGAGGATGCACCTCATAAATTTGATTCCACACTCCTTTTCTTACACTTTCCAGAAATGGATATAGAGTAAAGGATTTCTTCTTATGCTGTGAAGGAAAGACCTTTGCAAATCTTTCCAGTCCCCTGAGGCAAAGCTTGTAAACCTAAGGGCTTGACAACTTTGCCCACAGTGTTTTCAAAGAGCTCCACTGGAAAAAGCTTTTCTTGGTACTCATTATCTGATGTGTCCAAAGTTCACCTTTCTCACTGGAATGGAAAAAAACAGTGAGAGACAGATGAAAGTATGTTAGATGTTTTTGATTTTTTAAAAGTCTCAACCAGAGGCTTCTGAAAAGCCAGAGGGAAAAGAAATCTATCTTAAAGATGGGAAGAGAACGCAATTTGTCAGGATTCTAAACCAAAATCTCCTGCTTAACCCTTGACTGCAGCTGAATGTTCCAGATTCCTTCAAAGAGAACAACCCCTGTGATGCTGCACGTACTAAGTATATCAGAACATCTCAGGAATTTCAACTGAATGTAAATAGAGAAGTAGACTATCTCATCACAGTATGCATGACAACATACCTGCAGAAGAAAGGGTTAAATGTCTACTCAAGAAAAAAATAGAAGGTGGTTACTCCTTTAATTTTCTGAAACCTATTGCTTGTAGTGGAACGAAGCGAGGTTATGCAACACTGAGAATAATTCTTCTGTAAATGTTAGAAAAATACGGATACCCTTCCTCAGAAAGGTAGAGTAGGAGTCTTGTCCAGATGCCACACTGAAGTTCAGAGATGGAACAAAACCACATCAACATTTATTTGTCTGAGAACTTTTCATGATTTTCTCCTTTTATTTGATTTAAGAGAAAACTTGAACACTACACTGGTAGTAGATAAAATGTGTATTTATACTACCTTTTTTTAAATTGTGCTTAGATAACACAAATATAATTTGAAATCAAGTGCAAAACTTGGCATGTATATACTGCTCATTGAAGAATGCATGTTAAGTTAGGTCTGGTAAAGGAAAGTCAAAAAATAAAATCAGGAAGAACRGGGTGGAGAATAGTGAAAAGAAGTTAGAGTGCAAAATGCAATTCATAGAATTTTTTTTCCATCTGTGCAAAACAATTTGGGAAAATGAGGATTCTGAATATATTCCAGAAGATGCCCGATACAGAACTCTCAAACTGAACTCAGAGAACTATCCGTATCACCTAAAAAAACTCTCTACATCCATCTCCCTACAGAGTTCACTCCGGTTCACTGTTTCCTTTGGTGCTATTGTCTGCCATGGGGTTACCATCAGAGAACACTGGTAGGCAGTACTTCCCTCTAACATCTATTTTCAACCACCTAAATTGGTCTTCATAGAATTCCATTGTGCACACTGCAAAGAAACTTGTCTTGTTGCCAGCTAGAACTGTGAACTACATGTCTTTCTTTTCTTCACTGTTCTTTTTTTGGTTCACAAGCAACCTCCTACCAAAAGCAGAATCCGCAGAAGAGACTACATCCAAGCAATAATGCAATGAAAAAGTACGAAGAGAAGCCCAGGTGGCCACCTTGCAAATTTCCAATGTGGAAGCCTTCGACCTCTCCGCCCAAGAAGCAGCTATAGTCCTAGTGTAATGAGCTTTACAAACCCTGGGAGCCTCTTTACCCTTAACTACATACGCCTCCCTAATACAATCCCTTAACCATCTAGCTAAGGAACTCTTAGAAGCCGTTTGACCCCTCTTAAGACCCCCTAAGAGTACAAACAATCTGTCAGAAGATATGAAATCTTTGATTCTTCTGTGATAAACCCTAAGTGTTCTTCTTACATCCAATTTATGCAGCCATTGCTCTTTGTCATCGCTGGGTTTAGGGAAAAATGAGGGCCAAGAAACCGTCTGGTTTAGATAAAACTCAGATGCCATCTTTGGGACAAAAAAAAATTTAAAAAGAGGAACCATCCAAAGAACTACTTTGTTTCTGATGGAACTTTACACATGTTCTGTATATCAAGATTGAAGTACTATGGGATATGCTGAACAAAAATCAACTAAAACTGCCATTGAAACAGCTATACACATAAACGCAACACTTGACACAAGCACATGAAAAAACATTATTTTTGTTGCATCTCTGCGTGAGTTACATAGATAAAAAGGCTCCCGTGAATACTAAAAGCAACCAAAAAGAAAAGAAAGCAAGTGCAAGGTTCCAATCTATGTGATGCCCAGGGAAACTTTAGCTCACTTGGATATTAGCCTACCTTTTATGAATTGGCCAGCTTCCCTTAATTTACCAGCAGTACTACTTGCAGAGGACTGATACTTCAGATATGCCTACACTGCAGTGACTGCAGTGCAGTTTGGATACACCCAGCCTAGCTTTAAACCAGTGTGAGAGAGTACAGGTAACTGTCTAGCAACAGCAGCAGATGGTTCAATCCGGGCTAATTTGCTCTGCTTCTTAGGCTGGTTCTGCAGCCTGTGCTGCATTGTAAACCTGATACTGGTACCTGCGTTAATTTAAAGCAGCTTTTGACAGATCTGCATTCTCTATTCCGTTAAATTAAACAAGATTACTAGTAAGAAGGCTTCTAAATAAGTACAGGAGATGGCCATTGTATTTTCTAGTCACATATTATAATGTGTTCTGATGAAAATAAAGCAAGGATTCTAACAAATCCTTCTTATCAAAACTCAGCCTTCATCAGTGAAAAAAATAAGATTATCAGCCCAATATAGGACATTAACAGAGATAATCTTAAATCCCTTTTGGTACTTAACAGAACCTGGAACTACTGGGAACATAGCTCTCATTCTCCCACATCAAATCATCTTTCACTTCATCACCACAACTGAGATTTCTGACAATATGAAGTGAAAATAACACCAACAAACCCTTCTTCTAGCCAGACTTTTTTTAAAAATTTCTCTGGCCATGTCTTCTCTTCATGTATTCTCCATAAACTGATATAACTGAGCAAAGTTTTGTGAATAAAACCACCTGATCAGAACAGCAACAATAAAAACAAAGGTATGTCTGATGACTTCACTAACATCACCTGTAAAAGATTTACCTTCACCTGTGTTTCAGGGTAAAAGTAATTTTATGTTTTCTTTAGAACAGGCCTTCTACCCAGAAGACTGCCTCCTACATCAAGATCTAGCAATATTCCCTATTCAGATTTGATTAAGTAGAGGTACCGTTTAAGAACCTACTTGCTATAGACATGATTACTTTAAAAGAATATTCCTCAAAGAAGAAGGCTTAACACACTTTTGAGGAACAGTTCTGAATGTAATTAAGCTTGGAGAAATGCCTGCAGGATAAAGTCCTAAATACACCTCCTGGAAAGTAAAATATTTCTTGTTAACGTTGCAATCATTAAGTTCTCTGAATTATTGGAGATCACATGTCTTAGAGTGTAGTTAGTTAAATATGACAAATAAATTTCCCATTCAAGAGTTTTTCAATTTTTTTACATTTTATCACAGAATATACAAATAAAAAGAACACTTAAAATTACCCTTACTGAATGTATATCCTACCCTCCACACTACCCCTATGAGAAGTTTACTGTAACACCTCTTTGTAGGATCAAGGCCATAAAACATAGTGTATAATAGCTTAACATTTCTTGAGAACCAGTAAAATCGACAGATTTAAGGAGGCAGAAATACATTGAAACCAACAGCAAAAATGGAACCTGAATGCAAATTTTATTTGATCTTTGATGTATATTCTAAAAACACATAGCTTAACCTGTATTTCTTTATTTCAGAGTGTCAATATTTCAGATGAAGAATGAGACACACAACAAAATGTGTGCCTCAGAACTCTTCTTATTTTTTATCAATTTAGCATTCCGAGACCACATTCCCAAAACACCTCTCTTCTCCGCCTGCAGCTTGACTACAGAGATATCGAATATTTGACTCCACCTATCCTCTCTCCCTAAGCAGCCTGGCCTCATTTCTGGTCTGATCCTTTCCTGCAATATAATCAAAGCTCTTGAAACCACTTGCTCTCTGGTGACCTGGAATCTCTCTACTGGCAGAAGTAGCAGAGTAGAAGAACATTTATGAGCATACTGTGACCTGGAAGGTGTATTCACCTGAATTTTCACCTGGATTTCAGATTCTCCTCATATGACATGAATGCAATTAGATGAAAAAGAGAGTGAACTTCGAATCTAAAGCAAATGCAAACTTGAGGCTTGATGGTGAAGCAGTTTAGTTTCTGATGTAGAGACTACTTCTATAAAATACCCACTGAAGCCAGGGGCATAAGCATGATCGTAAACATAGTACATATTAGTAAGTGTTTGTGAGAGCTATAGGTTAAAGCAGGACTATATACTAAAACATTTAGTTGCATGTATACTGAGATCAATTAAACTGATGTTCAAGTCAGTGTTTTTCTCTCTTGAAAAAGGCAGCTTTCCAGGACAAGTTCAGAAACAGTCACAGTTTCAAAGAATTCAGGCTCCATGTATTGTTTTGTCCTAAATGAAACACAGGATTTTGTAGATAATTCAGTAGGAGATATTACGTTACAGTGTTTGATAGTTTTTCGTTATGATTATCCATCAGTAACTACTGTACATCACATCTTTACACACAACTATCAGTTCTTTTCCACAAGTCATTGTGCTTAAATGTAAATCCACATATTTCAAAAGGTTTTCAGTGGATATGGTAATAAACTTGTTTATAAAATATGATTACATAAATTAGGTAATTAATGTTGAAAATCATATAAAATTATCCTTTTGCACAAAGTAGAATCAATAAATAAGGAAAAGCATTCATTACCTTGAACATTCTTACTCTTCTCCGTAAATGAAGGCACCAACAGAATTTCTGCGGAGACCTCTTCAATTTTTTCTTCCATTAATAAAAAGAGTTTGATAAGTTGAGAAAGACATTTGAGTTGATACAATGTTAAGCAGAAGTTCCTTCCTTTTTTGTGGTATTCTTGGGAGGCTGTTTAAGTAAAATCATAAAATACATTTTACTATTGCTTAAAAAATGATCCTGCAAAACTGATTATGTAAGAAAGTATAACATATCAAGTAATTTCATTTTTGTCACAGCATAATGCACCTTTTCCTCATTATAAAATACTATTACATTAGTTCTTCCTAAATTTTTGGCATTTCTCATCTATCTGGGAAGTTACAACTGAATTCCAGGTTTTGTTACTCATTAACTAGGATTTTTTCCAAGCAACAGATCAACTCAGAAACCTTCTCACCCATGTTTTACAGAAAAACCACTGTGTTGCAAAAACTGATTGAACAAAAGGAAAAAAMCACGTCATTACTATATTTTAATGGTTTGGGACATCACATCACTACACTGTCACTCTGCAAGTCACCTTGTCTGTTTAACAATCTGCTAGCACAATACAGTTGATGAATATGACATTTGAGTGAAAAGAAACATCAATCTAACACTCCACAACCTCAAATATGTGGGGTTTGAAAACAAGTGAGACTGTCAGTGAACAAATATCAGCAAGTATTATACCTATAAGCATTTGGTATTTAAAAGAAGAAACTGAACATTTTATTTTGAAAGGTTAACACTTGTAATCATAACATATAATCATGTCACATCAACCAGGGAACTCTGATTTGAGCGCAGTCAGACTATAAAAGACTGTGAGCTGTTTCCAATTCAGTATTACCAAACCACATGGTTTTAAGTATTTTAATTTTATAACTTCTTTAAATATAACAAATTTGCACTCCTATGCAAATTGCGGTGAGCTGATACCACGTTCCTATGCAGTTCTGTTGCAGATGTAACATCAGCAGAACAGTTTATGTAGAAAGTGTCAGAGTGAGAGCCAGAGTAGTTTGAAAGGGAAGCTCTGAAAGACGAAAACAAATAGAAATTGATTGAAATGTACTTTTATGTGTCAAATCTCTCTTACCATTGCAATTTTGAAGTAGTCAGTACCTCCCTTTTTCCTCAAAGTTCCTAGATTTTTTTTTAGGTATTCACAAATCACTTTTAAATAGACATAGATCTAAGTAGCAGAGCTGAGCTCTGAATACAAATTCCCTAATTTGCTATTCCAGTTTTGCAGCCTTGGAGATTGAACTGTGAGTTTTGCATCCACATCTGAATTTCCTCAAAGTTCCAAACAGATGTATTCATGCTAGTCCCCTGCATTTCTAAGAATGGCAAAAGAAAGTGTTATGCATAATTGCCTCTGTTAGTGCCTTTGCTCTCTGAATAACCAGCAAATAATATCTGTATCACTGCATTTCCAATTTTAAGTCTTAAACTTCCAAAAAAAGACATGCTGCTATTCAGAGAATTTTTCTTCTTTACCTGAAAACTAGATAATATAAACTGAGTTTAACTGACATGAAATGACTGCCTGAGTCTGCACACAGCCAGAAATAACAGATCCAAGATGTAAGAACCACAAATCACATCACAAATATCAATGGAACATTAGTTCTGTCTCCTATAATTTGAAAACCTTGTGATACTCCTGTCCCCTCTCTTGAGGAACAAAGAAACCTTCCAATTATTTTATTACCCCAAGTGATATTGTCCTCATTAGACTGAAAGGAAGTGGACCTAGAAGCCAAAGGTATACCACAGTAATATAAGAATATATTACCAAACTCAGAAAAAAGTGAAAACTTTCATTTTTACTTCCAATGACCATTCAAAGTTTATTTCAGCTGGAAGCCACAGATAGTAAGTTCAGAGAGCCCTCTTTTTTCATGCCATTAAGAAGTTGACAGAACACTTTAATATATGACAAAGCATATTATAGTATATGCAAATGAACACTTATATAATCATGAGAGCACAAGTGTTCTACAAACATCCAGAAAAGCCCTTCGGACTTTCAGGTTGTGAAGTATAGACAAACTTCTAGATGCTTGAAGGTAGTGAAGAATATTGGGTTAATTTCATGGCTGACATAAAACTTTGACACAAAATTAAGAAATAAATGGAGGCAAGCATAGAGGAAATTCTGTCTTTGATAAAAAGGCACAAACATAAGCCCCTTCATCTGATAAGCAGCAACCCTCACAGTCAAGAGGAAAGGAGGTAAGAGAACAGTGGTTTAAATGCACTCATGAAGGCCTGAAGCATGAACTTGAAACCCCTCAAATCAGTCAGGTTTGGAACTCATCAGAAACCTATAAATTACGGGCAGTGAGAACATGGTGATCCAATTCAACATAAAGTGATGTGCAAAACTCTGTGACCAGAAGATGGTCAAGATAAAGGCATTAGAAAACAGAAAAGAAAGATGAGACCACCATGTAACAAATATTATTCTCCTAGAATTGCTGACATCAGGGGAAACAGGCTAAACAATCATCTTGCATCAAAGCTGTAAGGCAGAGAATCTTAAGTTAGGATGCATCGCACAACCCTGATCCTAAGACTTCTCCGGAAGGAGAAAAACAACCAACCAACTACATAAACAAACAAATACCTACATGGGATTTATAGAGAGCTCCATGTACTACGGGTAACATATCCTTAAATTTTCTTTTGTCCTCTGTTAGGCTTTGTTGTGATAAAGAAAATGTAATGTGACATACATTTGACATTAAAGTATACCAAAGATCTGGATGTGACAAAGATTCATGCATCATTTACACAAGCTTTTTGTTACAACACTGGGATGGCTCAAGCCACATACTCTCACATTAGCCATCAGCACAAATCATGCTGATGTTATCACTGAACCTCGCTATCAACTAAAATTGATGGTAATGCAATATTTGAAAGGACAAGTGCTGGTCCAGTAACAGCTCTCAAATGCTGACCTGCACAGCTCACATAAAGTTATGTACTATTCTGCACAGCTCACAGTTTTTTAAGGCTCTTGACTCAGGGCAGTAATCTTTGAACTACTCACCTGAACTATCCAGAACTATCACTGCAAGGCACTGTTCCATCTCATTTTACTCATACAGAAACCATGGGTATTACTAAAGAGCACACTCTCTACAGCTGCAGAAGCATAAGCATGCCAGAAACACAGACACAGACTAATTCTTATGTAAGACTGGTGCTATTTCTTGTGGGTTTGGATAACAAAAGCATGTTATTGGATAGTCCAACTTTTGGAAGAAGTTAGCTTGAACCTCAACTCTGCTTAGCTCATCCACAGCGATTTGGAAGAACTGGACAGGGCGAACCACCAGAAGTTAATTTCCTTTCACATATGGTCATTTCCATGTCCACAGTTTTATYGTCTCCCCGAAATGACAACTCATTTATTTAGTGCCTGATGACCAAATAGTGTGCACACACCTGACTAGCCAAAGTTTGATTGAAAGATCTTACATACAACCCAGAATATCAGGTTTCAGAATACTGATGGCAGCATTCAACTTTGAAGACCACTGACCAGGCTGCTTGAACGAGCACATCATAGTCCATTTTTTAGCAGAGGGGAAGGAAAAGGCATTTCTCCTCAGACATTGGTGTGATTAGACAACCACAAGACAGAAACATTTAAGAACCATGTAACAGCAAACAGTTAAGCAGCCAATGCGATGACATACAGAAAATGTGGGAACAGATTTGTAAGTCTTGTGGAAGATTGTCATGAAGAGTACAGGCCTCCATGTGGACAGATGTGAAATAGACATGAGGTTTCACTGTGATATTACATGTTCAGCCAAGTCTTAGTGTCATGAACCTGTCTGGAGGAAAATCAGCCCTACTCACAGAGTAGTGTATGATTACTCAGAAAAAGTTAATGAATGGATCATGACTTATGATGCTAGGTCAGAGAACTCACATAACTCATTTACCCAGGTGACATCGTACGGAAAGAGAGACAACCCTCTGTGATGAAAATGGTCTAAAGCTGTTGACAGCACCCTAGCCAATTCACAGAGGACCATGCACAGGGTGACCAGAAGTACATGAAGCTGATCTCAGCTAGCCACGAATCAGCATTAGCAATGGCATTCCAGTCTAATTACAGAATAGAAGGAAGCACATAGCAAGTTACATGACACAAACCAATTTCCTTCCTGAACCGCCTGCAGTTTGCAACTATCATTCTTCTAGATTTGATTTTTCTGCATGTCTGAGTTTAGTTAATGTAGTCCTTGTACACGGAAATAGCTGCAGCAGAATCTTTAGCTACAGGCATACATCAACAGGACCTCTGTAGTGTCTCCTAACAACAGGACACGTTGCCCTCCTGTTAAAGCACTACCTTGTGAGAAGAATTTCTGAAAGGGACAGAAAGGCTGGTACAGAGGCTACAGAGAGGCAAAGTGGATCATACAGCCATTGTCAATGTGCTAATGAGCTGATTTTGCAAATATTGCTCTAAATAGAGGTGAGGTCAGGAGCAAAACAGAGAGTAAGAAAATGTTCTGAGCTCCTGAACATAGCCTCAGGCTTCCTTCTGTGCAGGACAAGAATCACAAAAATACTGCTGTACAAAACCATTGCCTATTCTGACGATTTCTGAACTGCTCTGGAGGCCGAATCTGCCAACAGAAAAATCGTAAGCCAGTACGATGAGCTATCTTTAGGCACAACAAAAAAGATCCCAACCAAGCACAGTGTCAGGGAGCACTGAAGGCTGGCTGCTTCCTGAGCGACAAAGAGTAGAGCACGATAATATGGCCATCAGGAGAGGTTCCTCACCAGCCAGGGCCCCATCCCGCAGTCCCTAAGCAAGGCAAGCAGAGCAGACCCAGAGACGATAGTCAGGTTTCAAGCAAGGGTCCAGATCATCAGCCAAGTTCATGGTGATGACGCAAATCTGAGGTCGAGCCAGGAAGTTAATTCACAGCTTGGAGTCAGCATCACATCTGGTGAGGGTAACCAAGAGTCGGACACAGTTCAGTGATCATTAGGCAGGACCATGGTGATAAAGCAGGTTCAAGCTCAAGCCTGGAACTCTGAATCAATGGGGTCCATGGCCAGTCATAGACACAGCTCTGGTGGAGATGGACATCAGGATGCCTATGATGTAGCTCAGGCAGGGACTGATGACCTAGGCCTCAGCCAAAATAGGTCTCTTGGGCAGGCTGCAGTGGAGGCCCCAGAAGAGGCTGGTCAGGGCCATTACAGCCCATTAGTGCACCCAGGCCTTTGTTGCATAGCCCTTAAGGAGCTTCAGTTTTCAGACTAAAATCACAGAAGAACAGGTCACTTCTGGAAAACTCTCTTTCTGCTTCACCAAGGACAGCATTATTTTTTTGCTAAGAGGAAAGAAGAGAAAGTACCTCTGGTTCTGCTATCTAGACTGTGGTCCTTCTTGGGGGGGGGTAGAGGGGAGAAGAGGTGGAGAAGACAAAGATTTTACTTGAATTAACTTGAACCTGCACTGCATTTATTTGTAGCAAGTAAATAAATCTTGATGGTTCACTACATGAAACTGGAAGGAACGAAAGGAATAAGCTCAAAACTTTCATCCTCTTAACATCCCTACATTTAGAAAATCTGTACTCTTGACTTCCTATGACATACAGGTAAAGGGGGCATAAAGGGTACTTCATTTCCTCTGGCATGCTGATTTACCACCCCAACCATCAAATGACAGGCAGACTCTTGGAGAGCTTTGCTTATAGAAAAAGAAGCCACAGGTAAAACTAATATTGAATGTCCATCAAACTGTGCAAGGTTTGCCAGACTATGCTGGTGCCAAGGCAGCTGATGCAGTCATACAGCACCAGAGAAACCGGGGGACACTTATTTTCAAGATTGGCCTTTCACTTTAGCAGCATGGATTGAAGCTGCAGAAACTTTCCTAAGATCTGAAGGACATGCCACACTTGGGGAAGAATTAAGCAGTCCATCTTACCAGAGACCATTTGGCTGGTTTTATCTGGACAGAAGCGAACTGTTAGTCTTCAGGAGCACTCTGACCTAGCTGATCAACCACACCGCTAAACTAGGGGTTAGAGATGGACTACACTAGACCTCAAGTTTCTGTTCAGATCTCATCCAAGCCTCATGACATCAAAAAAGTGACAAATGCATAGTCCTTTCCAAAGCAGCAGGAAAGCCTCAAATGCTGGCAAGTCTAATGATGAAATATGGCCATTGTAGATATTACATACCTGAGGAGAGGCCCTGAGTGAAGGCATCAATGCCACAACCACAAGTAATAAAAGCTATTCATTGCAGGGGGGAGAGGGGAAAGGCCTGGTAGTAAAAAATGTAAAAATACACGAAACAAGCAGAATACTCCAGGTTCCACATTCTCCAAATTAAGATAATGTTAAGTTATGATAAACATACATCAATAATAAAGCACAAATCAAGTTTGATCTACTTTTTTATACAGCCTTTCAAAACAATCTAAGCTTCTGTTCTATCCTTGCCTATTATGCAACCTAAATACTAATTTAGTTCTCAAAATTCTCATAAAGGTGTTTTAACATCTCAACATAAAATCCATGGGTCTCGCATTCTTTAACATACAATTAATCCAGGTTCTTAGGTAAATTTCAGCCAAAACAGTTCTACCATCCATATGGAAAAACTCTTCAGTGGCATTTTCAAATGTTCTAAACCCAAATGAGTTTAACTCAGCTGTTGTGTAATTTAGAAGATCCACTGTAACCCAGGGTCCTCTTCCCCTATGCTAATTTGCTGAATCACTTAAAACCTGAAATTCTTGTAATGGTCATCCCACAATTTCTTGCTTTTCTCCCTTCTTCCTTAGACTGGAAAATTCTCCTGCAATTGGAGGAGCTATACAGAAAAGATTACGAAAGAACCTAGACAGAAAGAGCACAGGTAACATTCAGAAACAAATTTCTGCTGAAACAGTCAAGAATCAGTAACATACATTGGGTTTTGCTGTTTCGTTGCACAAATGATGACATTTGGTTAACAGTAAATATTTAGATTCAGATGCTGATAATTCGAGATGAGCATGTAGTGCAAACACACCCTACAAAATGTAAGCACTCTCATAATTTTCAACAACCAGGTTTAGTGATACACTTGTGAAAAGGATTAACTAGAAAACAGCAAAAATGGCATTTGTTTTCATTCAGATGAAGTTACACACACACACACAAAATTCARTTAGCTGTTTATTTAGACTTTTGATAGCATTCTAAGGCCTCAGAACTTCTAAACTGCAGATAAGCATGCTGCCTTGAATTATTTTTATTCTTATATCCTAGGCTTGAAATGCTAGACTGAAAACAATTTTATCTTAACTAGCTGGCAAACCACTCTTTCCACCAACAAACAATAAAAATGCATGACTCAACACTTGGAGTATGAAAAACACAACGCTCCAAACAAGTAAATGGTAACTTTACTGAAGTTTTTAATATGAAATCCTGAGAACAGAGAGTAACAGAAAATGATTTTCACTTAGACTAATTGTAAGAAATGTTAGTGCAAAATATATATAATTTAAAAAATTACAAGCACCTCAAATAGGGGTGGCTAAGAAATGAGAGTCTCTATATATCATAAACATAAGAGGATAATATTGTGCAAGTAGCTATACTGAGTTCAGCTACAGAGTCTTTCATCCTGGTATCCTGGGCTTGGACAGTGACTGAAAGAGGAAGACTAAATAAAAATACAACAAGGAAACCATATGCAGTATTTTTTCTTCAGAGCTTACCTAGCTTTTGACCACTTGCAGTTGGGCAGCTTTCGCAGACAGATGTGGCATACATTAATAATCTGAAGTGGGTTTCTATTTCATCAATTTCTCCAGTTACCCTTTCACCCCATGTAAATTTTTACCATCCATAACATTTTGTGGAAAGTAGTTCCACACTTTACCTACACTATGGGTTAACAAATATATAATTTTGTTTGCTTGAATATTTAATCTTCTAGCTTCACCTGATGCCAACTAGTTTTAAGAATCAGTCAACTACTGATACCTGTTCATTTTTATAATGCCTCCATTTTATAGACATCTATTGTATCCTACCACCTTTATTTTGTTTTCAAACTGAAGAATTGTAGCTTGCTTATTTCTCCTTGGAAGATGTTCGACATTTTTTATCACCTTGTTGCCCTTCTCTAAGACTTTTCCACTTTGTTCTACATCAACAACTAAAAAATAAGCCTATATAGGATGTAGTCTAGTGAAACAGACAGTATCAATACTGTAAAAAAAGATACACAGGGATTACTAGTGAAATCAGGGACAACTTTGCAATACTAACAGTTAAATTAATACCTCATCTTCTAATAAGATAAATTAAATACACTGTAGAGCTAATTCTACTCAATATTAATTCTAACAAAAAATCAGCATGTCATTCAAACGTCAAGGTTAAATTCAGTGTGGATGCAACATGTCTTGACACTGAATCTCAGTCTTCTCTTACATATTTGTATATAAAGATATTTTCTGCAAAATAATTTGACCACTTGGGAGCTCTTAGGAATAAAAAAAGATGGTATTAGAGAATTTCACTTCACCGGTGATGAAGTTGAGAAGTGCCCATATGAATTCTAAGCCAGCTAATAAGTTAATTAAAGCATTTTTCAAGCAACATAGAGCAAAAGACACACATTCAATAAAGTTCTTGATCATAGTACCTGAGCTTCTCCTAAATACTTAAATTCAGTAGCAAGATATCTGCCTTTATCTTACCACTTAAAAAGATTTGCCCTCATCTCTAAAAACAAAGCAGCATGAGAAATAAGGCTGTGCTAGATCAAAATGACCTGTGTACACCTGCTAACTTGTGATTTTATAGCAAGTTTCAAAAATGGTACTTTCCTCAAAGCTGTAGCTCTTGAAACCATTAAATAAAGTGTTTCCAATTTCCTTGGTTATAGCCTGGAAGCATTTAAAATCTCAAAAGGCGTAAGAAAATATGCATATAAATGAATCCCATAACTCTAACATAACTTTTGTGATTTTTTTTTCTTCCTTCTTTTTTTTTAATGAGTGTGGCACCTTGTATGTTTTACAATGCGTCATTCACAACATCTCAAAAAATTGAATGGCTAATTCTGATCATTTCAACCCATCCAGGGATGTGACACAGTAAAGTGTGGTGCAGAAATCCCTGCATCATAGGTGAGCTGGCTGTGGATGTTCAAGAATAGCTATACTACGACAGCGTTGCTCTCAGATTAATTAGCCTTACTACTCAGTGTACAGAGCCACATGGCTAAACTGCTTCTGAGACTCACGATGGAATCCTTGGAAAGCAACCTGATGACTGTCTTTTTCAGTGATTACAGTGGGGATTTCTCCCTCAGCAGGAACCAAGGGTTTAAAACCCTTTTAATCAATTTTACTATAAAATACCTTCCCAATACATTAAATATCATTCCCCTGCCCCCATTTATAAGGCTTAATTTCATATAAGATAGATCTACAATATTGTTCTA
This sequence comes from Phoebastria nigripes, assembly GCA_035582835.1. NCBI lineage: Eukaryota > Metazoa > Chordata > Aves > Procellariiformes > Diomedeidae > Phoebastria > Phoebastria nigripes. The sequence continues at coordinate 614,695 of JAYKAV010002821.1, read as the reverse complement.
CAAGGGACACAAGAAAGCGATGTCAGGGATTTCATCCAATAAAGCTATATGAGGAAGAAAATCGAAAAAGAAAAAGTGTAATATTAAACTTAAAATCTAACTACAACCTGTGTACAAATAATAAAGCGTTTTCATAAATGGAACTAACATTTTGTTAAAATCTGAAAAGAAATAGCCTAATAAAGCAACAGAAACTCAGCTACTGATAGTCACTGTGAATAGGGATATTTCAAGGGGTAAATTTTCAAAGCAGTGCACAGGGAGTTACATACATAAATTCCATTAACAATAATGTGTTCCTCAGCTCTCAGCGATATTAACTTTTAAGTGATGCTATAACTATTATAACAATCTTGCATTTATGACAGCATTCATCTGCACACTATCTCCTAAACAGAGCTTGTATATAAACTGTATTACTCTTTCACTTGCATTTAGTAATGATATATTCAATTTTTATGGACATCTGCTCACAGTCTTCTCAAACTGCATGTTGGTGTATGTTTTTTAATGTAACTGCTAGGTTTAAATAATTAGTATTACTGGATATAATCACTAATTTCCTCATACTGTAAGAGGCAACTTAATATTTCTGCATAGCAGATGTAATACACAATATTACACAGAACTAAATTATTACAAACAGTGCCAGCAGTTTTCTATACACAGTACTTAAGATAATTATAAAAAATCATCTTCATTACTGCATGCTAGCATTTTTTTAACAGTTTAATTTGGATAGGTTACAAGATACATTCAAATCACACAGATACAATTACTGCAAACCCAAGAAGCTATAAAATGTTCCCAACCAAATCCCTTTGACCCTGTTAATGTCTGTTCCTTGTTAATCTAAGGCAAACACTGTTTGTAGTGTGCATTTGTTATGGAATATGAAAAAAAGAAAGGAAATCCCTTAACAGTTGTTATTGATTCCAGCATTTACTGACTGAAAGTTAAGTGCCGTTTACAAAACAGAACAGATGCAGATGCTGACAGAAAAGGTAAACAATTGTTGCATGGCTTACTGCCAGATTCTAAGCCAATATATTAAACTCCAAGTGAAGCACATTTCCCCTATAGATTGCACTTATTGCCACTTCATTTCCTATGTGCTCTGTCTCTCTATTGCTGTGCCTGGCACTAAGCTATTTTCAGTTCTTTGGTGACCCCTGAGGCCTAGTGCTACCTCACATAGCCATTAGTGAAGGGAATTGCATGTGTCTGACATGGCCTGAAACCAATTATTTGATATTTTCTTCAGAATGATGCCCAACTCTGTTGGGAATGAGCAATCATGAAATAATTTACCTCCTGATTTAATTTTTTCCTGCACAAATTAGTTGTAGCCTGAGCTAGCTATACACAGCTGCCTGTGACGTATCTTTGTCTTATCAAGATTCTACTTGAAATGATGAAAAAGGGAAGGGGGGAGGAGAGTTGAATAGAATAGGTTGGGGAATCCTGCTTTAAAAAGGCATTGACAAGTTTATCAGATATACTGATCACATGTACTCTCTGCTGATTGAAACTGACAGACCCATAAAGAACTATCAGTGCAGCAAAGGAAACCACATGGATGCATGTTAACTGTTATCCGAGTGTTTAAGGTTTTTTAAACACCTGTCTTGCGTTGCAGCTCCCTGTTAGTTCCAGTGAAACCCAGGGGTGCCAGGAGAATCTGATAAAGCAGCTTATGCAAACAGACTACATGTTGGCTTATTTTTGTCCTTTTTTTTTAAAAAAATGGTCACAGATCTAAAGATAGCAAACATTTTCTTATTAGACATCACCATTAACTTGTGACTTTTGTAAGTGCTTATACTATACATCCATACTGTGCATGTGTCAAAAAAATGCAGTGAAGTAAGGGATCTCAACTTATGTATAAACATGGTAAGCATGTATAAATTTGCATATATTTAATCAAGAGAGTGTGTCTGTCATAGAGATATGTCACTGCCAGCTATTAAACAACCTCAGTCAGAAGACTACACTAATCTTTTGAAAGAGATTCGCTATACATGAAATTTTAATCAAATCTGCTCCATAATGTCTTCCCAGTTAAATGAGATCAGTTTTCACTTCATCCTGAAGGTTGATTCCCTATCAGGTTGCTAGATGTTTGCTACCAGATGCTTAACGCCTTTGTTAACACTGAGTGTATAGGTCTGTCAAAATTAAATCTTTACTCGAAATCATGTTCACCGACCAACTGATGAAAGGATAGACCAGTGCTGGAGACACAGGTTGGAGAGCAAGAACATCTGATCATGCTGACACCAAATTTATGTAGTAATCTTGAGCAAATCATCTCACCAGTCTGACTCCTTGACAGCATACAGCTACTTTACAACTCTGTTCAACAAATTACAGAGACTTCCGCAAGTGCTCTGAGGATGAAGTGCCCTGTAATAATGTTTAATAAAACTGCTTTCCACACAGATACCTATCTCAGCTTGCTCTGAAACCAGAGACTCAACCTGCTCCTTAATTTTCAAAAACACATGTATCTCCTAATAAATTGCAAGCTATTCCAATTATACACTGCAATTTCTGGTATACAATGACATTCTAAAGAATTCAAATGTAAACAAATTAATTAGTCTCTGAATTAAAACTAATTAATGATGGGTCCATTTAAAGAATTTAGCAGCTGGTATCCAATAATTTTTTGATAATTATCATAATAATGAAATAGCAGACATTCTTTAAACTTCCCTTCAATTAAAAYGGTCGGAAAACTTGTAGATAGACTATATTTGCAGTTGTTTATAGCACTTATGGAGGGGGTTTTTTGGTGCTATTCTAAAATTGACAATTTCTTCTGAAGTAGCGACTATAAGCAAACAGTCCTCTTCACAAAACTGCAAGAATTATCCTATGACAAAATACTACTCTTTGTAATATTTCTCAGTAGGACTGAAACCATATTCTGGCCTTACCAATGACAGAACCTGGTTCCATGCACATTTTTTGAATTTTCTTGCCTACACTGTGGGCTGAGGCAGTCATTGCATTCCCTGAAGTCTTCACACATGTGCACAGAAAACACCAAAGTATAGCGTTTGAAGAAAGCATAAAAGCTGAGGGAACCTGTAGCAAACTGCAGATAGCACCTATTTTGAAACAGAGGAGTTCTTGAAGAACTCTAAGAAGCTGATCTTTTTCAGTCTTTGGTGAAAGAGAAATTAAGTACTGCCAGGTCTGTCAAACTTCCTCATGAATTCTAACTGTGATAGGACTTGCATATATTTCCCTGTAAACCATTTAAAACACGTGGATGATAAAAGACAATTGTAATTTGTATTTGAAAACACAGTAATTAACATATTTATTTTAATCTGATCACAATTTCTTTAATGTCTGCAAATATAAAAATGCCTGCTAGCTTTATTTCTATCCTCTGCATTTACATTCACAGTGGAATGGCTGGGTGTCTCACAGATTGGTTCATTACATCAGACCCACTCTATTAAAATTAGATTGTTAGGAACTTTCAACCAATCAGGAATTTCCATCAAGTGTTCATCATTCCTTTGTGTAGTCTACGCACGATATTATGTATTTCCTTAAATAATAGATTAAAGTGCCTCTGTCACTTTTGCTTCTCTTGCTCCTTGGAATTTCCAAGATACAACAGAGGCAGACAGTGACAACTTTTGTTCTAATAAGAGAAAACACTAAAAAAATTACTTATAAAGCTGGAGTCAATACTCATATTTCTGCTTCCTACCTCTTTGTATTTCAAAGTTAGTTGCCTAGTTCGGCAAAGTCACCACAAAGTTCTCATGATTACTTTTACAAGGAATATAAAAATCAGAAATAAGTCTAGGCACACAGAAAAAAGGGCAGACACTGCCATTTAAGAACTTGTAGAGAAATAAGTTTGGAAATTCATAACCTTTTAACAAATATTTTGTAGAAAGGCTAGAATATTCTGTGTTACAAATGAAGGATTAATTATATGTCAGCATKGATGTACACATATAGGTTCCTACTGAGCTGAGACTACACTCTTAAAACACCTCTTTATAGATGAGCTGATAGTACTGTGTGTAACAGAACACCTAATTTCTGTGTTACAGAAATTGCTGGACTTTCCTAGCACATCATCAGCAAGTCAGTACACCGTCCCTTGTACTTAAATACAAAGATTTGGACTTTAGCCAGAGGATGATCAGTGCACGAAGCTACTGAGGAAAAGGAAGCTCTTCTTGAAAGTCTGAGACCAATAACTGATCCAATTCCAGGCAGTCCCCAATGTTTAAGGGTACTAAAAATCCCCAGAGCACTAACTGCTAAATTTCTAACTAAGAAGTTGGACTGGGTTATAACCACCCTTATTCTCTCTAGATTAGACAGACAGGAATCTCCATTGCCTTGCTATATTCAGCAAAGGTAGTGAAAAGTATTCTAAAATGACTGAAAGTTTTGTTTTTCAAAAACTCACTAGCCCCTTCCTGATTGAAGATGGAGGGTTTTTTAAAATTTCTAAGCCTCAGGCACAGTGAAAAGGAGATTCATGTTATAACTTAGCATGTAACATCCACCTTGTGGATGTGACACACCCCCAGTTTAAACACATATAATTTTTTTCAAAACAAACTATTGTGACTAAAACAATTTTGACCTTTTAAAGTTCAATTTGCTCTCTGAATACACATTTTGTGACAGAAAAGGTCCTCTGTCTTGACAGAAATCACAGCCAGGACCATCTAATTAACTTGTGATTATATGATGGTAGATGTATATATTGAAGACTCCTGTAACAACTTTCTTTTCAATCAATACTGCAGGAGCCTCTTTAAAAGACATTTTTGAAGTCTTCTTTTATCTGCCATAGTTCTACACACTTTTCTTCATACAGGCCTATATTCTGAAGTAAAAGCTTAGTAATTCTCTCTCAGATTTTGTCACTTTTTATTATTAAACAGAATACTACAGTATATAAATCTCAGATTGACCTCTGACCACTCACAAAGTATCAGACTGGAGAGTAAACCACTTTCATCTTTTAAACTTGGGAGGAGAATGCAATAATTAGAGGGCATAGTGAGTTAAATGCTCTCTTCATGCTGAGGAAGAACACGCAGGTGTGCTGAGAGAGCAAAAAGGAAGATAATTAGTTGGTGTTTGCTAATTGTGGACATTTTGAAAGCAAAAAAAATACCAAGAATGGAATTATGCCCCTTTCAACCTCTACAGAATTCAGAAAACAGATTTGAGTTCCTGTTGCAAAAGATGAAGTGGAAGAACTTCATTAGTACACAACAGTCTAAAAAAATATAACCCAAAAGAACATCAAGAATTTCATATTTAAAGTATATAAAAATAATTTGAAAAGTAAAGTTAGTGTTTACTTATCTTATTAAATAAACAACGTGCTAATAAAATTCTGGAATGGGCATCTTTTCAATATGACAGAGTCAATAATAAGATTTCACTGCCCGTCTTCATATTATTGCCTTAATAAGTAATTTCAAGCAACTGCTCTAAAAAGAAGGAAGGCATTCAGGCATGCTACCAGCTTTGAAATTCTGTCAATTGACATTTCAGTAACTTAGATACTGTTATCTTACCCCCTACTATAAGCTTAAAAAGTAACAAGCTTAATGCTTTTGTAATCTTTATGAAAATGTCATTCTCCCACTAGAAACACATTTGTGGTCCTAGGGTATTATGTTCATATGGCCTTTAAAAGAGTACCTCTTTTTTATTAAAACTTCAACTCTGTATGTTCAAACAGATGGTTTTATTTTCTCCTCAGTACTACTCATATTTCCATTTAATATAATTGTGCAGTAGAAATCAAATACAATACTTGCAAGGATAAGAAATAAATAATATGTGACAAAGAGGCTATGAAACACATTATTTCCTATATTAAATGCAAAGACATTTATTTTGTTTCCCCTGAGTAATAGGATCTTGTTTTGGCTGTCAAAATTTTATAGGCTTCCCAAGGAACAAAGACAACTGCAGAAATCTGCGTCATATCTGTAAGTCCACTGGTTTTCAATTTTAACTTCCTATTATAAATTCCCACCAACACTGTTTGCTCCATTATTTTAAATAGGTGACAATTAAACCTACTGAATATCTCAATACTGATTGGCTCATAATACAAAATTAGGAATCTCTGGTATTTATAAAGTAAAAAATCTAATGACGACATCTGCATTTTTACTCAATCCATATGTAGTACCCATGTCATTTTCACTGATGTCCTCATGTTTTCTGTGAAGGTTATATATGCATAAGAGAAGTGCTGTGGTTTTACTCGATACATGTTACTTCCCCATCTTTCACGGATAGAAACTGTAGGATTTTTTACTCCACCTGTGTAAGATATGGGGAAGATTGTGCCATACATCACCATTTGCAGTGCAGGTCAAGGAGTCAGTAGTTGCAAAGCCTATTTGCATACAGGAACTGCTCCATATCTTGCTTTWTACAGGCCCCTAAAGCCCTGTTCCTACAAAAGCTATGTTACCAGGAACTCTGCAGAGTGATAGAGAGAGCAGAAATAGAAGACAGAAGGAGATGCCAAGCAGGCAGAAATATAATGGAAGCACATCAGCTACTGCTGTCGTGCAGAAACAGAAACAAAACCGGCATGTCCATGAGAAGGGATGAGCAGGTTATTGTGGGCCTGCTGGAGTAAGAAAAAAGAGAATGACATGCAAGGAAGCAAGGAGGGTGAAGCTCCAGTTTCTGTTATCATTCCTTTATTTTTGTCTTTATAATGTCTGAAAGTCACCACAATAGGTATGTAGGCCTTGAAATATTTTAAAGCTTAAATTAATGAAAAAAAAATCTTTAAATAAACCTCCATAATTAAGTTTTAAAATTTTATATTTCTAATACGTTTGGCCCTTAGCAACACATTATAGGTATAACTGAAAACTTGCTTGTATTAATGCAAGGGTCAGGGCAATATAATGAACTTGAACTGCTGAGGCAGGATGTGATACTAGATATCATAATCTGTAATCCATATGGGCTACTTTACATTAGCATGCTTTACCAGCACTTCCAAAAGATGCAACAGGACTTTCTAGGACAGAACAGTAGTAAGCCAAGTGACTGAGACACTTTCCCCCTTCCTCCTAATAATTCTAAAAAGCCAGATTTCAATAATGGACTACACATAAGAAAACATGATGGAAAAGCAATTGTAACCACAACATAAATATTGTAAATTATCTGCTATAGATTGCAATATGGACAGAAATAAAAAAAAAAGGTGCAAAGACATAAATATTAATTACATGAAACCAAGTCTGGGATTCTTTAATTTCCATATCTAAATGGGAGAATAAATTATACTAAAGTTATTGAGTCCTAATTATTCCCAGACATGAATAACTGTTTTTTTCATCATGCAGTCACTAAACCAGCAGGTATCAATGCTATTTTGGGCATATTTTTGATAGATAAGACGAAGATCATAGAAGATTGGTTGTAGGCAATAATYGTGGCTCAAGAGATCCCAAACTGACTGAATTTAAATTAAATGGAAGGATAAAAGCAAGTCTGAAACTAAGGTTCTTTATTTCAAAGGGAGGAAATTATAAACTAGGGGAAATAAAGCCATGTGCACATGAATGTAAAGGAGAAATCAAATTTAAGTCAAATGTGCAAAAACCAAAACTCGTATTTCAAGTTAGCTGGACAGCAAATTGCTGGGAATACATAAGGATAAGTGACCTCAAAATAGATTTTCCTTACCAAGTACTTTCATTTAATGTCCCAAAGTTACCTTCATTTCAACAAGTTACTCCAAAGCCTATTTCTCTTCTTGCTTTCAACTCCACTGCACAAATGCAGCTCCTCTAAACAACAAATAGAAGGACAAGAGTCCTTCTATTCAAGGTTAGATATATGCCATATTCACATTAGGTGTTCCAGGAAYACAATATATTCCTTAGGAACTCATGAATATTTAAAGATAATAAATTAAAAATACAATAATTTAAATCACAGTTTGCATTAGAATGTATCTCTAGAATAGAATGGAAGTTGGTCATATTCTGGAGAAAGAAAAGAGAAAGGAAGCCTGCTGGACACATAAGTAAGAGGATGATATACTGGGGTAAAAGTGTAAAATATGAATATTAAAATACATCAGTGAAGGTGATTTAATTACTTTGTAGCTAAAAATGTACTTAGTCAAATCTGCAGCACTTCAGTTTACCTCCACTTTGCAGTAATATTTTCTTAAAAATAATCAACTACTGATTTTGATGAACACACTATGTATTACCTCAGATTTTAAAAACAAATTTCATTTAAGATTTTTAAAGTTATTAATTATATAAATGTACTAAAAATACATTTTACTGGCAAATGCCATTAGATTTGACAGCCTATTTAAGGGTCTCTGGCAAGTTTGTGATTAAATGAAAATATTAAGCCAATGAATTTGAATATGTCACAAAAAATAAAACTCAAAGCTCTAATCTGTTTAGTTTTAACCATAGGAAATTAAAAATAGGCTAATTAGTCTACACACATATTTACACTCTCTCTGTATATATATATAAAAAATCATATAAATAAAACCAAAGAAAAGCTTCCACTAATATATAAAATGTGTATAATTTCATGGATTTTATGTTTCTTTGACTGATGTCTTATCACTTATAAGAGTAGCTGTTTCTTCATCTAAAAGAGATGAAGGATTAAGATAGGTTAGTAATGCCCGATTAAACTAGCTTAACATTTTTGTAAACAAAGGAACACAAAAAAGGTTCAAAAGGTAAAAGTACAATCCACATTTAATAGACTTACTGCAAATAATTCCTGAGAAATATCACATTGGAAATTGGAGCAAAAAATCATAAGAGAGAAGCTGAAAACCAGCTGTCTGCATGATTCTTTCCATAAGTATGTTAACAGATACACACGTTTTTAGTATTTTTTTTAAATCCTGTAACATTAGATAAACTTTTGAAAGAAACATATGATTAATATGATAGAAAGGCTGAAACAACATCTTACAAAATTCCATCAAAAAATATTTGGGGTGGGGTGGGGTGGGAAACATTCCTCGGATATTATTTTAGCAGATTGGAAACATCGATGATGTGCTGAGAGTACACAGAGAAATTATGACCCATGCTAGATAAAAACCTATTACAATAACATAGCCCAAATACTAGTGGCTGAATCCTGCACTGTTAAAGGTAATAAGAGTCACTGATTTAACTGGGAACAGGATCAAGTTATAACATAAAACCACCTGCCTCCACTAAAATTGGCGATCAAAGATGCCAAGTTCCAAAGAATTTGCCTCTTTTCACACACCATTTTGCCAGTTTCTCTCTCAAACCATGCTCATCCTCAATCCTGATATACGGATACAATCTCATCATAGTACTTGACAAGTAACTGTTCTAACACAGTATGAAAACAAAAATGTTAATTCCTTACTTCACAGATAGATTGTTATATACGAACAATTTTAAAGATTTATAACTCTGTTAAAGCTTGTTATAGACTACCTATATTTTCCTGACAGAAGTAGGTCATCTATATAAAGTTTTCTGAAGTTCTAGCATTGTTTCATTATTTTCCGTTATTTTTTCCTCTCCTATATAGTAGGATCAATTACAGCAGTTCTTATGAAAAAAAAACCCAACAAAAAAACAAACAACAAACCAAAAACCACATTTCCCTGAGGGCAGACTAAGTAAACACAAACCCTTTTTTCACCTCTGGGATAACAGTCACAATTGAACACCCTAGATTAAATTATTTTGCTGTTCTGAAATGTGCTGGTTTGGTGGTTCCCAGAGGGCAGAGGCAACACACATCAAAAAATAAGAAACATGTTGGTATAACCATCTTTCAGCTAAGGAAAAAAATCTCCTTCCCTTTCTCCCTTTCCCTCCATACTCCAGCATGCTTTTTTTTTGATACTCAGCAAACTGGGTTATCACTGTCAAGGCAACCTATTAAAGCTGTCTTTTAACTTAACCTATGTATAAATACAGACTTCCACTCTCAACTGTGGGAGGGCAGCAAAGGTATCAGCACTTAGTAAGAGTTCCAAGCAGGAAAAGCCACTTGACACTAAGAACTCGTCTACCATTATAAACCTCCCAAAATAGTAATTCTGTAGAATTTTTTCCAGAATAGTTATTTCAGTGTGAACTGCCTTGTGAACACTTTAAATCCAAAGGAAAAGTGCCTTTTTCTGACTTAGTATGGTACAAATGTAGTATATTCAAACATTTAGAAGAGAGAAATCTCTTTCCAGAAAAGGCTCTTCACATATGAGCTCACATACAATTAACTATTCAATAATAATTGTTTTGGTAATGATACAAGTATAAATTTTGCTTGAGTTGATTAATAATACCAAATAATAGGCTATGACATGTCCACAAAATGAAAAAAAAAAAAAATCTTATGGAACTTCACAACTCTGACCCCCTATTTTGCTCTAGCCTGCTGACTTCACTATTGTTGCTTTATTGTTTGTCTGCCTGCAGTCTATAACCACAGATCATCTAGAACAGCCTGATTCTGCAGAAAACTAGTAAGAGAGACTGCAGGCAAATCAATGGTTGCCTCCCATACCAACCTCTTGAACTAAAATAATATGAAGTACTATACAGTGAAGAGATGAAGACATGAGCATGACAGCCACTGTGAAGAAAGTAATTTTGAGGATTAAATGATATTAACGAACACCACTTCTAAACACATTTTATGGGTGCTGAAGGGACAGCTGCTGCACCTGCAAAGCTGACCTTTAATACATTCTGAATCAAAATAAAAATCTTCTATGGGATTTCTGAAATACATGGTGAAATGTGTTTTAAAAGTTGCAAGCAGGTCCCAAGATTTACTTTGTATATTTTCATCTTCCTCTGTTCTTTTGAATATACAATAGAACTGTGCACTGGAAATCTGTCCTGAGAGATGTGCTGGCACAAAAACACGTAAAGACACATCTTGTGCCAAAGAAAATTTAAGCAGCGGAATTACTGTCTTAATAGATTGAAGGACTGTTCTCTTCTTTCTTGTAATATAGAAACAGTTAATGTGTAGTTTTTTTAGAAAGCCACCCTTATGGTCACTTTAATCTCTGTGTCTTAGATGTAAAATGGAGATAACTGAACTTCCCCATCTTTGTGAGCTGTTTTGAGACTGAAAGAAAAATTAAGTTACAAATTTCCAGTTCCCTACCAGTCATGTTTTTGTCAGTGAATCCTTGCACAGACTCCCATCCCGCTATGTAACTCAAAGATACATTTCTTGTCATTTATTTCATAACTCAACATTACTCTGACACTACTTCTTGTTGTTTCCCACCAACACTCCATCCCACTAATATATCAGCTTTACATTGAAGTTCTCATCCTTTCACGTTATTTGTCTGCATGCCTGTTTCCTTACCTTATCTTTCATATGTTCCACACATTCCTTCATATTTCAGCTCCTGTTGAAAAATTATTTCTGCATTTCTTCTAGTGGAATTTCTAGTTGACTTACATTAACATGTATATTGATTTTAAAACTCACAGGAGTATAATTTTCTTCCGTGTAGACCCGGCAAATCATCACCTCACTCATCCTTTGTGTATGTTGTACAACACAAAGATCTATCTTCTGTTGCTGTATTTTTCACATGATTCTAAACTTTTAATATTTTCTGTCTGCAAACTACTTCACCTTTATGGAAGGCTATGTTTTAAACAAACAGCTCTTGCACAGAGGAGTGCTCAAAACTGCACTGAAAAAGCAATTACATACAATCATGCAATTACGTTATGAAAGTTTCCATTCTGCATGATTTTTTTCTAAAGCTCTGATTCCTCCCTTTGGAAATTAGCATGTCAGACTCACCAACTGTAAAAGAAAGTACAGAAAATACCACATGATTAACAGATTCCTTTCCTGCCTTAAATTCCTTAGAACAAGAAGAAATGACCAGGTAGCATTAACTCTATCTTACCATACTTTCACAAGACTAGAAAACTTAAATGATTTTTTTTTTTTTTTTGTTAGAATTAGAATCTGTATAGTAATCTTTTGGGTAAGCTCTTATGTATGAATCTGTGTCTATTTCATGGTCACATTATTGCATGGACTTTCTTGTAATTTCCTTTAAACTTCTGACAATTCAAAAAAAGTGGGGGTAAAAGACTGAAGAGTGTGTGGTTTTTTAAATCTGGATTAAATAGTTCTTATCCTATTATATAGTACAGCAGTTGGAATACGTTAGACTGAAAAAAGTGACTATGACATGACAATGTTATCCAGTGAATTATAATGGGGTTTCTATATACATAAGCATAAGATACTCTCCCTTACTTTAAAACCTTTTTCATCACAATTCTGACACAGTCTATAATTCAACTGCAGTAATATGGTTAAAACATAAAGTTGTAATTAATAATCTCAGGCCTCTCTCTTCATAGCAAATAATCAAGTATATTGAAAAAAAAGTAGCAGAATTAAAATAATATCTAACCACAGTGAACATAAAATAAGGCTACTAACCCACAGCATGAACTGTTCCTCTATGCTTCTTTGAAATCTTGTTTGCCTTAACTATATGTAGAGCGTTTTCTTTGAACTGCAGCTCACAAAGTCTTTCAAGAAGAACTGTCATTTCTTCAGTGATGGTATCCAGATAAGTTTCATTAATAAACTTCAATGATGAAGAAGGATCAATAGTTCCACTTAGTATATACAAATCCTCTTTTATCATTGTGCACAATGTGGGTACGGAACTTTGGTAACCATGAACCACCTTATCAAAATTTGTTTCACCACAACTAGACAAAATACAGTTCTGTAGAAGATCACTAACCAGTTTATTCTGCATATTTTGATACTTCGTTAAGACTTCTGATTCAGGATAAAGAAACAAAAGTTGCTGTATGCACTGAGTTTTAAATTCCATTTGTTGTTGTAAAGCATTAGTATTTGTTTCTTCTTGACTTTGCAGTCTGTTTACTAAAAATCGTCGAAGATGCAATCTCACATCATCCCAGAGAGATTTCACATCCATAGTTGAATCATCCTCAATGGCATGAAGGGAAGATGTTAACTCAAAAGACATCCCGCTTGGAGTACAGGGAAATGAGACACCACACTGGCTAGACAGATCCAGAAGGAAGTGAAGTATCATTTCTTCTTGATTTTGCTCATTCTTCAGCAAGCTTTGCTAACAAAGGTAAATCAGACAGTATTTTAGAAATGTTTTGTTAATTCTGGTTCATAAAATGAACAGCTTCATGCTACAGTATCAATTGTTACCAATGCTAATTATCTTACCAGCAAATAAGAGACTCAAACAAATTGCTATATAAACAACAGACATAACAAAGCCTGTTTTCCCGGCTTTATGCGCCAATCCGTCTCCTTGTCTATCTGCTTCAATGACTCACATTCCTCTTCCCATCTTTCTAACATCCTCAACCTCTTTTCTCAATCAATTCTAATCCACAAGTCAAGGAAAGCTTTGGAAAGCTCATTAGGTAAGCCTTGGCAGCCTGTGTGTTGTGGTCCACACACACATCTTTGAAAGAAAATGGTATGAAAAATTACTCAAGATTTACACAGTTAATGACAGGTTTTGCTCATAAAATCAAGACAGGAATTAATAAAATGAAACATTGTTGCTTTCTATGTTCTGGCTCAGCAGGCTACCACCAAAAAGGCCATTCTAAGGATAAAATAATCTTCCCAGGACCCCCCTGAAGAACTAAAATTGAAAACTTGTTAAGAATTGAACAGGCTTAGATCACACAGGGCAGAAGAATAAGAAGCTGTGTATCCTGTCAAACCAAGATGCAGACTGATACATCAACAATATAGTGACCTCTAAATACATCTCAGCTATATGGGTTGGAGAAGAAGAAGGAAGCCAGTTAACAAAGCAGGTGAAACCACACGGATGCATGCGCTGTTCTTACTTCATCTGAGCCTGAAGAGCTCCCTTTCGGTCCAGGGCCAGGATCTCTGACCTTAGAGCTGCTTCAAGTTCAAGATGCCATGAAGCAAACAGCAGGTCCTCTTGTCACAGCTCAATGCTTTCTACTTGGCCCAGAATGACACAAATTCAAACACTACTCTGCAGTTTTCCTTACTATGTATGAGAAGAATCATTTGCATGAACAAGGGTGTCCAACATATGAGTAGAAGACAACCCCAAAGTCCCATGGTCACTGGACACCAAAATCTCCCTCCCCTCTCAGAGAAAAAACCTTGCCTGTTACAAACCCATTTCCCACATCTTCAACATTTTTCCTACTGCAGGTTGGCTTTGGACACAGTCCTAGGCCCATCAACTTTTTATTTGTAAAGACCTGCTCTCAGTCCTCCAGCTGCACTAGAGCCGACTACAGATTTCCCCATCACAGTCACAAGAAAACTGAGTGAAACTGGTGGTACTCTTGATTTTCTAGGTTTCAGGAACCAAGTAGGCAAGCCTTAGGTGAACCAGGATCTCGAAGCCCTCTCACTTTCTCCCCCACCTCCTATCACTTCTCTCCAACGGAGAAAAGCATTGTGGCAAATCACATAAGGGTAGTTCTTTCCACTCATGTCCTTTATCTGGGTCTCCCACCTATACTCCATCCTATAAAGCAAGGCTGGTAAAGAAACTGTTGGCAACCTTCCACCTTCAGAACTAGTGATTTATTTAACCTACAGTATTTGAGGAAATGATTAGTTTTATTTCTTTTCCCATTTTGAAAGAGAGAGAAATAAATCAAATTTGACTATGGTATTGCATAAATATAATAATTTCCAAATACAAAATGTTCAATTTTTCTACTGTAGCAAACTTTTATCGATAGATAATTTAGAAAAATATAAAACAGACAAAATTTAGAACAAAAACTTCAATGGGCTTTTTTTTTTGCTCCTCATGCTTTTGAGTCACAAAATTTTCAATATCAGAACTCCTATTCTTTGTTCTGGATGATTCAAAACTGTTGCACTCTTATGGGAGAAAACAAGCGTTTAACCTTCCTATAGTCCTCTACTCTGGAGTGCTCCATGATGAAAATTAAAAAATAAAAGACGTGCACCACAGTAGCTAATTCTGAACAAAAAACAGAGAGCATGATTGCCTCCCATAAAGGAAAGTCTTAAAAATAATAAACGAGCTATTTTTCTTCCATTTTACATCTTTATTTCAGAATGCTTCCTATGAATTTTTTTTACCTATAAGCAGGAAACACATATGAAAGACAGAATAATAAAGGAAATTATCAGTCAAATATCATCCTATAAAAAGCATGTGCATGTGAYAGAAATAAGTATAACTAGTTAAAATCTTAAATCATACATATCAATATGCATATACATAAGGCTGATTTGATTTTATTATCTACTGAAGTATTCTATAAAGTTTTATGGCCCCAAAGAGAATGTGTCTCAGTGTGTAAACTGAAACCCTAATCACTAACCACTGTGTTGAAGAGTTCAGTCTCCACAAGCAGACTTCTGGAGTTTAAAGGTTAATTTTTTATGAATCATGCTCAAATACTATATTCTGAAATGAACAAAACAAGAGAAGCTGTCAAAACAGTGAATGTAACTGATGCCTTCGGATGATGAATCCAAAATGTCTTCCAAGCAAATCCCTACTGCTGCTTTTTAA
Source organism: Phoebastria nigripes (assembly GCA_035582835.1). Lineage (NCBI taxonomy): Eukaryota > Metazoa > Chordata > Aves > Procellariiformes > Diomedeidae > Phoebastria > Phoebastria nigripes. The sequence goes on along the minus strand of JAYKAV010002821.1, from coordinate 599,061 downwards.
GGTTAAGCAGAAACATTTTTATTCATGAAAGCCAGTAAGAATCTAAGTATTGTTTCAAGCCCTTTGCAACTTAAACTAAAGCATTAAAAACAGGGAGCTTGCAGATGCCACCTTAGACTTAGTGTTACTCAGAAAAAGAGCCCCTGAAGTGAACTTTGAAGCTCTGAAAACACAGTGTCATCAAGTCTCTTTGAACGTTGCCTATATTGACATAGGCTTTTCTATTTAAAAATTAACCTGTAAAAACGCTTCAAAAGATGATGCCAAAACTATTCAAGAGAAAAAGATCCCAATTAGCATCCAAAGGTTTTAGAAAAGCATGAAAAGTTCTTATGAGCGCAGAACGTTAGTGACAATATAATACACAGGAAAACATTTGCAGTCTACCAACTGGACTACTACCTACTATAGACTACTACCTATCATATCAATAAACAAATCCAATAAGATGAAGATTTTGTTAAAAAAAGATTTTGGCATTAGTTTAGCAGGAACAGAATTTCATGAAGATGTGTTCATGTACATATTCAGCTTTTAAATATTTAGAATTATAAAACAGTACACAGAATGACAAAATTTCACAGAATTAACATTTTCAGGCTTCATGAAGAACCTCTCAGTATTTCCATGAGAGTTCACAAATGCATGAGAATACCACGCCAACAATAAACCTAAATAACAGCACCTCAGCCAAAGCACATACAGAACTTTGCACTATTTTTTTAATTGTTCCAGCATCTTAAAAGAAACAAAATCCCTAACAAAATAAACACACATAATAAGGGATAACAACGAATAGGGATATTGTCCTGAAGTAAAAGGAAGGTTACTATCATTGAAGATGTATTATATGATACTGAATTAAAAGCTTGCAAGTGAGAAATTAAGTCAATTGAGTAATTAGTTCAATGGATGGAGATACACATTTAAGAAAGGTCAGATCGTAACAATCTCGTTAATGCTGAAGATTATTGAAAATAGTTACTGCAAACCAGTTTATGGAGCTAAAGATTATCTACTGCGAGCATAACTTCTTACAGATGGATTGTCTATGCTAACACATATACACATTTCATCTGTAGTCTCATCTACACAACAGGCTGGATTATCTAAGAAGCCATGAGGCTGGAAACAGTGATGTTCAAGTTCCTGAGCTCCACAGATGTTTTCTTGATAAGATGTGCAGAACTGAGACTTTAAGGCTTCTTACACTTTGTTGTCTGTTTAGCAGCCTGCCACAGAGCCATCCTCAAGGCTTAACTGGACTCTACAGCCCACAACCAGACTGTGATGCAGTCAGTAAGCTCCTGGGAAGCTGAAGAGCTAGAAAGCACATTTTGTATAAGATACGTCTGAAGTATTCCAGAGATGGGGACATTCTGGTGTTTCCCAAACAAATGCCGCCACCTGGTGTTCAGGTATATGGCTTGAATAGGCCTTGGAGAAGGAAGAAAGCAGGGAATGGACACAAGTAAGTCATCGTTGCCGTGCCCTCTTCTGAGGCAGTTTAAGTAAGGATCTAACTAGACTAAGAGGAATAACAAAAGACTTCGTAAGTCAGCATTTTCTGGGATTCTCTCATTTTGTCTATATCAAGTATGACATGTAGCAGTCTCTGACACCCTTGAGCGGGGTGATTAGTAACAGCAACATTCATACTGATCACCCATGTTAGAAGGGGACAAAATCACTTCTTCACCACATGAACATTAAAGACCTGGTGTTTCTAGAGATGACTTCCTCATTTGACACAGCTTAATATCCAGTGGATTCAAGGGTGACCGAAAGATCAACAACCAGTTTTAAGAGTTAAAAAACTGAGAGGCGATTTGATGAAGCTTGAGGTCTAGTCAGGAGATAGTCCCAAAGGAGAAAATACTCCACTTCTCCACAGCAGCTTTCCTCTGCCAATAAAGCCAATCTTAACCTAAAGGTGTTGACAACTAAACCATGACATGGAAGTGACAAAGAACAATCCACTGGGTACTGTTTATTTGTTTTGACACTCATATATATGTATATCATATAAACACACATATACATAGTTTACATATAAACTTGCAGGCTGTCATTTACTGAGGTACCATCCTTCACTTATCTAGCCAATTCAATTTTCCAGACTTCCATTTCCACACATATATTCTAAGGTTAACTTTTAATAAAAATTTTGGATAAAAATGCCTTCTAAAATGATGGAATTTTTTGTTGAAGTGAAATTTGATTTCTGGTTATGTTTAGTTGTACAACTTGCTAGGACAAAGGATATAGCTCCCACATTTCTAATTAGAAAAAGTAGATAGGAAGTTAATGCTTAAATAATGCATAAAGGACAATAATTTGTATTAGATAAGTTAAATTCATATTTCCCTAGAAGTGAAGAGCAAGCAGTAACAGTAACAGCCTCGGTGTAGACAGTAACTTCAGATGTTTTTTACAACATGTGTTTATAAAAGTCCTAGCAGTGCTGAACATGTGGTAGTATTGTGAAAAGATTTTGTCCCATATTTGTCTATTTAAGGCATGATCAAAAGGAAACATAACCCCCTGCTGCAGACATAAAAACAGTACTAAGCCTTATAATAAAATTTCTGAACTATCCTCACCAGAGTGAAGACTGAAATGAGAAAACTAACTAACCTCAAAAAAAAAAAAAAAAAACCCCACCCATCATATAACCAACTTTCCCAAACGTTAAAGTCTTTAGTAAACAATTTTTACCAGGGTCCTAAGGAACTCCATCAGCTCTCCGTGGTGTGTAGAAGAAGGTCTGAGAGAACTAAAATTGCAGTTGTTTAGCCACTGAAGGCAGTCAGTTGTGCTTTGTAGTATTTCATCGGTACATATTTCATTTACTTCTGATTGCAGGTCTTTAAGACACTGTTCTATGCTAAAAAAACAAAACCAAAAATCAGAGGATTTTTTTCATGACTTGGAGATAAAATCAGTTTATATATTCCATATTTTAAAAAGAAAAAACACTTCAAATTAACGTAACACTAGTCCTTCTTCTTCATAGATTAAATTACTCTCACAAAATAAGGCCTGAATTTGCAGGATTAACATTTAAATACAGTCAAGCTAGAGCTAAAACAAATTGCCTTCAGGCCAGACTGTACCATCCTCAGTAAGTACTGCCTCACTTCTTCTCAAACAATCTTGTACTTTTTAATAAAGTAGTTAGTGAATAAGACATCATCCAACCTAAGATCTGGTCCTTGGTGCTTAATTAGCTAAAGCAGAGAATATAAACTGAATCAACTACCATATTCAAAGGTGAATGTGTCATTTTGCTCCTTTAGCAATCAGCAGTTATTTTATAATATATAACATATATTAACGACTTCTTAAAGACCCACTGACATGACAGAAAATGCTGAAAAGAATTTTAGAGTCAGCTGTGCTGAGAAAGCAGATCTTTTCTTTCTTGTTTTTGTCATTAGAATATTTGAAAGAAAACAGAGTTTGTTTTCAAGGAGCTGATCCACTCCTTAACATTCATCTAGAATGATAATCCTGTTTATGAAATCAGATGTGGCTCGTATGGCTACTACAGGGATTTCAGTTGCAAAAATTGGAAGAACAACTGAAAATCCAAAATAATTTTATTTCTATTTGTGTGGACACTTACATGAAAACAAAAAAAAAGAAAAATCCAGAAACAATCTAACTCTGTATCTTTTCCTACAAAAACACCTTTTCAGTATTTCAGAACTTTTTTTTAAAAGCAATGCTTAATATTTTATATAGTTTCAGTTAGAAAAATAGTATTGACTAGATCTAGGCAGATCTAGCTTTAATACAAACAGAGCCAACAATAAGACTGATGCCAGTTTTGGTTTACTGAAGTGCAAAGTGATTCTCACTACTATTTGAATTTTATTTTGGAGTATATTAGTTATTCCATTTATGTTCTTACAGCTGCAAGGGATAAGGGATAAGGGATGCAAGGTTTAACACAAAATAAAATATAGTTCTTTCTATCTCTGTAGAATTACAGGATCAGATGAGACTCAGCTCTTTACAGGTATTTCAATGTCAGATACTTTTGATCATATTACTTTCTATTTTCATGACATCAACCAAACAACAAACTTGCCTGTTATACTGCCACTCGCCTCTCTATTTTATAGAGATGAAGTATGGCTGTTTTTCTTTAACTGCCCTCTAACATTTTCAAACTTGACTAGTTTTGGCAAAAGAAGACAGGAGAAGAAGATTAGAAAAGAGGACAGGAAGAGGACAAAAGGAGAACGAGAGGAGAGGGAAGAAAAGAAACTGGAAAACAAATCAAATCTTTAAGTGTATTACAAGCCATGACAAAAATACCAAATTAAAGACCTCCAGTTTTCAAAAAAAAAAGGAAAACTTTTTTTTTTTTAATTAGTAACCTTGAATAAAGTTTTTAATTTTTTTCCGCATAACTTCTCTGTGTGGAAAGATTCACTTTCCATAAAATGTCATCTTTTTTGGAGGAAAATATTTTTATTAAAAATATAACCTGCTTTGAATATGAAATTAAAAAAAAAAAATCTTAAACACTACTAACCCATATAAATTTGTAACAAGAAATCAGTGACGAAAGGCCATTCTGCATATCACCCACTGACTATGTGGAAGAAGTACTTATTTGATTTTCTGCTGGATTTTCTCCTTATTGAGTGATTTGCATTTTATTCTTTTACAGATGTTATGCGATGTACTCTAAATTCCTACTAGCTGTCTCATTCTGATCAACAGCAATAAAGTAAATCAGTGTAATCCATACCTTTGGGAACTGAGTCTGTTAGTTTGAACTGACATTTTAAAAAAACAGTGGAAAAAAAATAACCAAATGATCACACTAAATTAAGTTCAGAGATAAACAGTAGTCCGCGTTTTCCTTTTATTTTTAAGTTACCTACAACAAGCACAAAAGAGAGAAGTATATTTTTTCTGAGAATGCCGTCAAGACTTATCATCTATGATAGGTTTCGCTTTGTGCCTTTTGTTTCTTTAAAATACAGCACTAAATAATAACAAGCTGAATATGAAAACTGCATCAACTACAATTATAGAATGCAAGGACGATCATAAGAATGTAAGTGCACAAGAAGTGTAGCATTTTGAATGTCAGAAAAAAAATACATAAATTGTTTCCAAAACTATGACTATACAACTCAAAAAAAATTTTGTCAAAATAAGTAGGTCATTTTGAACGGCTTATTTTCCCATATTCAATTGTATTCATTAAGAATTATGGGTATATTTGTTTTATGCTTAAAAGGCATGAGGTAAACCATTTAAGGTGTATCTACTCTATCAAAATGAAGTCACCACATTTTACAGCTGCATTAYCTTCAGAAACCAAATTCAGTAACTACAACTAATGCTAAAATATAGAAAAACTTCTAAAACTTATGAATACATGGGTGGCCTGTAGAACACTTCTATAAAATTGATGCAAAAGTCTTCAGACTTTCCTGAGCATGACTGAGTTCAAAATGAAGTGCACTGAAACAAGTATCTTCCCATCATCAAAGGACCTTATCAGGAGTACAAAGGACCTCCATGAAAAACAATCGCGCTCTGCCTGTGGCCCACTCAGGTTCCTGATGGGATAGCCCAGCCATGAATACCAATTCTAAACTTGACAAAAGATTGGCATGCATCTTTTTAACTTGTGAAACCTGTTCTCAGGACTATGAAACTAAATGCCTTGTTCATACACCTTGACTCCTGGGACACTATGAAAGGCTTTTATTGTGGTGTGCTGATGTGCCTCATTCAATCATACCCAATAGATTACAGCATTGTGCATTGTAAAAGGGACTACTGTTGTTAGTCTGTGCCAATCTGCTTCAATTAGGAACCAGTTTTTACACTCATCTTTGACATCGGAATCTGTGTGCAAGCCAACAAACTACAAGCGRTGAATAGGCTACAGCCTTCTCAAGACCAGAGATTTTGGTAATTTGTCCCAACACTGATAAGGCGATTAGGTGGACAAATTTCAGTGGCCCTCCCTGTAGATACAAAACATGGTAAGTCTGTTCATTTTATTTAATCCTTTTATTCCAATAAAGTAAACATTGAATTAGGACTAAAACCGTTTTTCATTGAATAAAAATATTTTAATCCTGTTTACTTATAGCTAGGTAAACATGGTCTCAAAAACACTGCTATTTCTTTTAAGATTTTTGTCAACACTTAGTATTACATGAACATGGTTAATTATAGATACTTATTCCTTTACATGAATTACATCATTAAATGAAATATTTAGGAATTTGGTTACCACTGGAAAAAAAAAAAAACATTTTAGTGTGTATTATCTGAGTTTAGAAAGCAACCATTTTAAATAAAAGACTTCTGCCAAATAGGATTAAAATTATTCTCACTACGTAGGCTAGTATTTAAAACTGTAATTTCACATCAGTGTAGGGAGAATGAGACTTTGATTTCCTTTTTTAGAAAGGAAATTTGTTGAAGTTTTAAAAACTGTAAACAAAATATATAATTTTGATATGAAAAATGTGCTTAATGTATTTAATGACTTTTATTCTTAAAAGTACAATTACAAAAACCCATATACAGTGCTAAATTCCTTTTTCTCCCCCCAGCAATCCTTTTTCATTAAGGTTTAGCTACAAATATATTTTAGTAAGTTCAGTGCAGTAAATAAGCTCCTTTTTATGAACAAATTGAGGCATCAACCCAGATGATGTCAACTGACACTATACACGTACAATGGGAGTGTAAATTGTCTCAAAATCATGTGTAGTCAATGGAAAAATACAACCATGTCTGTGTGCAACCTTATCTAAATCAGGAATACAAGATCTGGAGTACAACAAGGAAATCAGACATAGTTCAGTACTTAATGCTTTTTCCCTGTTTACTGTCATTAACCGGTTCTGTTCTCCATATGTATGCTTTCTGAAACATCCTCTGAAACTCTAAACCTTAATGAAAAGGTGATGCATACAATTCATGTTTTAGGTGCTCAGGTACCAATGTTGAGACATGGCTGAACCTAACCAGAAGGTGCTTATTCTTTTGTTGGAAATTAACCTACTGGTACTACATTAGAATAGCTGTTCCTGGTCAGATGGAAGGTCTCCATCTCTCTGACAGTGGTCATTAGGAGATGACAAAGAAGAAATTAAAAAAAAAACAAGAAAAAAAAAAAGTTAAGATTTCTCAGAATATTTTCATCATCTCTAGCAGTCTGTGACACAAGGACTTAAATCAGATAGTGTTCTCGCATTTAACAGCCCTCAATTAATTTTTCTTCCACAGATGATTCCACTTCTCTTTGAACCTGTGGAACTGTTCAGACATAAACAGAAAAAAATAGTCACCAAACTACTAAACAAGGAGTGGAACATAAAAGCTCAAAGAAAAAATTAACCTTTCTCTGTAGCAAAGAAATCTGATACTTATGCTCATATTGATTTTTGTAAAATTGACTGATTTTTCAAAAAAGAAATCTTTAGTCCTACACAAAGAGTATCTTGAGCCTTTGTGGGCACATCAATGCTTGCAGTTAGTACTACTGGTATACCATTATGCCAGTGAAAATTATTTCACTGAAATAGCTTCTCCTTTTTACAGGTGAGGGTGGTTTGGTTTTGTTTTTTTTTTTTTAACACACTAAGCAAAGTTCTGTTATATTATCTCTGTCCACACTGGAGTGCTTTTCTGGAGTAGCATGTCAATACCATTTCGTAAGTATTCCCACTGTAGGGAGACAGTCTCAATTTTATTGAGGTGTTCTTATTTATTAAGTTAATGACAGTTTTTAGGAATAACCTAATCATGTGGAGAGACTGCTTTGTAAGTGGCTGCATCAATGGACAAAGAGTTACTTGGTTACAAACCAAGTACTATAATGGAACTGATAGTGTAAGCACTGTCATACTTATACAACATTATTTTGAAAAGCACAGTATCAAAATGTCGGTTGCTGTCTCCATAGATCATTTTCCATTGCCTAAGATTACTATAAGTAAGCTGAAGAAAGATCTTCCAACTCCTTTCAATTTCTAACAAGCAGTGTTTCAATTTATTTCATATAGCATATGGAACAGCCATAAAATGACAATGAGATTGGTTAAATTAAACTGCTAAGCTATAAAGTGAAATTATCTTTAAACCTCATGTTACTTACGCTTAAAATCCTCATATTCATGGAGATCTGCTTTTAGAATCAGAGTTCACATGTCTTTTATTAAGAACAGACAGTTTGTTTTAAAAGTAATGAAATAATTGTTTCCACTGTTTTTTGAAGATAGAAGCACTAATATAATACTACTTTGTTATTATCACGAATATTGATTAAAAAGCTTGACTGCTAAAGATATAGGGCACTTTATAAAGATATAGGGTATTTTATACAAAATCAGTCATATCATTTGGAAACCTGTGTGTCAGAGGACCTGCTGTACACTTCAAGTAGTGAGAAATCTTTGAGAAAGACTTTTATCAGTATAATTTCCACAGGCATTTTCCTTGTTACACTTTCTCCCATGTGGAAACAAACATTTTGTTTGATTTCACAAAAGCTGAGCCGCCAAAAAGGAAATATTAAGAAAATTTTCCATGATCTACAGACAATTTCATGAGGTCATTGCTGATGCCTCAGCACTACTGTGTGTTAATAAACAGCAACTTAACCATAAATATAAATAACTTATTTTCTAGTAACTTTTAAATTGCTAGATACAATCTAACTGAAAAAACCATAAAGATTCATGCAAAGAATGTTTTGAATGTCAACTTTACCTTGAACAGGAACAAGGAGATTTACCAAAAATGGCTATTTATTATCTTGCATGTTCCTGCAATGCTTATGATAACCTACAGTAACATTCATGGTACAAGGTACCTCTTAGGATTTCTAAAATTCTGAAAAAAATTAGATTATTACAGTTCCAGGTCTATAACGTTTATGCTGTTCCATTCTAGCCTATCTGACCAGCAGCTTATTCTTTCTGGCATGTCCATTTTCTTACTCTCATTAACGCAACTGCAAAAACAGATGAAATTCCTTTTTTATATTTTACGGTCTTTACAATGGTGACCTCAACAGCAGAGGAGAAAGCTAGAAAGTAAAGCTGCTATTGCTAATAATACAGGTTTTGTTATCACCTCATATTTGTGTGTATGTTAACTTTTTTTTTCATAGTTTGACTATATTATTCTCTTATTCATATTTTTTATCTAAGTTCTATTCAAAATAAAATAAGACCAAAAAGAATGAACTTAAACATTATTTTGTAAGCAGCAATACAAAACTGATGGAAAGACTGACTACAAAAACTTTACTTCTTTAGAAAAATGCTGTTAAGACAAATATCTCTTGATACTTGTTTTTAAAACCAGCAATTCTTTAAAATATGAGTCTGAAAGTTACAGGCTTATTATAAAGCTAAAAGCCTTGAAAAAATTCACTTTGTCGAATTCTTCCTATTGTAATCTTGGACCTTAAGACATAAAACAAAAATGCAGCCCCTGCTTCAAGGACTTTGCAAGCTACTTCATATCTCTAATTTAGCTACTTACAAAACATATCCACCGAAACTGTAAAGTAACTATACCATTGAAACCAGAAAGAAATAGAATAGTGATGACTTCACTGCACCTCAGCAAGAGAAACTTACTCAACAGCTTAACCATATGAGAACTGTCAGTTCTAACTGAACCACTGCCTACCTTTAGTTTCCAATCTTGTTTTAAAGACTTGAGATATTTCAGTCCACAAGATGTAAGCTTTGCCTTGATAAGTTATTTCAGAAGACTGGCAGTGAAACATAGGAGTCTTTCAACTCCATTGACGAAAACATGATAGTGAAAAATAATGGCTAAAAAACCATTGTCTCCTGTATCCTTGTATGAAATGAATTGGGATATTTCACAGTGCAGTCAAAGATCTGATTACAGCTTCTGTAGATGTACGTGAAAGCTAACTAATTACCTAAGATACTGACACAATTATAACCACTGCAGATTGGAGCCAAGAAACTGCGTGTCTATTAAAATAGCCAATCTCTCAGAAACTCTGTGCTGTCCAGCTAGTAAGGTGCTACAAAACAGCTGTCCTGAACTCAGTGATCATACACAAAGACAACACAGGCTGAATAAGAATAAAATTACATTCCTTTCTTATTTTAATTACTCATTCCTAGCAACTAGTCCAGGGCAGTGGGTAGACAGATACTACTTTGACAAAGATTTTAGTAACATTATTCTAATATCTTAATAGGTATTAAATTCTCAACCAAATACTACTGTAATGCACTTGTACAGCAAGCAGGTTACATTCACACAGAAGAGTCAAATTCTTTCTGAGATCTGTGATAAACATTAGGTCCGAGTAAAACTGCTAAAATTATCAATTTTTTTCCTTTACTATTAGTTCTAGTTTGAAATTCTCCCAAATACTCAACCACTATTGGGATTTTGGATGGAGATGCCAAGACTTTGCTAATTCTCCTGAATACCAAGAAAGTGAGGTGTAGCTGCTTCCTGAAAATTCCAGAGAGGAATAAGCCAAGATTTTCTTCAAAATAAAATAGAGAAAGAGAACTCTTGCAGCACGTCTCTGTTTAAAAACACATAAGCCCTTGCACACTCCAATTCTGAACAGGGAATGAGACAGCAGTGCTTAATACCCTGTTTGAAACTCCTCCATCCCTTTGTTGTGAGGTTTTGATAGTGGGAACTATTTCTATGCAAATCAGCAAAGTTATAATTAACAACTGGAAAATGCCATACTAACATCCTTATTGAGGTACTTGTCAGATAGTCCTATTATTCACAAATTAAGCATCTTGTTAGTTGCTCAAATAATGATTACAATTTATACTGAACAGTTATGGGACAAGATGCAATGCTGTAAGCACTTATTAGTATTGACCTCACTGGAGCCCTTGAAAAAAGACCTTCATCAAAATCCCAGATGACTGAATTAATGTTAAATAGACAGAGGGTCAGGTTGAAGTTTATCAGATTGAACTCAGATTAAGCCTTTGCGAAAAGCCTTACAAAGGTATAGTCTCCAGTTTATTGTGGAGATACAATTATTAGTAAATAATTTTGTTGAATTTTGAGTAATTGTTCCATTGAAGAAGACCTAGAATGCCTCACACTGTCCTACAGCCTCATAGAATTTATCACCACTTTATCACCACTAAAAGGCAGCCAATCACTCACTGAAGAAAGAACTGAATACACAAAAACCATCAACTGCTGAAGAGATTTCATGCTTACAATCACTTTCAAGTTATGCACTATAAGCTCAGTTTCAAGCTCTGTACCTTATTTTCTGCTTAGAAGTATTAAATATCAGCTAAAAGTTTAGTTCTGTGGATTGCTCAAATATTAACTCTTACTAATTTTTAATCCTCCATATTAGAAAAAAGAAATCCAAAACCTCAGTTTTGATAAACAGTAAAAGTCAAAGCAAATGTGAGGGGAACGACTGAAGACAAATGGCCGTCCTGATGAAATTATGAATGCAACTTCACACTTTAGAATAACCTGAGACTATCACTGCCTATAAAACTGGCCAGCAATGACAATGGTTTTGAGAGTTCCTATTTACCTGCCTCTATAAAGTGCTGTAAAAATAAAGTTAACATTCAAGTGTAATAAGAGCTCTGTTACATGATAGTGAATGAATGAACCACTTACTGCCTTAAAACTGACAAATAAAACAATTTCACACAGACAGCCTTTTTTTTTTTTGTTATAGCACCAGATAGAATTGGTACAATACAAAAATACCGAAGGTAATTCAACTGCTGGAAAGAATATCTGATTTGTTGTGTCACACAATTTTATAAAAGCTATTCAGTTGGAAGGCAATAAATGAGCATTCAAGTGATTTACACACTTTTGGATCATAATTTTTTACACAATGTTTTATTTTTAAAAATATATATATGCTGTATACTATTATGTTTATTCTCTGTGGTATAATAAAATCATAAATCTATCTGATGAAAAATGGATTGTATTCCAATTGTATCACTGTAGCGCATAGAGCTGCTCTTATCATACCACTTACAAAGATCAATGGTAACTTGAAAATGATTTCATTCCATGCTACCTCTAATATATTAGCAATAAAAGGACTCTTTTTAATTTAAAAGTCACATCAGCTGCTGTCCATCTTCTTTTAAACTCCTCTCCATTCCTGAAACTGACATATTACAGGAGCAAAATATCACCTGGTAACTACAGGGCTACTTTCTGATTTTCCTTGTGAAAATTAGTTTAAAAACTAGCTTAAGTGTCTATGCAGCAGAAATACAAAGCTCCTCCTGACATGCATTGCTGTGTACCACACCCTAATCCAATTTCCTGCTCTTCTTGGATATAATACCATTTGGATCTTACAAAACTTACAGCAAAAGGCCCTCCTAATTTGTAGGACTATGTCCCTGAGATGGGGACAATCAGCCTTCTTAAAAATGTACAAATAGTTCCACTGTGATTATGTTAATGTCGAATGTAACATAAAATGTTAACTGATATAAAGTACCATTAAAAGGAATGAACAGCTGGCCTGCTTTCCCATAGCCAAAAGTTTTCTCAACCAGGAGCATACATTTTACACACATTAAAAACAAAAAGAGTAGTAAAGCATACATTCCAAAGACTCATCTTGATAATAATTTTTCTAACTCTCAGGCTGGCTCTGCATAATGATGACAAAATCACTTTTATTTGGTAGTGGAAAAGGTGACAACACATCTGCCAAAAATGCCGATGCTGTTTTTTCCCAGGTATATAAGAACATAGCAACTCAAAATGTAAGTACCTTTAACTGTGTTACAACATCCACTAAACTCTAAGGAAGTATCTACATTTCACTGACGTCAACAACTGGAAAACTGTAATATGAAATTGCACCATGCAGTGGTTCACAACAGAATATTTCTGAGATCTTCACTATCATTGCTACCACGGGGATATTACTATCGCAACTACATTTGTAAACACTAAGTTTTTAAATTAAAATGTTCAAAATGTGAGATATGAGTAACATAAATAAAAAGCCTGAAAAATGTCTCATCCTGGCATAAGCAATATAACAATAATTCAGAGATGACCTAAATCAATTTTCAGTGAGATACAGCAATGGTTTATCTCCATTCTTCAGGAAGCTGTTTGGGAGCAAAGACCTCCAAAATGGAGGAACAAAATGTGGGCTTCATTAAAATTATACAATCTTAAAACAGATGTCAGGAAGGGCATTCTTAGAAATCATACAACTCTATAACATGCACTGTTATCCAAAGGCAAGCATTTTCAAAATTCAATACAAAATTCTGCTATATGTTATATCTCTGAACGTACAATTACTTTTTTAAAAGGGCAATTAGTTTATTTGCTTAAGAGCATCTTTCACAGATTAAAGTATTTTAAAGGTACTAAAGAGTTTAGCCACAAAACACCGCCACCACTTTCCAAATAAGGCACAAAACCTTGAGCTGATTTTTTTGTAATGATGCAAAAAATCTGCATCAACAAAGAACTCTTTCAGTACTCCACTGTTTTTATAGCATTGATATTTGGAAACCAGTATGTTACAAAGAAGTGGACAATGAAATATATCACAAAACAAATTCTAGTTAGAAAATCTTCTATTGCAGCATAATAGTTTTAACTGAAACAGGTAAAATAATGTCTTATATAAGAAAGATTATATATATATATTAACTTACTTGCTTTTTCTACTTCCATTAGAAATGCTTAAAGAACATACTGAGTTCAAATTTTGCTTTTTTTTTAAAATTCTGTAGCTCCTTTAGTGAATAAAAATTCTMTCTCATAGCTGGAGGAAATACAACTGTCATGGGAATACAGATTTTCTTCCTCCACTATCACATCTACTGTAATAATTCCTAAGATTAAGATGATTCAACTGTTAAAAATACCATACAGAGAAAGACTATAGCACAAAAATTATACGGCATTAAAAATTTGTTAAATGCTCAAGTGGTTAAGGTAAAATTACTACTGAAATAATTATCAGAATTTTAACCTACAACTAGAAAAAAATGAAGAGAAAAGCCGTTATTTCTTCCTAAAATGACTTTCACTAATATTTTGGATACAATTAAAATACTCTTTACCTAGAAGAGTTCTTCTGTATTTTTTCATCAAGATCACTAAGGACTTGTTGAAACTCCAATTCTCCAGGAAGGACATTTAACAAACAGTCTAAATTGGAAGAATCAAGAGAATACTCTCCTCCCCATTCCATTTTCAAAATCTGTAAAATAGATACAGAAAAGTGGTTAAATAATCAAAAAATTCAGACTATAAGTATCAAAATATACAACATTTTGTTCCTTGGAAATACTTAGATTAATAAGGGAAGCGTTTATGTAGGGAGTTATAAAATCAGTGTTGATAGTAAACCTTGTGCATGCTTCTGAGTAGAGTTCTACAGAGAGGGACACCTGTAAAATAAAAGCAGAGATAAATTTCATAATATCTTGCATTTTTTTGTTTAAAAAAATCAGTTCTTTTACCCTAATCAGAGTAGTAGCTTTCTTCATTAAATTTTTTTTTTAAGATTTAGAAAGAAAATTCTCACTATTGTAACTGTAAATTATAAAAATAGATAATACATTAGAAGGTGAATTTATTTTCTGCGTGCTTATAATTTCTGTCCAAGGAGTAACTGCTTTCTGGAAATTAAGCACACCATTGCAAATAACTAGAACATAAAAATCCAGACCAAAACACTATAATGTACCAGAAAACAAGTGTCATCTTGCTTTGTACACATTTTACTCAACAAATACTTTGCGAAAACACAGGTCAAATCCACAGGCCTACTCAAACTAAGACACTAAATCCCAGGAGTCTTTACATCAGAAGCAAAGCATTAGCAGAGTTATTTTTTCTGGTTTTTGCTTTTTTCTGTTTTCTCTTTTTTGAGAAATAATGAAATTGATTTTACAACCAGTGATGACTTGCTACCGAAGTTAAAGAAAAAATTACACATTTATGTATGTATTACATGAAGTAGCCAAAATTACATGAAAAGTCTACTATTTAGTATTTAATAATACTACTCATATTGCAGTAGCAACATGAGGGACAAATGTAACTATTCAGATGCACACAATGTTTGGGCAACAAAATACAATGAATTAATCACAGAATCATGGAATAGTTTGAGTTAGAAGGGACCTTTGAAGGTCATGTAGTCCAACCCCCCTGCCATGGGCAGGGACATCTTCAACTACATCAGGTTGCTCAGAGCCCCGTCCAACCTGACCTGGAATGTTTCCAGGGATGGGGCATCTACCACCTCTCTGGGCAACCTCTGCCAGTGCCTCACCACCCTCAGCATAAAAAATTTCTTTCTTATATCTAGTCTAAATCTCCCCTCTTTTAGTTTAAAACCATTCCCCCTTGTCCTGTCGCTACAGGCCCTGCTAAAAAGTCTGTCCCCATCTTTCTTATAAGCCCCCTTTAAGTACTGAAAGGCTGCAATAAGGTCTCCCCAGAGCCTTCTCTTCTCCAGGCTGAACAACCCCAACTCTCTCAGCCTTTCTCCATAGCAGAGGTGTTCCAGCCCTCTGATCATTTTCGTGGCCTCCTCTGGACCCGCTCCAACAGGTCCGTGTCTTTCCTGTGCTGAGGGCTCCAGAGCTGGACGCAGTACTGCAGGTGGGGTCTCACCAGAGAGGAGCAGAGGGGCAGAATCTCCTCCCTTGAGGTGCTGGCCACGTAATAAATACACTATTTTTCTTACAAGCAATATTCTTTTATGAAGCAATTACAGTGTTGGATATTTACCTAGAGGCACTACTAGAAAAATAGATTGAGAGTTTTTCTAAGCGAACGGTCTACAAAACACATGCTCCAAAAGAACATCAGATTAAGATACAAGGTCAAGATGATAGTTTGGTCAAATATGAGTGTAGACCTACAAGTAGCAGAACTGTGCATTTCTTCAGCAGAAATGACACTGCTGATTCTGGTTTTGCTCTTTCCAAACAACGTTAGAACAAACATGATAGTTCTTTAGAGCCTAGTATCTCGCACATCTGAATTAACAGCACAATACTACAAAATATTTCATGGATATATAATTTTCTTAAATTCTCAGAAGCTACAGAATACCCCTTTKCAAATAACAATTCAAAGACTTTCAACATTTTGGAATGTAGCTCAAACTCAGTCACCCTTCTGGTTAAAAAGTTCGGATGTAAACCAAATACATCATGTAACACATTGAGGGAAGATCAGTCTTTGAATATAAGACTCAAAATACCTTAACAGATGTTACTGAAATTAAAGACACTGTAATTAAAAGTAGAAGTTAAGAAGCACTCTCTCAAATGCTGAAATACTTCAGTCAGTTGTTCTGGCAAAAAAACAGTAGGCTAACTTGGGAAGGTTCTGCAACCAATGGAAAAACATTAAAAAGCGCTTTACAGAATTGAGATAAAAGGAATACTGAAAATACAGTTGTTCACTCATGTATACTTATATTCAGACATGGTCACACAAATCCGTTCCCTTTTCTCTTCAGAAATATCTCACAGTTTATACAGAATGTGATGCTAAGTCCATTCAATAGCTATAACTCAAACCCATCTTTTATGCAACCATGCTTGCAGAACAGTCAATGACTGGTGTAAAATGTACTGTAAAATAGATACATGTAATGCAAAAATAATAACAGCCTGGAATGATTCAGAGTTTTCATAAATTAGCTGCATAATCAAAGTTTTATATTTATTCCTAACTCTTTTCCTTACAGGATAGCCAAAAGAAGCTTATGTTTGTCAGAAAAATATCAGTATAGTTTACAGACCACTTACTGTTTAAAAAATTCATCACATGAAAAAAATCACCTTGTAAACATGACAGCCTAGTTTTCATGTATGCATGCCTGTAAGAATTCTATGTCATACTTCTTCGGTTCACTTGTCAAAACAAGGTAATTATTCCTTTCAGTCTTGGTTTATGGGGGAAAAAGCAACATTTGATTATTCAGTTTTCAAATATTGTTTTAGATGGTCAATAGTAACTTCTTATGAAAATCTAAGTATTTCTCTAATACAAGACTATCATATGAAGAAGCAAAATATAAAAATGTTTCAGAAGGAAAAAAGAAGTATATCAAGATATAAATTAATACAAATTGAGCAGAAATTTTACTGTTATTTAGYGTAACCAGTGTCAGGGCCCTGGGTGCACTACCAGGCTTTAACTGCCTGATGACCTGGACTCTCAGCGGAACTAGACTATCACTCCGCTGCCTGCCCCAGTTGCCTCCTTGGAGGCAGTAGGATGGGCATCGGCTGGCAAGGTCCCTCCCCTGCCATTCGGGTTATCCCCCTTCTCTCCTGGCCCCCCAAGAGCAGCCAGTCATTGCTGCTCCCTGATAGCCAGTATGATGCAGCCCTCCTCTGATGGCAAAAACCAATTTTTGTTAAGAAATAAATCTGTTTCTTAAAATTTTTATTATTTGTAATAATATGGGGGAAGAACTCCGTTTTGAAATGCCAAATTCTTTCAAAGTATTTTAGACAGTAATAACCCATTTCTTCTGCAAAGGAGATTAATTTAACACTTGCTATTATGCTGCACAAAAAGTATCATCCCAGCATATTTCTGTTTACTATTACAGTGAAATATTGTATGTTTTGACACAAATGGTCTTAGAGAACCTGCTTCAGATGCAACTCAGTGTACCTACCTGTAATAGGTATAGTTCTTATCAAAACATATTAGAGGACCATTCATCACCATTAAAATGATGTAGCTGTCAATCTGTTTGGTAGCTACTCAAGAAACTTAACCTATGCACAGTGTAGCTTAAAAAGAAATATTTTTCAGGTCTCTTATTTTAACCCACAGTATCAATGCAATTTAACTTCACTGTAACAATTCCCCACTTCTAACAAGCCTGACATTAAGAACGAATTTTTACTGAAAACAATTAGSCCTATTTGAAAAAACATTATGAAACTTCCAAGTTGGTACAGCAGATACTTCTTGCTTTTTCAATTCATACAGTGTTTATCACCAAAGAGCACTTTTTCTTTTTTCTTTTTTTTTAGTGTTCTCTTTTTCAGTGTCGATCAAAAGGAAGCCATCTTCTCATAGAAGTCCTATATAAAATGATACTTAGTTCAAATTGGATATTTCTTCATTTTGATACAACAATTCAATAAACACCATTGTAAAAACCTTCCACTACAAACATACATGGGAAATTCCAGGGGATTTCTAAGATTAATTTGTAATGTTTATATTTACTATAATAAGCATTTGTTATCAGACATATAGTTTGTAAAAGTTGTGTGGACCTAAAACAAATAAATTTTTGTATGAGTACTTTTGTTAAATTTACACATAGAATCATAGAATCATTAAGGTTGGAAAAGACCTCTAAGATCATAGAGTCCAACCGTCAACCCCATGTACCAATATACCTCTACATATGTATAAAACACAATATTTAACTATAGAGTCATAGTCTAACATACTGTAGATATGCAGCTAACAGACATCCCCCACTTTTTGATACAAACACTATTCTTTTTAAATATAAGTTATGGGTCTTTCATTACACTGGGTAAAACATTACTAGGTCCTGTTTATAGAATACAAATCCATTCCAGCATTTTTAGAAACTTTGTAAATGTTGACAGACTTATTTATTGGTAAATACTCAGTACTGTTACTCCTTTCCCTATGGCACTTCAGCCAGTTAAGATTCTTGTTTCGACTTCAGTGGGTTTCAGGTATCATAGGACAGCATCAACCATGGAAAATGTCAGGCAAATTTTGTAATATAGTTACACAGAAAACCTTGGGGGGCAAAAAACCACATCTAAATACAGTTTTAAACTTCAGTTCACCTAGAGTTTCCTCTGAATCAATTGCCTACGTCTAATGGAMAATTAATTAGCTGGGCTGTTAGGCCATTTGAAAAAAAATTATAGTACATATGTGTTGAAGAAAATCACAGCAGAGCTAAAGCAGAAAGTTTAAAGTTAGACATGGTTTCTCATAATGTTTGATCACACTTTCTTAAACTTCCAACTAAACTTTAAACTTTCATGGGTTTTTCAAATTTATGCAAACTCTAAGTAAACCAAGAACCCTTAGGCAGTGTACCATTTCATACAATGCAGACCCAAAGAGATCCGTCTTTGAGCACTATAGCACCTACCTGAGCAAATTACACAGTAGGTTTTCAGAAAAAAGACAAAACAAACCATTAAAGTTTCAATAAAATCCAGGTAGGCTTTTACACACACACTACTGTGTATGAAATAATCTAAAGAAGTTATCTAAACCCAAACAGAATCTACTATGTAAGYACTGGCAGATATTTAACGGAACTAACAATTTTATGGGGTGTCACATTAAGTAAATGATGTATACTTGGGTAGAAGGTCTTAATTCCCAGTATTTCTAACCTGTTAAGGCCAGAATATGAGGCAATACATAACAGATTTATTCCAGAAAACTGAAAATTAACAATTAACAATCTTAATTACATGAACCCCAAATAATTTTAACATAAACGGTTTGACAAAGATAGAGAATTAAATATCAAGTTTTTGTGTAATAGCTGAAGAATAAAACAAAAAAACCTCTTCAATTTCATTATTATAATTTAGCTTCCTGATTTATTACAGAAAATATGTTTTGGTTGTATCATAACTTCTGTTATTCACCACAACCAGCATACATGTGTAAACAAATCTACTTAGTGGATAAAAAACTGTCAGACTGATATTGTTTTGTTCAAACCACTGATTTCTAAACCAAGATTTGTATAAATCGAATCTTGTTATTTTACAACTCCACCATTCAGTCTTTAAAAAGTCATTCAAGAGTTAAAGAACCCATGACCTGTCATTAATTACATTTAGTTAATGCCAGTGTACTGTTTTAGCTCTTGGATAATGAGACGCTTATTTCCAAATACTTCAAATATTACCTTTAGTATATTTCAAAATAACTTTTAAACAACTATTTATATTTTGAATTTAAACAATAACTTGTACATATAAAATATTTAGAAACTATTACCTAATACATTTATTAATTTAGCAATATTTTTTCCACATATAATATTCCACACTTCAGCACAAAATGCTTTGTCGAAGTGCAATCCAAGCACCATGGCAATCAAATTTTCTGGACTGTTACTTTACAGCCAATCTAAATATTTGAAAACTTACTTTAACATTATATGAGTTTTACCCCTAGAGCTCTCATTCCACCCATATCCAGGACAATAAAAGAAAATTGTTACCATTAGCACTATTTTAAAAAGAGGATGTCAATGTACCCGTGATTTGAAAACAGGGATATTTCAAACTGCAGCACTGTATGTATAGAGAGCTAGCCAAATCATGGAAGCTTTTTTTCTGATACTGCTTCTTATCTTACAGGATATATCTCTTTATTGCCCTACCATCCTTGCAAAACTAAAAGAGGATGAGAGAATTGACAAGATTTTTCAGCACTCAGCTTACACTTTCAAACCATCATCTTAACAATGATTTCCTTTATCTATCTTTAGTTGCACAACTGTTCCCAGTCGCTTTACAGCACAGAAGATGTCATCTGCAATTGCACAGCAGGCAGCAACAGCAATGGAAATGGCTCGAGATAATACTATTCAATGTGAAATTCCTACCGTTCTGGACTCCACATCGTCTGAATATTTAAAGTTTTTTTGGAAACCACATAGAGCTTACACAAGAAATACATTCAAAAATCATAATTTCTTGAGTTCTACTCTGACACAGTAAAAGCTTCTTACCCAATTTTCTGTGGTAAAAATCCTTTCAAAATTGTATCAGTGTTCAAAATAAAGACTGGTAAAAGAAAAGGAAGAAATTAAAAATTCTGTCTATAAAAGAACATAACCTGGTTTTGGTTCTGCTAATCGGCATGTATTGAAGATCTCTATTTAAATTTTCCAATTTACCTTTCATATTCACCTATTTCCCACACTGTGTTGAAGCATACACAGCTTTTACAAAAAGAATACCATATTGTTCCAGTAAAAAAACATTTAATGCATACAAAAAATAGTCTTCATGAGGGTTGTATTTACTAAATATTTTGAATGCCACAAATAACTTTGAAACAAGTTTTATTAAAAACATCTTGTAATGTTCCTCCTGCAGACTTTCCACATTTGCTGTTGTCATAAACTTACATTTAAATGTTAATTTTATATTCATCAGTTTTTATTCACCACACATATAACACATTTTCCTTTATATCTTTCAAAGAGAGATTCTCAGTATCTATAATTAAATTTGTAACCGTATTGAACACAGTTTTTCTCCCAAATTCTGCCATTATAAGAGACAGCAAATAAAAGAGTGGGAATAAGATACAACCCGCAGTGGGACTGAAGAAACACAGTCCTCACTGTGGATGAAACAGAAAGCTGTGCCTTCTATCTAAAGCTGTAATATAAGAATGCAGCGCTCTGATCTAAGGCAGCTGTATCAGCCATTGAATTATCGATACTGTCTAAAGCCTTGAAAAAGGACTGGATATGTAGCTCTCTTAGAAATCTTCCTATACTAAAAATCAGCTAATGCACAGTTCTGACAAATAGCATATGCTATTATTTTTAATATCTGTGGGTTTTTCAAACTATGTTGCTTAGTCCTGTTTTCTAGGCATATGTACATGCAAGAATTTAAAACTAAAATCCATGAGTTCTCCCTACTGTCTCTCCCCCATTCTTTGAGTCACACAAAGTGAAATGTTGAGAATATAAAGCAAAGGAATCAGCACTGCTTTTTTAGATTTCCTGCTACTTGGGACTGGTAGGAGATGTTCAAAGACAAGGAGAGAATTCTCATTTACATAAACTTAATCAAACACTATTGGTCAAAGGCAGTGACTTCAAAAGAGGAACATGCCATCTGGAGTTGCAAGGAAACTCCTGAGGAGTTATGTCAGAAGACAGGAATAAAGCATAACATGGTTTCATAACCTTCAGAACAGAAGAAATGGCCATTTTCTGAGTAGCTCCTGAGTGAAACAGTCCTTTATCATCTTTGTCTCTCAGCTAGTTACCCCGTAGCTGGAATCCCAGAGTGTACAACATCCAAGATTCAACATTTATAAACAAGCCATTCTTAGACAAGAAGTCCACAAAGCATCCTATCTGTGAAAAGCCAGTGGCTTCCCCTACCTTCTTATTAGTCTTTACAGTTACTAAAACCGTAAGTGTGACAACAACTGTTTGTACACAAGTGTGCCTTTTTTCTTTTTGCCTTTTCTGGCTTTCTTTACTAGAGATAAAAGAAGGATTCAAGATGCCTCTTCTCACAGAATTCTTCTTTTGTGCCTGTAGTTCTATTATATTTAATAAGTTCAAAAAATGGATAAACCTGGTGCAACGTTGCCTTCTTTAGATATGGTTTAAGGCCTTACCAAAAAAAATTCTATAATCCACTTTTCTGCCATTGCCACATACACACAAACACAGCATAAAATCCTCTTCCGCCATTGTCCCCCATTAAGATTACATCAATCAATCTCATTGTCAAATGGATACGCTTTATGAATGATGGATGTTTTAAAAATACTTTTCAATTACAAAAATAATTACCAATCAGTAGACTAAAGTAATCACTAATGCATAGACAAGAGTCTTAGAAGCCTAGTTAGAAATACCTACCGTATGTTTTCTTATCATTCTTTTTTTTTGACTAATGGTATTTGCCAAGAAAATATACAATAACTTGAATAATTTCAAAATAGCATATAGTATTTGATTTATTTTCTACAGCTACAGCTGAGGATCATAAGTATTGAGTAAATTTTGCATACTGGTATGAGAAAATGTCCGAGACCAATAATTACTTTCCCCAGAAAGACTGCATGGCATTGTGTTTTTTCCTGAAGGACAAGAACATAAGATATCTCCTATGTGTGAGACTAACGGTGCATCTGCTGCACAACTGTCTTTCCAATTGTGGCAATAAGAGATTCTATTTAGGGGTAATATGTGAGTTTTCTCACTTTCTGTCACTTATAAACTCAGAAAGAAGAGGCAATACTTTATAAACCCCCATATCCCTCTCAGAACTGTGCTCTCAAAAACACCTGCTACAGCCTTCCTATCTTGCTTGTCATTAATGTCTAAAATTGCACAGATTTACAAGGACTGTGCTGAAGGAACTAATCTTTTAACACACCGGTAAAGAACCTAACATATACCATTTTCAACTAAAAACCTTACAAATACATACTAGCTACTTCTATACTAGATCATAAAAGCATTTTCTCTTCTTGTTTATTGGAAAAATCCTCCATCCTGACACAATATTCTTTGAGGACAATGGTATTTAAAGGAAAGAAATTTCAAGACCTTTGAGGTCTTATAGTTCAGTAGATCAGATACAGAGTTGTTAGAATTTTAACAGGAAATAGCCTTCCAATGAAACTATTATATTTAAAAAGAATTACAAAAAAGTCTGCGACCACAGCTTTTAAAAGGTAGGCTGCATATCAGTCCCTTCACTCCCGCACATTCTATTTTCTTCCATTACTTCTCAATTTAAAGCTGAGAGTTTGAAAAATGTCAATTTTACAAAAATGAAATACAGAAACTCTCCATAGAGATGTCTCTTAAGTGGGTCCAAGTTTATAGTCACAATCTTAAAGGCTTGTTTAGTAGTATAAATGTCATAGATTTTTTTTCCCCAAATACTATTACTAAAGCTTCTTACTAAATTCTACACAGGGTCATATGAAACATTTTACTGACAACTGTAAATGTCCATTAAATTTCCTTTTTCTTTTTTTTTTTTTTTTTTTTTTAATTTTTTCATTTCTTTTTTTTTTTTTTTTTTTTTAAATCTTTCATTTCTTAAATCAAAAGTTTAAATTAGTTTTTGCTGGCATAACTCAACCTGTAAAGGTTTCATGCCATACTGCCTAACGCTCAATACATCATTAAGATACTACAGGGTAATGCAGTCACACACTGCTTCCTATTCACCTATGATTTTCAACTTCAAAAGCACTGTTAAGCTTCTGTTTTTCTCTCCTTGAAAAAAAAAAAACGTAAGTAAAGTAATGACACTCCATTTTCTTCTACCATGTACCCTGGAGTATATATACTGGAGTACACACGATCTAGAACGTGTTAGGTATTTTCAAGCTTGCAAAACAAAGTCTTGTTTTAATAAAAAGCATCTGCTTGCTTCCCCCATACTCCACATCCAGGAGCATGCAATGGAAACATCAAGCTGCTTAGTCAGTCTCTCACCCAAACCTTCAAAGCAGCCAATAGATCAAATCAGACTTACCTTAAGGATGCAATTTACATCTCTGAATTCGTAAGAAACCTTCACTGCTCTTATTCAAAGTATACCAGCAAATTCATGATGAAGCCCAGAAGAGACAAGGTGTTTTGGCTGAGAATATTTGGTTACATACAAACTGTAAGGACAGCAAAGCAAGACTAAATAATCTYAAAGACATCTGTATCACTTCCTTTCAGAAAAAGGCTTTTCACCACAGCGTGATAACAGTGACATACCACCTATAATAACATCTTCCTCCTCAGTGTCTATAGCCTTTTCTTCTTTAAAGCACAAATATGTGGAATGTAGGTTAAAAAAAAAAAAAAGTTATTTCCTGCTCTTTTTTATACAAAATTCTTTTCTATTTAATACATTAATTGCCTTCTCATCTTCTATTCCTCTACTTCAACTTCTTTTGTGTTCCTGCTTTTCAGTCTGCTTTCCAAAGAAAATGAGGCTTATAAACCCGTTGTCTGTGTATCTGTCTTTCTCCACGCTGTCCCAGGCGCACCCTCTCCCCAATTTCAGCCAAGTTTTGCAAAGGGGTAGAAGACTCAGAGATAATTAAGTTATAATAAGTTTCAGGAAAATAGTTGCACAAATGGAAAAGAAAATCCCTGTAACTGACTCTACTGAACTTACACAGAATTTGTAATCCAATGTAAGAGACAAAGCCTTAAAACATTAGGTATTCCTAATTAAAGATGCAGTCATGCTGTGATGCTGGAAAACATGGAAAGTGATGACCCTAGATCCTTAAATGTCAGGGACAGGATGAGGTTGGTACTTCACAAAGAGGTATGACAAGCATCACTCCTCCTGGAGGGATCACACGATAAGACACACATTTCAGCATTCAGTGATAACACCTAGTACCTTCTGTGTCGATAATCCTTATTCTGATTTGTGCTATCAGAGGAGGTCTTGGGAAGCAGGGAAAGAAAGTAAGTCTCCAAAGACTTTTTGCAAAAAGGAACTGGATGAAAGTGTGAGTGAGAAATGAGCACAATGTGACTTAAGGTAAAGGCGTCTACTAGCTAGGGACTGCAGAGACATCTAGATAAGGCACTTGGAAAACACCTTACCAAAAATGAGGACACATCTCTAAAAGGCTCCTGTCTAACTGCAGGAAAATGAATGGATTGTCCTGGGACAACTGAATTGCACATAGGATGCTTGCTGTTTGGCAGATGAATCACACSTGGAATGTTTTAAATAGGAAATACCTCCAATAGGCAGAAGCAGAAAAGGCAACCTGATGGAGACTCTGGGACATTTTGGCACCATTTACACTAAACAAGTCTGTTCGAAGTGGTTTTAAGTACTGATGACTAACCTCTGCCACATCCAGGAGTGTCTGCTGACTCCTCTCCTCCTTGTACCAAGGAAAACAATGAGAGGCTATCTGTGGTCCTTCAACTTACTCAGATGCCTGAGTAACCTGAGCTGCAAGTTCTGTGTTAACAAACTGTACTCAAAACACAACATGAATGACCAGTGGAGTTGGGGAGACCTCAGCGCATTCAAGACACTGTTTTGAAACAATCATGAAGGATATTTCCTGACATCAAACCTCTTTGGAAAATGTCAGCTACTGCACTCAGAATGGTCTGCTGGCAGAAAGGATGTGGGCCTTGCCAGAGCAAAGTCCCAAGGCAGGATTTCAGGACACAGGTTATGACTAAACCCAGAGATTTGGATTCATAAGGCACTGATGTGAACCCTCACTGAGAATGAGAACCTAAGTGAGTGGCACACAATATACCAATCAGAAAGACGCTTCTCCATTGAATCTCAGAACCATGTCACCTTCTATGTCTATGTTTCTGAATAAGTTCTCAAAACATTAATTTGCATTTTGCTGCCTCAGGTTGCATAAGAAGTTATTCAGAAACATAGATGCAGAGGAAGGAAAAAACCAACAAAAAAGTCAAGAAAACAATATGAAGATATGTGTGGATTCTTCTTGAAAATAATGAGAAAATTAAGTGCCAAAACTGCAGAAGACACGAGACTCTCATGATTATGATGTGGTTGAGAAGAGCATCATTGTTTTATGTAACTGAGAGGAACTGAAGCCATGCCAGGTGCACAGCGGCCTAAACATTAATACATAAAGTATGAGAAATGGGAGGGCATAACTGCAAGGGATATTGCCTTTAACTACACTGTTTGCAAAATACTGCCCTCCAAGTCTCTCCCACAAGAATTCTACCTCTTTCAGCTGACAATCAAAAAACAAATCTGYGTTGCTTAATAAAAACTGTTGACTCAAGGACTTCTACCTTAGTCATCACTGAAGTTGGAAGACACGTGATAAATAACACAAACAAATAAAAATGATGATCTGGTTTAAGGCCTATGTGTTCTTCCTTATAGAAAGCCTTGTGCAAAGTTGGATAAGTTATCAAAATCAAAACGTCGTTCTGTGACAAAGGTTGTTACTCATTTTCTAGGTGCTTAAAATGAAACATAATCATGTTACATTTCTAAAAATTGCGAGATGACTTGCTAATACTCGGCATACAAATAATATCTTWAAAAGAATATAAAAGAGATTTTTAGATTGTACTATTTCTTAGTTTAATTAATGAATAGACAGTTTTTAATTACCAAAACAGAACAGTATTTCTTTCATTTTTACTTAGAAAGATGGTTATTAAAGACACTTTACTTAGATACTGTTTACACTTTACTTAGATACATTCTTCAATATAAGTTTTCCAAGGTCTTTGTAACTAAGTAGTATGCAAGATGGGAAAGGGAGGAAAAGGGAAGGGGAGGAAAAGGGAAGGGGAGGAAAAGGGAAGGGGAGGAAAAGGGAAAGGGAATTGTATATCCTTCTGATTTGTTCCTGTTGCTTTCATTTTTTTCCCCTTTAGTTAACAGCATTCTTAAAGCCTACTTAAAAATCACACTAAAAAGGTTGTATTTTGTCACCTTCAATTATATTGAACGCATTATTGATTATATTGTGAATGTTTCATCTAATAGTTTACACATCAAATTATTTTAAATATTCAACTTTTTGTTCTCTTAAGAAATAATACTTCTCTACCAAAGTTTTCAGTTTTCACTTTTTTCCAAAAAAGATAAAAATGAGGCACTGAGAGTAGTTCTTTAGATAAGGCAATTTTTCTTTAAAACTCCTATATTACATAAGAAATACTGCACTTCTACAAATAAATTTAATGCACTAAGTCATATACATTTTGCAAATAAACATTTTATAAAAAAAAAGTTACTGCTTTCCCTCTTCATAACCAAATGTTGCCACACTGTCAGAACTATCCAATTACACCAGTTGTTCGCATTCCCCAGGGTTATGGAGTCTTTTAAATTACATCATGTTTTTCACTGGCTGTGTTCCTCACATCCAGCTGCAACTCTATTGAATACAGCAGGCTAAACAGGCAAGTAAATCCTCAAAAGCTCAGGTTTCTTGCCTAGCATTTTATTCTCACCTACCACAAAACACTATTGCCTAGACTTACGTGTTAGCCAAAGTATAGATAAGTAGGGCAACAGACCATGGTTGCCATGGCATGAAAGATATAAAGTATGGGTGTTACAGATAGCTCATAATGAGAAACCAAGGTCAGATGTTTCTGYGCTGGACTTCTGAATACTGAAAGTCCATTCAGACATAATCTGGGTACAATACTTATGAGGGAAGATGTAAGAATAAAGAAAAATTAGATAAACTATAGCTTTAAGGAACTATTACATAGTTTTTAGAAAGATGATTAAACAGAGCAAACTTATTAATAGTTCACAAACAAACGCTTTCTTAAACTTACACAATTACATGCTTATATTTTCTTACACTTATACACTTACACTTTCTTAAAGTGTATAAGTGAAAGATCTGAAGAAATAAATTTTTGCAGCACTGATTGTTGTTTAGACTATTTTATAAAGAGATYTCTGTTATGTTCATGTTCCAGGCAGATCATTTCAAATAGCTGACTAGAAGAAAACACAGGAGAGCGAGTTCTTAACAAACCTGTGAATTCCATTCAAGCCACTACTGTAGTTTTGTACAGACTTTGTTGTTTAGTAAAAAAATACAAAAATTGCATTAAATATTTCCAAGCCTAAGTGAGCAAACTTCCTATTTCTTATTTTGAGATATATTTATGAAGAGAAAGGTCTGTTTCTGTTTGAGAACATATATACAGTAGAAGTTAAGTCACCTGGCTTTGCTGAAGTAGCACAACAAAGGCAGAAAGAATACAACTGTTCTGAATCTCCTAGCTTGCTGCATGTTTGGAAAAAATAGATAGTAACTATCAAAAAGGAGGAGGCCAAAAAAGATACGTAAGTGGTTCTGAAAGGGTATTTGATAGCTCCCAAAACATCCAGCTAATATTTGCACCTTGGAATAGCTGCTGTATGATCCAGAGATCACTTCTGAATCTCAAGATTTTTCATAGACAATCATATACTCTTGTACTTAATCAAACGTAACGGGAATCACTGTTTAAAGAAGGAAGACAATACGCTTCCACATGTAACTTATCTTGGCTTCCTAGATCACAGAGCAGTTTGTGGCCTGTAGCTTTCCAATCTACAGGCCTATTTCAGCTTCAGCAAGCAGTGTAGTAAGTCACTTTCTAAAACCGAATACCCTCAAGGACACGGCAAAGACAGAAAAGTTTCGCTAAAGATAAATAGAAGTAGAAAAGACAACTCTCGACAAACTTAACTAATACTTACCTTCCTCATATGGAAACTCAAGCTCCTTGTCCATTTAAACTTAACCTTCCAGCCCCAAATATTAATTCAACACAGACTAGTATTTTTTGTGTTAGGCTTACATTTTATTATTTAAAGTTCAGCTTTTAACTGTAATCAAGACAAAATATAAGATTTGATAAACAGAAAGTATTTGTAGATAAAACTATTCAGCTCTTTTCCAAAATATGCCACGAAATGTGGTAACAACCTGCATAACTGGTGTAAACAAGGAAAAGAAGAAAACTGGCGCCTTGTCTGGGTTATAGTCCAAAGGACTTCCTCCTTCAAAGTTTAGTCCATTTACTGACAATAAACTCTACAAACTCTTCAACTCATTTGAAGCAACTCTATTTCTTAATACCTCATATTCATTGTCAACTTTCTTACAAATTCTAGTGTTGATTTTGACTCGGTTTTTAGACGTTTATTTCTCAGATCTAACTTAAATCACCCATAGTTTCAGGCTGCTACTCCTGATCCCTTCTTAACATGCAAGTTAGTCATGACGCCTGCATCGTTGTAACAGACACCAGAATAGGTACCAGGAAAGAACTGTAAACCTCTCTTGGGTAACTGGTCAAAAAGATGTAATTAGTGAATTTGGATGTTATTCATACTACTGCAGATGAACATAATTTAGTAAGTTAACACAGGGATCCCTTCTTTCAGATATTTATTTTTAGAGCTTCTCAGTGTTTCAAAAAATCTCAGTTCAAAACTATTAAAAGCATTTTCTCAAAACCTTTGTGACAGATATGAGTCCCTGCTAGATAAATAAGAAGCAGATGAGCTACAGTATAAAAATAATTATAATGGGACAGTAACACTTAGTAGAGAAAAATACAAAATGCTGATGTTTGTCATGTACCTTTTACTCAATTTCATTTAAGTGAAATTTCATTTATGTGACCTCTGAAATGTGGCAATTTATTTCACTTTGACAGCATAGCAAGATGTTTTAAAAATACTGAAAATGCTTATTTAGTATAATGCCCTTGCTTGAAAAAAATCTTTCTACTCACATTACTTTTCTATTTCAACAAGCTTTTAACAGCTGATATCACAAACAGGCAGATTAACATGTTACTTTACCAAAATATAGCATTAGTTTCTAGCTGCAGTGGTTCTGGAAACAACAGCCACCACATACTATCAAAACATATCAGTCGTTTACATAAAACACTGACAGAAATGTAAAGGGGAGATTTCTACCCCTTAGAAATCAACAAGAAGTGTTTAATCACTGTGTGCTAGATTCTGCTGACCCTGGCTGCTGTAGAGGCCCACCAAAAACCTTTGGTGACCTTTATCTCCATTTCTTAGGAGATGTCTTTATGAAAAGACCCCTTCCCTTACATTTGGCTGAATAAATCTTTGGGGGAGGATAGTGGTGTGGAACTTCTGCTCATCACAAATACTAGCATGACATTATGATCGTTTCTTAAAAAAAATATTAAAAAAAGACACACCTTTGCCACAACTGAAAGTCCTGCACCAAAAATGAATTATACRAGGAAAGGTGTCTCAGCTGATAACTGAACTACGCAGTTCAGTAGGAACTCAAATGTTAAATTACTAACTCAGACTAACCTATGCCAAAATGTAAACATATGTATTACACTTGCAGTAAAAATACTACGTTGTATAAATTGTGAAATGCATTTGTGTTGTTTATATTAAGAATAAAACTCAGTACAACTATCATGCACTAACATGAACAAACAATGAGGAATCTGAAATTAACTCCAGAACTATGCAAAATAATTCATATTTGCTTTCGCCAGGAGCATCTCCTCTGATCTGCTGTGTTAGGAATCTCTAAACAAATATCTTACCTTTGTACTTGAAAACATTGTAAATACTGAAATGCTATGTTTTGAGTTTATTATTTCTCTCTCCTTGCTCTTCAGACTAATTCAACAGACAGACATCAGAAAATGTAGCCTGATCCAACTAACCTCCCCTTTGATGACTAGTAGACACAAGGAGACAGAGATGGATTCCAACAGAACAGGGATATATTCAAAATTATGAGCATTTGGCTGAGTAACATGGTAAAATCTGCACATTCAGGAAGGGCAGCTCTCCCCCAACCCTAACTAACCTAGAGTAAGTCCACACACAGTGTAACTTCAATTTTAAATGTTCTTCTAATTAAGTATTCTGTAATTTGTGTTATTTTTTTATTTCTGTACTTGAAAGTACTTGTGCACACAAAGCATTTAAAGAATACCACCACTGAATGATGACATGGAGATACAGAAGTAAAGATGAAGATATACAGTTGACATTTGTCACTGTTTGTCCCCAAATGAAATTCATTTACTACGGGGAAAAAAGGAAAATCCTTCCAATTTCCTTCAAAGTGACAATCTTTCACCTGTACACTTTTATACCATGATTAATAGTTAACAATAGGTTACATAACACACAGCCATAACACAATGCTGTTTACAATGAATGATGTCCTATCAGTAGCTGAAGGAGGTGAGGAGTATCTGTATCTCTAAGAACCAATAAATGCTTGGCTATGAAATGGCAGATAGCTAGCTTGCTTTTCCCTCTCTCTGGGTAACCCTGCTTGTCTCTAACTTCTTCATTATTGCTTTTTGTCAGGCGATGAACTGCTGTGGCTCAAGTGTACTCTGTCACCTCCTATTCGGTATTAACATCAGAATGCTATCTCACAGCTGCAATTGCCTGTTGAACCCATGCTTCCAGGCACAGCAAACCCACCTCCACCATTTTAAGTGCGACATAATTAATATTTCCTTGGACTGAAAAGAGACACAAGGTCACTAAAACAGCATAATTGCTGTCAGTGCATAAGCATCCTATAGCACTGTAATACAGCTAACAGCATAACCTGTGAAAATGTGTAAGCATTTTGTAACTCAGCTAAACAGAAGCACACAACTACAAAGGAGCAAACAAAAACTTACAGTATTGTTGCACAAAAGGGGCTCAAGGAAACATGCAAACAGGAAAATGGGCAAGATAAGAGAAAAGTATACAAATAAAGCAGGAAATATGTCTGTTGGAACCAGAATAATTCTGCAGAATAAACAGGAAAGATTCCTAGCAAAATCAGAAAAAGTCCTGATCCTAAAAAATAGAATCAATTATGTTGAGAGCAAATGAGATCCTCCCGATCTCTTTGAGGAGGAGGGTAAGAAGCCTAAAATACAAAGGAAAAAATTCATGGGGAAGTTGCTTATTGGGTTCATGCTTTACCTCATTAAAGAGCTTGAGGCTGGCTGCTTCAGTAACTAAGACCATCAAGGACCCAAGCCATATGCTGCATCGGCTTTGTGCTATTGTGTACTCACAGTTTAGGAAAGCTTGTTAAGGACTAACTGTTTTAATCTTGTGTGATAATGATTGATAACAACTAAGAGCTATGTGTATTGTTTATTAATGTCAAACTAGTAAAGTATTGCTTCGAAGTGTGAACCTGGCCTCATTTATCTGTCTTCTATACACTACCAACACAGCAATCTAACTCCCTAAATGATAAATATATACACACTTATATTCAGTTGCAAGTGTCATGCACTTGTGAGTAGAGTTCAATTCCTAGTTCTACTACACGCTAACTCCACTATAGAGCAGGAGTTGGGTAAATCACCTACTCCTATTCTTTAAATTTGATTAAAACAGGAATACTATTTCCTTCCTCCCCTTTCCTTTGTCCTATTTACATTGTGAGCTTTTCTGATTAAGGACTGTCTTTTACTATGCCTAGCATAGTAAAAGAGGCAGGACCTCAGGCTTGTAGGTACTATTTCCATCAAAACAGAAAACTGTAACACTAATCTAATCTTTTGATAGTACAAGTACGTGCTTCTGCAACTACAGAACTACACATTTCATTTCTTGCACAGGAGTAGCTCACTGCTGTGTCTTTTACCTCCCTCCAAGATTGTCCTGTACACATGTTTTCAATCCTCGTTTATTTCAGGGTCTATTTCAGGGTGGTTGTCTGTGTTTTACATTCCCCCCTCCAGGCCGCATCAGGGTCTGGCACCCTCCTCTCACATCACGAGTTTTATGTGTTCCGTTATCAGAGCACCTCCTTTACCAGTGTCCCCACTGTGTTCTTCTAACACCACCCTCTTCTCTCATGACAGTCCTTATTTTGCAAGTCTGCGAACAGTCCTGTGTAACCTCTTTTCCCTCAGTCATCCTGCTCCCTTACACTTTTTGTTCTGGGAGATGAATCACTGTAATATGCTTCACTCTACTGTGAAGGTAGGTGAAGATGAGAGACGGGACTTGCTATACTGGCATGGCTTAACTGTTCAAACGTTGCATGATGTTGTTTGAAAGATATGAAGCTATGGCTATGCTAAATAACAGCAAAGGCTTTCATGTGTCACCTGTTTTCCTTTCAGTTCTCTAATTTCCTATAAAATCGTAAGACTCTACATTAAAAATTGCCCCAAAATAGAATTTTTCGCAAAGTTCCCATACCGGAAAACAGAAAAGGAAACCACATAGAAATGAGAGCAACCTTCAAACTTGACTAATCAGATGTCTTACTTCTGCACTAACTTGCCTATTCAAAAATTGAAAGTTTACCTATACAACCAAGAGATAAAACAAAGGATTAAGATTAAATAATACATTGTATATTCACTAGACACCAAAAGATGCATACAGTGTGCAGCTAATGTATCTTCAGCAATTAAAAATTCAGCTATATGAATATTGCAATAATTTAAGTTTTTAAATTATTTATCTCGAAGTGGCAGAAAAGATCACTATTTAAAAATAACATGCAAGATGCAAGTCATGAAAAATTGATGTGAAACAGCAATCTTTAAGACTGGAGCTCACTTTGTGCAACACTATTAATGCTAAAAAATTCCTACCAAAATTCAAGTCATTGGAAAAAGAAATTTTATGACCTGTTCCATCAATTCTTAATCCTCAGTTTTATTCCCTCTGAAGTATACTAGCAAGCTGTATGAACTCAAAAAAAGGATAAAGAGTTGTTGCTTAAATCAAATCACAAAGGAGAAAATTAAATTCTTTCTGAACCACTCCCTTTTTTCCTTCCATTTGCCCCTCTAGTCTTTTGTTTTCTGCTACACTCCCCCTCTCAAATTTCCCAATGAAAATAAATGCTGGATGGCTTTGTGTTAAGTCAGAAAAATAATCTATAACTGCATTTTACTGTATTTGCTGCTTAACATATCCCAACAGTGAACCTAACATTTAGAATCTATCATAWCAACATAGTCATCATGATCCAAGCTGCAAATAATAGAGAGTGTCACTGTCAATTTTGCTTTCTCACACTTCCTTCCCTTCACTTCGTCTGATTTTAATAATCCCTGTCAAACCACAAACAGTCCAAATTACCTTCTTGACACAGAAGCTTTCACAGAAGAGACAGAATCTCAACTTTCATTTAGCGACTACAAAAGCAAGCTGTCCGACTGGACAAATATTATTTCCACTCTTGACAATCTCTACAGTAAAGCATGCTTTTTAATTTTCACTGAAGCTGCCAAGGGTTTGATATAAGCTTCTTGTTTAGTGTAGATTGACTCACAGGATTAGCAAACCAACAACTGTAATTGTGTTTAAAGAAGCCAGCACTTTCAAGTCAAAGAAAAAATTGCTTGCAAAAGGTGACAATTGCATGTCATAAGCTAACTGAATTAAGAAAAAGATTATACAAATAATTTCAATTTTGTAGATCTCATAAGATCTGTTTCAAGATCACTTTACATTTCTAAGATTGACCAAATGGTTGCTGCTAACATGCAATATAAATCAGAATTTCAAGGAGGACAACTTTATATTCAACTACATCAGCAACAGTCTAAGAAAGGTTAGCATTTGACAACAGGAAATATGTTCAAGGCAAATAAGCTTCCAAAAAAGGATGTGATCTGTAATCATTTTCCTCTCTGTTAGCTTGCCTTCAAAGTAAGCTTGATAACGTAACTCGCTGTTTCACATATATCAGTTTAAAAGTAATTGATTTCTCTGATGAGGCACAGTATTGTATAATTAGCATTCTATTTGAAGTTTATGTGGATTAATCAAAGCATAATACATTTTTATATAAAATATTTTCTTCACATAGACACACCAGTCTCTCTAATCATCTAGAAGTCTATTGCTGCTCAGTATTTTGACTTATTTAAAGTTGCAATCAGGTTTTGAAGTGTTACTAGCTATAAAAAAAGAAAATAGAATAACCAAGATGCTTCCCATCAGAAGCCTCATGTGAAGTATTTGTTTAAATACCTCAGACTGCCTATCCCATGCACAGGTCTGATTTAAGACTAATCAAAGCTGTTTTAAAAGATTCTTTGGTAACTAGTCAGAATACACCAAAACAATAAAAGGCTATCTTTGAGGAATCCATAAAATCACTATGAAATGCAGAGGCGTACGCCTAGATGATATTTAGAGTTCCACAGGAAGAGAATTACGCTTTCTGCTAATAAAGCAGCATTTTAGTGTTCTTTTAACAGTTTGGGCTGGCAACTGGCTCTCCATGATCACTCACCTTCATGGCCAGACATCCTCCTGCTTGCCTTTTTATTCTGTTTTTCTTCCTAGTGAAGAGTAAGAATTTTAACAGCTTACTGTATTTTTCTCCTTTAGCACTGCTAGCCAAAGCACAATTTTGATAGTCAGCAGTATATTGATTCTACCATGTGAGGTCTGCATCAGACTGGGCCTGTATGGGTTTTTTTGTTCTAAAAAAAGGATCTGATCACTTAAAGGAGAAAAAAAATTACACGAGTAACACAGAGGCCAATGGTATTCTCAGTTTTAACTAAAAGGACACTGATTTAAGTCTCTTTAAGCAAAGTGCTTAGTCTTTACTATGTCTTGATTTCTAGTTAACCATCAGTTTGAATCCAGAGCAGAACTCGTAACTGATATCAGCTAGCTTTACAGATTAAAAAAAGCACAGATTATATATCATTTAGCGTTTAAGCAGTACCAAACACAAAGGAAGTAGGAGATAGGAAAGAGATCCGTAGAACAGTATATTAAAGTACAAATATACTGACTAATATGAAAGTATGTCTACACCACACCTACTTAACGGTGATAAAAATAATTGTACAAAACTAAACCTTGTGTCTAACTGGTTTGCAGTTCTGTAACTATCAGGGAAACTAGATTTTTTTAATTTTTTTTTTTTTTTAAGACAGGAGCTTCTTACTAATTCATAAGCCATATATAAATGATTTTTTCAACTAGATGCTCAGAGGTAGCCTTTATCTTCTCAGAGCATCCTCTCTATATTTTGATCCAGTTTTGTCTCACATGATAAATTACATTATCAGATGTTACATCTTTATTTCATGGCAGGAAGTGCAAGTCACAACAAAAGCAAAAAAAAAGCATAACCAAGTAGCATTTTTAAAGAATATTTATCCACAATACCTTTCCATTGCTGCTGAAGAAGAAAGAAAGGAAAATAAAGGAATAGTTATAGTGAAAGGAACTTCCTTCTTCTCAAGGATCTCTTAAACGATACTCTCACACTTCAGCCTGAAGGTCCTTAACATAGGGCAACTAAGAGTCCTGCAGCTCATGAGAGAGACATCTCATACTTCATGGTGAAGTTCATTTACCTCTGTACTGTTAGTCTGTATATGCCATGGAAATGCCATGTGGGTATGATTCAAGAATACTCATGGAGAACTCTAATATATTCTACCATCTCTTCTGGGAAGATGCTGTGTCAAAAATACTATTTCAAAATATGATAGAGGCAACGGTGTTAAAAGGTGGGAGAGGGAATCATAACAAAATGCATTCACACAGGGGAAAATAAATCTTTCTTTGGAACCAGACCAGGCCATAAATTACTGTCTAAAAAGGAAAGACAATCAGCTGATTTGTGATGTGGAAAAGGGTTCCTCCTCCCTGAACCTCTTAAACAACTACTGTAAAGATATTATATTAAATCCTCTAGTGCAGAAAGCACTTAGCCTTTGGTTTCATGATTAAGGGGGCAAGTGTTCATAAATATCTTACAAGTAAACATCATGCACTGTGTTATTTCTTACATAATTACAAGACTCAAATGAGTTGTGCAACCAGCCAAGAAGTGGAACTGCAGTGTAAACAATGTGCACTACTTGCCTATCACATGAAATAAATCTTTTGGTTCAGAACAAAACTGGACTGAAAACTAAAGATCTAATTTTTTTTTTGAAGGAAGACTACATTTCAAGTTTCTAGAGAGAAAGAGAGGGGGACATCACAGACTGAAAAAAAAGGAGTAAAAACTTTTTTCTAGGGTCACATTAACATGTTAGCAAATTTCTTTTTCCTTCTATTAATTTTATAGCATTTTACAAGTTTTTTAAAGTTAAAAATAAATAAGCCATATAAGATTCAACCTGGAAACTTATAATACAATCAAATTTTTAAGGTTCAATCTATATTTTTTTTAATTTAACTGCCTAAAACTGAGTATAGTAACAACTCTACCAGAATATCCTCCAGAAGCATGAGTTGTGACCAAATCTACTTTTATATAAGAGTTCTGCAGTGAACCTTAGAGTTTCAACTCTACCCTATTAATCTGTAAGAGAAATGATGCCTGCTGACTCAGCCAACAGCAGGTGGTCCCAACCCAAGATTCCCTTCACTGGTACACGACCAAGAAACAGCGTGGAGGATGTTACAAGCACAAACAAAACATCCAGTGAGAAAAGCAGTTAATGGTATATATTCTGAATAATGAAGAAAGAGTTCAGGGATGGAAAAGGGAGGGAGCATTTATTGAAATGACATATTTTTCCTAAATAAGCTGGTCATAAGTGACATTACAGTATCCTGCCTCAAGCTAATCTTTGGAGCTGAACATTATTCAGAAACTTTAAGTTTGTTCCAAATAAGAGAATCAAAAGTTTATTGCTTTGCAAGTGTATATCATGGAATGGCATTGAACAAATAATTTGATTTTTAATATCAAGGCAGACTGGAATGATTTTTCCATTTTCTTCTTCTATCATAGTGTGCACCAGGGACAAGTTTATTATAGGAAAAGAACCAACTAGGCTGTATTCCTCACCACCCCCTATATCTGCATTACCTGACATAACTCACATGCTCCCAGTCAAATGGCATGGTAAGAATTAAAAACATTGTAGAGCCTACTATTCATATTTCAAACAATCCACTTCTTTATCTGTACTACTGGATGATACAGCTTCCTAAACCAATTCTTCTTGGAATGATTACAAGTTTTTATTCAAGTTAGATTTTTGTACTATTATGCACTAATGGCAACACAATAAAAAGAATGGAGAGAAATAGATTGATTGTACTGAGAAAAGAGATTCAGACAACTTGAGAGATAGGCCACATTTTCTGAACCTTTCTTCACAGGGTCAAGAGAGGTTATTAGGATTTTCTGTATATTACAGAGCAGACTATTCTGCTCCAAATGTAATAAATATTAGGGACTGTTGCACCTAAGCAAATGCTGCAAATTACAATATGCATTTCAAAAACAGTGGTCTAAATCAGCTTCTACAATAACCATGTAAGTCCTTACTACAAAGAGATACCTTATTCAAACTTCTTACAAAATTACACTAATCCAAAGTTAATACCTATCCATTTCTTAATAGTTAAAACAGCTAGTCATTTTTATAGCTGTTGTAAAGAGGTAAGAATTTATAAAATGGTTAATCTGAACAAAGCTTGCTTAGAACTTTTTAAAAACTCTTAAATTTAAATGTAGCATCTCCTACATTTTCTTCAATCAATAAAAATTCCCATGTATTCTTGATTAGTACCAATAAGCACGTTCCTGTAAACATCATAGGTCTCATCTAACCACCCAGATGGTGGTTAAATAAGCATTTACAGTTTATAGCAAGTCAGTTTCAGAACATATCAATGTACAATTTACATAAATACATACCTTCAGTCAATATGTTCTCTCTGTAACTGAAATCATCTTGTTTTCAGTTTTAAGGGATTATGCATAACATTCAGTTACTAGTTCATCAGTGGTCCTATGTAAAAAGAAGGTAGAAAAATTACTAATAGGTAGTATTTGAGGAACTAACACTTTCACAGATAAAAATCCTAATTGCTTAAGTATTATATAAAATTGCTCATACAATAAGACAGTATGCTTCTTAATTCCAACTGGTAAATAACAGTTCAAGTTCAAAATGTTAAAATAAGTTTTAACTTTAGGAGCCTCCATTTCTATTGATGCTTATCATACAAACCATGGTGCTACGTAACACTTCATTTTGTTGTTCCAAAGGTATAAAAGCAATGGAGAGAAGATATGTACAGAATGGGAAATTAGAAGGCCACAGAATCTCCCAAAATAGCATATGGCAGCTATAAGAAATGCTTAGACAAGGTCCACATAGCTCAGTAGTTTCACTGAGAATAATCTACCTTGTAGTCACCCACTTGTAGAATAAGCAACTTAGAAAACAGAAGAGGTAGAAGTTTGAGATGAACATACAATATATAAAGGAGGCTTATAAGAAAGATGGAGGAAGACTTTTTACCAAGGCCTAGTAACAGGACAAGGGTTTTAAACTGAAAGAGGGTATGTTTAGATTGGACATAAGGAAGAAATTCTTTACTATGAGGGTGGTGAGACACTGGAACAGGTTGCCCAGAGTAGTTGTGGATGCCCCATCCCTGGAAGTGTTCAAKGTCAGGTTGGACGGGGCTTTGAGCAACCTGATCTAATGAAAGATGTCCCTGCCCATGGTCTTTAAAGGTCCCTTCCAACCCAAACTGTTCTGTGACTCTATAATTCTATGATTGTATTAAAAGAACTAAAGTTTGACTGCTGCATCCAGTAGTGGTTGTGGATACTAACATAACTAATCAAATCAGGTAGCTAAAAACTAGCTCAGCAAAAATATCCTACCATCCTTCTGCACCAACCACTTAACCCTGTGCAAGCCCATTGATTCCCATTTACCAGGCAGCTGTATAAGCACTGATGGTGGCACGGGGAGGTGACTGCAGTGAGTGGCTGGTGCAGGCCTGCCCACTTGGCAGCAGTGCCCGTTTATGCTAGATTAAATTGACAAAACTATGATGAAAATAATAGATTGCCTGCATTAGACTTACAGACCTTGAGACATCATCTCTACAGAGGAATTGAAAGGATTGTGTTTACACATGAATGCTAACATACCTGAACAGGAAGTTCCATTATGTTTAACAGCAACAAAATGGGAAAGCATATGTAAGAAATAACAGGAAGTATCCTGTTCACCTGCTTTTGTTTCACGATATTTTAAGTAATTAAAAAGATTTTTACATGGTTTTCTACATGTATTGAACTCTTGTTTTATTCGGTACTGTTTATTAAAAAGAAAGTGGTTCTTTATGTGGAAAAGAATTGGGAATGCTTAGCACTTTCCAGGGTTTTAGCTAAAGTATCCCAGGACTAAAGTTCCTGTAACTCAGAAGTTCTGTAGAAGAATCAGCAAAGACAAGAGCCAAGGAAGTTTAAAAGAACCGCATGTAAGTCTGACAACGGGATAGCCCGCGTCCTTTGACCAATACATTCACATCTGTATTTTAAATGAAGAGCAAAGCTAACAAAGCCTGTACTTTTTCCACTGCTTTTATTACTTTTCTGAAAACTGAGGCTATGCAAAAAACTATATCAAAAATGACAGTAAGGTTGTAACTCCAGCCCACAAAAGCCAAGAAATTTAAAGTTAGTTTGACATTCAATCCTTAAATCATGCAATTGTGCTTCCTTTTTAAAAAGCAACAATGCAAGTTAATGACAAGTTGTCAGCCCTAACTTTGAATTGCCTGAAGTTTGTCATTTGGTGTTTGTGTCACAACCTTAATGTTATTTAAATGTAGTTTTTAGTATCTATTATTTAAAAAGGTCTACTTTACGACAGCAAAAAGCTTTGATGGAATAAACCTCAAAGTACACTGTAGTGCTGGTATGCCACTTCATTAGAAGTAGTGCATAAAACATATGCTGTTGACAAATCTAATTCATTAAAGGTGAGGTAGATGCACTTTAAAACAACTGGATGGCATCATTATCTACAGTTCCTTTTATAAATTATTCTTCTTTTCCCTTTTGACTGAACATGTCAAGTGTTCCCTTTTCAGACTGTGAATGTTTTTGCCTTAAAATTCAGTACCTTCAACATGTTTGGACAAGTTAAATAAGTAGCATATTTGCTAAAACTGAAATTGTAAGCAGAAACATTCACACTGATTATTTCACCTATATTAACTAATGAGAAATAAAATTAAGCAACAATGTATAAGAGTTTCAGATTTATCAAACATAAAATTTAAAAATGAAGAGAAGAAGAAATTACAAAGTACAACAGAGTAGCATTCTGGCAGCATTTTGCATTGGTATTCAGGTGACTTGGACTTGATATTGAATTGAATTCTGCAAGAGAGAAGATGATCAGGCACATCACACAGCTGACAGCTAGCTGATATATTTAGTTATAAAAGGAAGAATTGCTAACTATATTACTCAGGCTTCTGAGTAAAGACCAATATTGGTATAGGAACTAATATAGGCTATAGAAGGGTCCATAAATAAAGCTAAGCTGGTATTTGAAGCATGGCCCATCAGAGTGGTGAATTCCTTGAGCAGCCTTCCAACAGATAAAACACATATAACTAGTCAAAAACTGATCAAACTCCATCTTAGAATATTGTTGCCTGTGAGAACATGTACATTTTTCTCCTCAGCCCAGAAAGAATGAAGTACTTCTATCACTGTGGTCTTTAAAACCCAAATCACAGTGCAGGAGCTTCACTGAATCGATTGAAAAATAAAGTGAAAAACAATGCTTTTGAGTACTAAATATAACACAAGTTATGGTTAAATTCCACTAATCATATATTCAGCAAAATTCTAAACTACACTGTATTCAGGGAGACTGGGGAAAAAAAAAAATCAAAAATTCTTAATCAAGGATTCTTTCCGTAACATAATTTTCCTTTTAATTCCTTAAAAAGTGACCTAAATCTATTAAAAAAAAATACAGAAATTTTTGCATAGAATGCATAATCATACTTCAATATGCCAATACTCCGTACAAATATTTTGTAATGAATTAGCTGGATTAGCAAAGAACTTTGCCTTGTTCAAGAAAAGCCCATGTATAGCACATAATACCATCCTATATATTTCTATACAGACACATGTACACGTACACATTTTTAACTACTGTCTCAGATTAATTCTGTATTGTCCCTTGCAGAGACAAGCTCATTCCAATATAACACTTATCCTGAAAATTTAACAGGTGGATGTTTTGCTTAGAAAAAATTGGCATATGAGTAACTTAAATATGGAAACACCTCTGAATATAATTCACCGAGGCCTACTGTATGCCTCCAAGGATTGCAGCAAATCAGTTTCTGCAAGCAACTCTAAATGTTTAAACTAAAAACTGACAGATTAATTTACCACATTTCAACCAGCCTCTACCATTTACCTCAGAAGATTTACATCATGTATGTCCACTAACGCTACACATGCAATTCTCCTAATTAGTCTCCCCATTAATCCTCATCCTGCTCTTTTTTCGTTTTGTTCCCTCTCCTGCCATACTGTCTTTACAATCCCATGAGTGGAACAGTCATATTTGTTTAAGCCTTCCGCCACCAAAACATGGGAAGAGTTAGCTGCAGATGGACAAGAGTGCAGTGGTATCTCCACTTGAGGAGACACATCTCAAAGGCCACCTGTCTCCAGAATCCCTTAGTGAACTGAATTCAAAATCATTCCACTTAAAATTCCACTTCCAACATTCTTATTACTGAGAAGATCCATATCCTATTGACTGCTGGTACTAGCAACTCTTCTTGTAAAGTCATTTCTTAGATTCTGTGAGGGCGGCTTCTGTTTACCTCTGAACAACAGGGAAGTAGGACTTTGGGTACCTAAACTCTACTCTGGTCTGCCTAATAAATCTTTGAGGATGCTGCTGGGAGTGGGGAGGTAGGAAAAGGAAAGAAACAGGGCTGGCATCCTTAGAGAGTTTACACTTATATAGAAGAGCCCATAATGCCTTCCCAAAGGAAGCTTTCGTGCTCCCCAACTTTTCCCGAAAAGATGCTCTGTTCCCAGTCAGGGATTTCAGTCCTGCTCTTACTTCAGCCCTTACTGATGATCTTTACAAGCAATAATGTTGCTAACCACACAGCCCTTCTGTCAATACTGGCACTCCAGATGGGAGAAACCGCTGACAGCAAAAACCTTCTACACTAATAAATGTCATTGCTTCATTGCGAAAGTGGAAGAAAAGAGGGAGAGACCTTATCTATGTCATTGCTTCAAAGGAAGTCTTTTATTCTTCCGTGCACAAGGGACTGCTGAAGCACCCCTTCTGCAAAAGGTCTAGCCACTTTTTCTGCAATCCTGAGGTTATTTTCAGGAAGCTATTTGGAGGACCTCACCAATTCTCACAAAGCTCCTGGGACTACAGATCACAAAAGGACATTGCTGTCTCTTTCCCTGAGGGAACATTTCCCTCATAGCATAGTGTGGTATCTCTGGATGGGAGAATGACTTATATATCTTATATCTGGGTATGCCAAAGCCAACTAGAATCACACAGTAATCTTCGCAGTAACAAAACTCCACTTCTCTTAACTCCCAAGTCCACAAGTGTGATGGGAAACAGTCATTAAGCAAAATTTCTTGTTCATCCAAATGAATTCTTCACAAGGCTCAGTGAGAAAAATAAAAATTATGGATGTTCAGCTTATTTTGCATTGAAACAGACTGCAAAGCCCATCTGAAGAGAAACCCACTTTCTTATGCAATAGGTTACTACATTAATAGGATCTATTTTTTGCTATTACTCTGACAGTTAATTTCGGATTTATTCTTTGGCAAATGCTGTCTGCTTTTTGAGTCTAGTAGACAATGATTTCTGATAAAATAAAAAAACAC
The DNA here is from genome assembly GCA_035582835.1 of Phoebastria nigripes. Classification (NCBI taxonomy): domain Eukaryota; kingdom Metazoa; phylum Chordata; class Aves; order Procellariiformes; family Diomedeidae; genus Phoebastria; species Phoebastria nigripes. The sequence continues at coordinate 555,054 of JAYKAV010002821.1, read as the reverse complement.
ACCAATGAACACATTATTTTAGTACTGAATGCTTCTACTACAGTCTTCATGAGATACTAAAGAGACACTGATATCCCAAGGTAAGTTGCCTTTGGCAGCAACCTGGAATTCTTAGGGATGGATGACAAAGTTGTAAGAATACAACAGTTATCTGCAAGATCTGCTGATAACAGGGGCTTCACCTTAACTTAAGGGACAACTAAACAGTTACAAGGAACCGCTACGATACTCTGTTAACCTCGCCTTAAGAAGCAAATCTATGYCTGATACTTGTATGTCACAATTTTATATAATCTTCCAGTTACATATTGATAAAATACATAGCTAGAACTGTAACATACTACAGGGCATTTTGACACTAGCTTGCTCTTGGTGTACCTTCATTATCTTCCCTATTAGAATTTATGCCACACTTTCTCCTAACTTCTTTTTAGTATTTTTCTTTTCTCCTTCCATCCACAATCATCTACACCTTTTGCCTGCCCTCTGTACTGACCTCAAGTACAGCGAGCAGCAGAGAAGGTAAAAAGTGTACATGCAACACATTACCCCACTGGTTACATCATGCCTAACTTGATTTTCTAATGCCTGTGAGCCAGGGTTCATGTTTATCTGCATTGTGGGGCATCAATCATGCTGTTGGCAGTTGCCTAATAAGAAATAAAACTGGGGGGAGAGAGGGGTTATTACAGAGAAGAAACGATTCTGGAATATTCTGAGTATATACATTGCTATTTAACAACATACAATTATTAAGAAAAATTTGTAGTTTCTGCTACCGTTACACACATTCGCCATTCTGACTGCTGTTACTTAGGAAGAATAACACACAAAAGACAAAGAAAATGCATTTTAAAACAGACTCAAAAAAAAAAAAAATCAACAAGCACAATCTGAATGAGCTTATGTGGATTCTCAAAAAAAAGAAGGTGAAAGGACTTTGACGAAGGAAAATTTGCTGATTATACCAGAATGGACCTCCTATGTAGGAGAAAATATTAGAAGGTCAGTGGGGGAATTAGGTCAATTAAGTATTCCAGGCAGGTATAGCGGATTTACGTCAGGCAGGAGAACAGTAATATGATTAAGAAAGAAGGTCCAAGCAGCCAGGGACTCACTCATGCCAGGCAAAGACAAGAAACTTGAACTTTACATGGTAGGAAAGGTATTAAATGCAAAATGAAACCATTYCACTACCTATATTTTGAAAGAAAAAACAAACAAACAAAACCTTATTCCAAGTCATGAGTGACTGAAAGTGCACTAATGAAGTGCATTTACAGAAGAGTTATTGAACAAGTTGCTGAACACCATCCTGTGCTCTCTACATTTCTCCCTCGACACTGATTCACTGACATACATTAAAGGAACATGAGTTGGCAGAAGGGTAGATGAATGCAAGGAGATAAAGAGATAGGCTGAGCTTACACTGATCAGAAAAAGGAATGCTTTACGTAAGAAAAATGGTTATACGGAAGAAACACAAATGATACCTCCTGAAAAGACCATAAAGAAGATGTTTTTAAATATAAGTACAAAGTTATGATAACTGAGAGTTTACATCATCAGTAAGGCTTGACGAAAACCAACAATTTTCACAATGCTTATTCTGCCATTCCTGTATTCATCAGCTCATGAAAGAAACTACAGGTAAGTTTATAAAAGAACGATTATTATTAAGAAGCTGTGCTAGCTTCTGTGGATTTATATTATGTTTATATTATTTCCAATTCTTTTAATCCCTTATCACGATAGAAGAAAATTTAAATTCTTTCGCTGTTTCGACAAAGCCAGAGTCAGTGCTTCATACCAAAGACAGACTTACAAAATGGACTTAAAACAGGGCACAAAGTTAGATTTTTCTCCACATGAAGGCAGTGTGGAGACACTTCATACTGTTAGCTTTTATGACTGACTTTTCAGTGTAGCTTCTGGTTTTTTTTGACAAAGCTGTGATTACTAAATGTTTGACCAAAATTTGCCCGTGGCATTGTGATTTTTGTTTTGTCAAATGATACGCTTAAGCAAGTATACACACGTTATGTTGAGGCATCATTAGAAAAGAGCTCGAATGAATAATTTTTTAAACTCTGAAATTGTTAATCAGTCAACTGATAAACTTCTTTGCATGATGGAAAATATTTTAAGCACATAATGCAACATATCTTGCACTAGATGAAAAAATCTGTCAGATCATATTTCACAATGGAAAAGATGTTTATGCATGGATTGTTTCACAATTACTGCAAGAAATTACGTATCGTTTTCAACATAGGAAGTCAAAAGGCACAAAAACCACGAAAAAAACCCCCAAACCCTAAGTTGCAAAGTTGAGGATAAGGTGGTGAAGGCCTGCAGGAAGAGGTTGTGAGATTTAAGGACAAGGTTCAACAGTGATCACACTGATCATGGCTACACCAGAGAGGCCTAGAGAAAGATAACTGGACATATTATGTGAAGTAAAATAGCTATCTATGGGAAGAGGTAAAGAGTGAGATTTCAAGGCAAAAGACATGGTGGTAATACAATTATGTGTAGAACATAAAGGAAACAAAAAGTATAAGGTACAAAGCTAGAACAGTGGAATGAAAATGAAATTTCTCCTTTTTTTGTCTCTCTAGGAAATAAAATTAAGAAAGAAGCAGTTACAGAAGTCTAAAAGAGATGGCCACCTGAAACACTGTAAGTAAACTCTTTTTGTGAAAGTGTAAAAGCAATACTTATTTCTCTGATCTTGGCTTCTTACAGAACTGAGGACATGGCAGCTGTACAGCCATTCTTGATAGTCCTTAAAATGCAATTAGAAATTTTATAAGTGAAATACCATTTGTGTGGCACTGAAAAACACTTCTGAATTTTTATAAAAGATGTCACATATACTGTAAAAGAGAAAGTGTAAAAGTTGATATCCATCTAAAACCCAGAGACAAACAGCTTAAATATAGCTTATAATACTGAGCAACTGAACCATATATTTGACAAACACATTAAAAGAACAAAGAAACCTAGAGGTACTGAAAAATACACCAGTTAAAAAGACTGCTCCCTAGACCTAYGAGACCTAATATTAAACCTTGTAAATAAGAAAAAATGTAATGAATTAAGAGATATCTAGCTACTATGAGATCACAACAAGGATGGAAAAGAAGAAAATATTTTAGGCTTACTATGAAAAACTAATAGAGTGGGAGGATAAGTGAAATCCAAACTTATCAAACATCACTAAAATGAAGGTAAAAACATGTTCTCAATTTCTTAAAGCTACACTTCAGTAACAATGTATTTTAAAGTGAAAATAGACATGAAATGTTTGAGATCTCAGTTATTTTGATTCCACATATTTTATATGCCAGAGACAAGGAAAAAAAAAAAAACCTAGAAAATACTTAATTCTCAAAGGTAACAAATGGTCATCATACAAGCATGCAACTTCTTCACCAGTAGCTAGTTTACAGTATTGTGTGCTGAAATTTATGGTACTGTATGCTGAAGACTTCTCCAGCCTATTAAGAGCCTGTTAAGAGCCCTGTGGCATAAAACTGCTATTAGTTACTAGTTAAGTAACAGTGAGTAGTTAGTAGCAGTTAACAAGAATTAAATTGTTAACTTTAAAAAATATTAATCCAAACATTATTTATTTCAGCTTTACCAGAGTAAATAAACCCAGAATTATTTATTCATATGAACTGTATTCCTAGTTTTCAAATAAGATAAATTTTGACTATCAAATAAAAAAAAAATATTTAGGGACAATAGCTTAAGTGTGGTCTAAACTTTAGATTACATTTTCTAAAACAAACACAGGTTTTTGATTTTCTCCACTACAAGAATTAAAATGAATACCTTTACAGTGCTGACAACTCAACAGTGAAGGTATAAAGGTGTACCAGGTACAAGATAGAAAATGCAACTAATCTTCATTGTCAATCAAGAAATGCAAGCAATAAATACAGCCATTTAACTCTGAATATTCAAGTGAGTGTTTAAAGATTTTACAGTGCCACTTATATAAAAAACTAATGACAGAGGTTGTTGATGGTTACTCCTTCATGCTTGCTGCAATGTTAAGGCAACAGAAGATGGCATTAAGGGTACCAGAATACTTTATAAAGAGCAACACAAGACCCATCTGAGGCCTGGCAGAAATACTTTTCCATTTTGATATCTGGGAAACTCAGACAGATTTAAAACCAAGTGTCCAATGTGCTGCCAAATTTTAGATGTCTGAAGCTAGGTGGTTTTGGCTTTCTTTCCACAGGAATACCTATGCATGCATTGCTTCTATTGATCTAAGCTGCAGTGACAAATACTTAGCACTTGTGAAAGTTTTGCCATTTCTCAGTTTACAGGACTTAAACACGAAACAGCTACCTCAATGAGTACAAAGTGACTTGTCCACTATCACATAAGAATTGTATGGAAGGGGAGAGAGTAGCATTCCGTTCACTAAGGAAGCAATTCAATCATCTTTTTTTTGCTTGAACTAGGATGGATACCTTCTACTCTCCAGCTGTATAAAAAAAGAATAAAAAAGAAAGTGTTCTACAAAGCTAATTTTATTCATTATGAAGCACTAACAGATTTCTTGTGCGCTATCCATTCAGTGCATTACATGACACAGGAATCAAGTCAAAAGTCATCTCTCAAATACACAAGGGACCAAAATAAGGCTTCACAAACAATCATAATCTTGGCATTTCTACATTTCTAAATTCTAAATTGAGTGCTTGAGGTACAATCTGAGTATTATTTTGACCTTTTCGTGTTGCTTTGTAATTTAAAAAAATCAAACACTGACTTCCATAACGAAGAGTCAGTACCAACTTGATCAGCGGGGCAGGAATCCCTTCACCAAAATACGTGGCTTGATTATCTGGCTGTAGCAGTACCTGGTCATCCTCCCTGAGGATCAGCCATCAGGTGGCACAAGACACTCTGAAAGTTTCTCTGAGATACAGAGAAAAGGGTACTGGGGATCAGAAATCCCCGGTCCCTTTCCTGATTCTCACAGCCAGCCTGTTCCAGAGGGGAGACACTTCAATCTACATCGAACTCCACCTGATTCCTCTGTCAGCTTCCTCTACTCGGCCAGGTCTCTTCCGTCTTCCAGCACACACCCCTACCAGACCGCTCTCCGCCCTTTTAACTCTGCTGAGCAACAGAAACGGTGATTTTCAGAGACTCCGAGGCGGCGCCGGCGCGTTTCCCACCTCCCCCTCCGCCACACGCCCCCAGCCTCCCCCCCGCCTCACCCCACTCCTCTCGGCCTGAGGGAAAACCTCCCCTTCCCGCCCCGAGGCGCGAAGCCGGGCCCGCGGCGCCGCTCCGGCGGGGCGGCCTCAGAGGGGCGCCGGCGCCGCCCTCCCGCCGCGGGGGCGGGCGCCCACCAGCCACTCGGCCGCCGCCGCTGGGGGAGCCTCGGAACTGCGCAACACCCGGCTGCGCCGCCGAGGAGAGGAGGCGGCCGCAGGGAGCGCCGGGGCTCCGTGGCGGCTCGCAGCGGCCCCCCCAGCCCTGTCCCGCTCGGCGCCGAGGCGCGGCTGCACGGTGAGGGGAGGGGAAGGGCAGCCCCGCCGGGGCCACTTACCCGGCCGGGCTTCCCCCGCGGCTCCGCGCCGCCAGCCCCGGCGACCGCAGAGCGTCAGTGACAACGGCCCGGAACGGCCGCGCCGCCACATCCGGGGGCGGGGCGGGGGGAAGGCGGGAACGCGCCGGGGATCGAGCGCGGGGCGCAGCGCCCGGCACGGCCCGGACCGGACCGGCCCGAGGGGCGAGAAGGCGCCCGCCGCGYCGCCGGCATGGCGTGTGTGCGTGAGCGCAGGCGGGCTCCCTCCGCCGCAGAGGGGGAGAAGGTTCGCACCCCGCAGCTCCCGCCCGGGGCCGCCGCACCTCTGAGGCGCTTTCCTGCGGGGCCTTCCCTGAGGGGCGGCGGCTTTCCCTCACGGGGGGCGGTGGGAGGCCCCCCGCACCCGCCGGGGCCCGCTCGGCAGCTTGGACGGCGCAGCCTGCCGCCGCCGGGTGTGTGGGTTGGGCGGAGCGGCGGAGCCGGCCCCGGGGGGTCTCGGCCCGTTGCAGGCCGCAGTTTGGGGGTCTCTCCCCGTTAGCGCCATTCAGGTGTCCTGACTGTGGCGGGCAGTGACAGCTTCAAATRTGGTGTACCGCCGTCGGGTAGCGTTGGTTCCTCGCGGTGTGTTTTCCCCTTTTCTTGGGAAACAAGCGGGAAGTACTCGTAAGATCATGCAAGCAACGTTTCGTGATGTGTATTTTGTGTGTTAATGTTTCCTTTTTGTTTGTTTTTCTTTTAACAGATGGCAAGTGGCGGCCAGAAACGGATAATCCAATTAACTGGTTTTAAAAAACAAGAGAAAAAGGCACTTCTCAAATGGCTGTTCAAACTGGACTGTGTTTTTTTAGATAATAAGGTATTGTTCACTGAAGTACCTGATGGTTAGAGCAGAAAGAGAAAATGCGAGCCTTAAACTAAAGGACTGTGCAGTAGTTTAGAGTTGTGTATAAGTAGCCAAGAAAGTTAAACTGTTTCCAGTGATAGAAGTGTGTTGTTTTGTTTTTGTTTTACTAGAAATACAGAAATTGTACACATCTTATAGCAAAAAAGCTGTGCAAGAGTGAGAAGTTCTTAGCTGCCTGTGCTGCAGGTGAGTAAAAGAGTTGCTGTAAAAATTCATAGGATCTTAACAAGGGACTGGAAAGGACCCTTAAAAGATTTCTAGTTACCTGTTTTCATTTCGTGAATGAACTGTCTTATGAACCCTCATTCTTCTTGTTCCATTAACCTTGATTTTTGACAATCAAGTATTATGTTCAAGTTCTGATTTAGTTCTTTTTGGTTTGGATTTTTTCCTAAGTGATATTCCTGCCATCTTCCTTTGTTTGATCTGCATCTGTTCCCAAACAGAAAGCTTTGTTATATATTAGTTAGATAATGAAATCATATCCAAAAGATACGGGCGCTTAAAAATGGATCGCTTGAAAAGGGGACAGAGTATATGGACACCTATAGTCAGCATGGATTTTTGACACCAAATTCGCATACAACATTCACTGGTAAAGGTAGCTGTCAGTAAGTTCCTGTTTATGCAGCAAGAGAAAATACCAAGAGAAATTGCCGTTCTGACACAAGCCTCTGGTCTTTCCCCTTGGTTTTCTTTTACCTAATGCCTGATGCTGAAATCCCATACATAAGCAACTAAAATGCTTTTAGAGAATTCTGTATTTTAAGATTTCTTTATGGAGAGATTACCTGGAACGATTTTATGATGACTTTAGAAAATCTTGTTGATCTATGAGACTTCATAATACCGATCTGTTAACTGGTTAAATGTGATCTTTATTTTCTCTATATCGTATTATACCAAAGTGTTAAAGCAATTTTTAGGATGGATAATATTAAATTTAAGAGATAACAGACAGAAATAACTAAAAGTAGATTTGGGTTTAAAGATCTAAGTAAATTTCTTGATTTCATGTTTATACTCACGTAACATATTAGAAGGCATTTTCAGTCATCTATCGCTGCTGGAGTTTAGGGGTGTGTGTGTATATATATATATATATGGATGATTCCTTGTACTAATGTAAAATTCTGACAGCACTCTAATGAAAAAGGAAATAGACCAAAAGTTTCCATGAGGGAAACAATATTAAAATGTAGATAGATTTGTGGCATAGCACTTCATTTTAACTATTATAAACCTTTCAGTTAATGTTTTCTTACTTTTTGGGATTTAAAACATCTGGAGGTGTTTTCTTGAACTGAGTGGAAACGATATATGTAGTGTCCACATGGCAGTGCAAAACTGTCATGTTTCTGTACTTGCAAATCTTCCCCAATACCATCTAGTACTTTCTAATCCTGGAAGAGGTGCTATTTTTGCATAATCATTGCTCTTGCCCTTGATGGCAGAGAGAGTGTGTTCATTCCTACTGCAGTTTTTCCCAAGTAAGTGTAAAAGATCATGTTTAAACCCATTTAGAACTCCCTAGAGGTGAACAGAAACGCTAACAAGGATGCCAGTCTTCATGGACTTCCTAGCTGACAGAAGTTTTGAGATGGAAACTTTGAAATGAAAGTGATTTTAACGTACAGGTTGTGCACAGCATACATTTTCCAGTCAAGTCTACTGGTACCTGTGCTAGGTTATGTAGAAGTACCATCTGTGCTCCTGCACTGAGACATTTTGCCAGTCAACCCTGCTGTTCTGTGAAACCAATTAGGTTCACACAATTCAAGTCAATTTCTCTTACAGTATCTTCTGTAGGTAGTGTTTCAATACAGGAGCAGGGTACTAACCACGGCTCTTGACCTGAACCTGTAAGAAGAGAGAGACAGAGAAAAAGGGGAAGATCATTACATACGGTATCAAAAGCATACATGCGGAAGATGAAAGTGGAGAGGCGGAGGAGGTGGAGCCAAGGGATGAGAGAAAAGGATGTGAAAAGAAGAAAGGGGAAAGACAAAAGTCTAAAACCGTATCCCCCTAATATTGGTATTCACTACACTTGCAGTGCAAGTAATATTAAGAAGATAAAAAAGAAACAGCTTACATGCTAAAACCTTCATTCCTCTTTTTAATCATTGGTGGTAAAATATTTCTTCAATTCACTACATTTTAGTACATTTGTGAAAGTGTCAAATGATATTAAAAATAAAGGGTTAAGCAAGGTTCTGTGGAAGTCATAAGAACAAAATCTGGGAAGCGGAAAAATTCCATTTGCAGATTTTTGAGGAGATAGACAAGTTTTTTATCTAGGAAGGGTAAAAAGGTACTTTATCGTTAAAACAAAATGATCATTTTCAGTGGCATTGTGAGATTTCTGATTTTAAAATGTGAAGAGGAGAACTCTTGTAGTAGGAAGAAGTTTTTAAAATGGTACTTATAATTCCAGCTTTTATTTGCACAAGAAAGGTTGAAGTTAATTTTATATTACATCTTCAGTTGATTGCCATTTGTCTGCACAAAAAATCTTCTGTGGTTGACAGTTCATTTGCTTTTTAGGAAAGTGGATACTAACTAAGGAGTACATAATTAATAGCGCCGAAAGTGGCAGATGGCTTGGTGAAACAACGTACGAATGGGGATATGAAATTGAAAAAGACACCCATTATTCACCTCAAATGCAATCTGCACCTAAAAGATGGCGCGAAGAACTGACACACTCTAGTGCTCCAGGGGCCTTCCACAGATGGAAAGTTGTCCTCCCTGTTAAGGAAGGTGATAAACGAATGGCGTCTATTAGAAGGTAGGAGGATATGTCTTAAAGCTTAAATAGTGAACGATGGAACACTTACTGTATGGTTGAACACATTTTTGTTCTTCCATCCCAGTTAATTTGGTCCATAACAACCTCCAGCTCTTCAAACTCTGAATTGTTTTCATTAATATACTTCCATACTTTTTAATAATAAAATGACTTTAAATCTTTAACGTCACTGCTTTTCTTGCTGTCTTTTAGTATAGTGTCAAATATAACATGCATTTGCATATGTTTGCTTCTTAAGTAAACTGCTTACAGAAACTTCCTTCATGAGGCAAGATACATAGGCTTACATTTTTTATGAGTAATCCTTTATTTTGTGTGGATGTTACATTCAAATGGTAGCTGGAACAGGATACATTATTTCACTTGGGTGGATGACCTGAGCCAGCTGTGAACTGTGTCTTACGGATCTGGGGCACGCTGTGACTGACCTGATCGGTTTTTGTGTCACATCTATGCAACAGCTTCTTGTAGTTCTGAAGACCTAATTTGTACTGTAACAGATGTTTCTGATATGATGTAAATACAGGTAGTTCAGAAGGGAAAGGACAAAAGTATAAAGGAAAAGCAGAGAAAAGGAAAACAACTGAAGTGCAAGAATTTCGGGACTATGTTTATTTTTTCCCTCCCATACTCTTCCTACCCATTTGGATTCTGTGGTTTAAGTACTACGTTGAATCACAAACAGAGCATAATAATTGTTTGCAACTGGTACAGTAAAAGCAAACATCCCCTGACGCTGTTTTTAGGCTTTAGGTTCATTGCAGGAACAGATACTGTCCTACTCCTCTGTTGAAATCTCAGTTAGCTAGGAGTACTTCTCAGGTCTGGGCATGCCACAGATGCACAGGCAAGAAGGCAAGTGCAGTTTGTCTGGTTGATGATGATACAGGGCTGCATGCTGCATCGCAGACTGCCTGTCTGTCTGCAGTTCCTGAAGACAAAGTGAGGTGTAGCTGAAGTTACCATCTTCTGATTTTGCCAACTGAAGACATTCTAAGTATGCTATTTTCTTGGCTGAGCGGAATGGTTTACTATGTGCTGTCTGGCAGAAAGATGCACTCATCCTGCTACACTTGTGAAAAATGCTGTTTCTTTTTCTGTAAAAACTGTTTATGCAGATCTTCATGATAACACTATTGAAATGCTGTCTTGCACAGCTCTCTGTTCGCAGTAGAAATAACCTTTAACAGGAACTACATCAGCCAGACAGGTGAACAGGCAGTTTTGTGGGAGGAATCTCCTTTTCCAGACTGTTTCCCGTACACCAACATGGGGATCCTTTTCATTAGTCAGAAAACACTGAAAGGTAGATATTTTTTGTTTCCGGCAAGTACTGTCTTCAGTCATAAAGGCCACTGTAGCTTTGGGGAAAGATTCATTTGTCTCTAATATTTACAACACTGTGCCTTTTCTCCTCCTTCTATGCTTTTCCTGCCTTTAGTGCCTAGCTGTTGGATGGGTAAGTGTGTGAGACCAGTATCATTTTCTTTTTACATATCTGGGTTATAAAAAATAAAACATATATCCAGCATGTCAAGAGACTTTACTTCTTCCACCATTTTTTTTGTCTGGTATCTTTTCTAAAAGATAGGAATAGTTGCAGCAGTACAACTCTGGAAATTGCCCCTGGGGAAACTCTTACATGTAATGGTGTCCCAAAGACAAACAAATTGTTTTCTGTGTATGATACTGGACAGCACCAAATGCTGTAAATGACTCCAAAATGAAGTCAAAAAGTGTATTTGCATTATGAAAATACCATGTTACAGTTCAGAAGAGCAGTGTTCCATTTTTGGTAAACCACTTAATTTATTGTAAAACTTAATTGAAAGATCATCATCATTGTGGGGGACATAATGCAATAAAGTATAGCTGCTGTCACCAAATTTGAACTTCGAAAAAACGTACAGGTAAAGCTTTCTATAGGATATGTAGGAGGTGTACATTGATTTTAATTACTAGTGTTAAATTGTGAAGAGAAAGATGTCCTGTTAAGAGGGTTCTTTACTGAAGGCTATTAAGCACCCTTTTATCCTCCTAATGAAGGCTGGGCAGTGTCATGCATCTAGAATCCTTATTCTCTTGCATTTGCATGCTTGTAGTTTGTGAATGATAATGTAGCTTTAGGCAGTATTAATACGATGCAGTAAATACATCTTTCCAAATATGTTTATTTAGAGTTCTTCAAGCTGGAAAGGCAACCATATGTTCATCTCAAAATGCAGAGCACAATATAACTCATATATTCATCAAGAATAAAATTTTTCCTACGCAAACCAAAAAATGTCTCTCTGAAGCTCGATACTACCCTTTGCAATATCTAGGAGATTACCTCTTTGAGGTAAGTGAATTAAAAAACATCTAAAATTAGTTTGTCATTGTTAGCAATTTATGTCAGGTTTACCGATTACTGTAAATAATGCGGTATTAATAATAGAGGGGAATATGATCAGCTTGAATGTTTTGTAATTTGATTAAAGGTAGTACAACTTTCTGATTCTGGGACTGTTTATCCAGGAGAAGAGAAGGCTCATGAATGTATATGAATACCTGAAGGGAGGGTGCAAAGAAGACAGAGCCAGGCTGTTTTCAATGGTGCCCTGTGACAGGACAAGAGACGATGGGCACAAAATGAAGTACAGAAGGTTCTGTCTGAAAGTCAGGAAACTTTTTTTTTTTTTTTTTTTTTTTTAATGTGAGGGTGTTGGAGCACTGGAACAGGTTGCCCGAAGAGGCTGTAAAGTCTCCATTCTTGAAGATATTCAAAGGCCGTCTGGGCATGGTCCAGCTGGCTCTAGGTGGCCCTCCTTGGGCTGCAGGTTTGGACCAGATGTCTTCCAAAGATCCCTTCAACTTCAAACATTCTGTGATTCTGTAATAGAAAAATTGTCTTTCCAAAAGCAGTGTTTTGTTTCAGACCAGAAGAAATAACACCAAGGAAGCATACATTATTTCTTCTTCCTCTTCATGTTCTTCCTTGGCTCCGGCTTTGTGCTACTTTTACTGGAAAAATTAATTAGACTTCAGGAGGAAGTTCCAGTGTAGGTGACCATCAACTAAACAGTTATTCACAAAATACCAAGAAAAAAAATACTATTTTTCATTTATATTCTCTTTATTTGGTAAGGATTTCAAATGTGTGTATGTATGTATCTATCTGTCTACCTATGTATGTGAATATATATATATTTTTTACTGGGTTTGGCACACACCATTAATCTGTATTGTAATGGTATCTTCATGCTTCCAAGATCAATGTAACCACTTCTTTTGTCAACTGACCTCAATTATTCTACCTTTTTTTCGTAATGTTATGGATAGACTATGGTAAAATAGTCTGTAGATTATTTTGTTAAAATTCAGATTCTTAACTCAAAATCAGTTTGCTAGCCATCCTTCATGGCTGGGAAGAACTGGTGGTTGCAATGTGAATTTTGTAAGGGGACTGTATACTAGGCAGAGGAAATTCACTCAGACTATTTCTGTGCTGGGAATCTAATGTAAACTAGTCACCTATATTCCCTTTTCAATCAATGCACTGAGCTTGATGCTGCAGGAATTATAATTTCCTAATAGTTGTATGAACTGCTATCTGAGTGTACCTTGATCTTTCTACAGTAATGGAGAGTTAATTCTGTACTTGTAGACAAAATTAAATAAAATGAATGTAAACAAAAGGATTCTGGAAGCAACCAGCAACCCTATGAGAATAGATTAGCATGCCAAGAAGGCTTGTTAAGGATGTCTCATATACCAACAGTTTATATACTGTAATGCTCCTCCATTTGCAGAACTCTCATCCATGGAGTCAGAAGGGACGTAATTGTCTGCGTTTCAGAAAATGTTAATGAGTCCTTACAAATGAAATCACATGATGCTCCCATGTGCAAAGACTAGATTCAGCTATGTCTCTTTCCATGTTAGAAAACCTGTTGCCATTCATGACAAGAATTCTTTCTCTTTCACTAATCAAAAGTGTTAAATTCTTGAGAATGCAAGCTCTGTATTTCTTGGTTGGTAGAAGAGGATTCTCCAAAGTCCCTGCAATAGCTTTCTTCTGGTAACTAAGCTAGAACATGAGACAGTACATCATCAGATCCACTAAGACATGAGGACCTGGATGGAACTTATTTGAAAGAGAGAAGCCATGCTAAAAGTCATCATCCAGAGAGACAGAGTTTTTTGTTGGAATGGCTGAGCCAGATGAGGCATCCAGTGCAATATCAAATGGTTCAGAGTGTTAGGTTTACCATTCAGCTCCGAAACTGGATCAGGAGTTAAATTGACAGTGATGCAAAAGACAAGTAAGAGCAAGAAAAGCAGCTTGTTTCTCCTTCATCTTTCCATCTGAACTATGAGGGGACATGTCACCATTCAGTGAATTTTCTTGAATGTGCGGAATTCACTAGAACTAGAATTTTCTTTTACTRTTTCCTTTGAGAGAGAGAGAGAGATGCGTCATGATTCATAGTTGTTTGCTTACCAGATGCACTATTCAGAACTTCTTAGCATTTTGACCTGGAACTACTCAAAGGCCTCAGAAGATTCCTTTAGTCTGGTAGTTCCTCAGACAATAGGATGATTTTAGTCAACTGCAATTTGAAAATGCTAGCTTTGCAAGGAAGTAGGAGCTAAAACTGTGTTTGTTACTAGGAATAACGTACTTCATTTGAAAATCCTTTGGATTCTTCAGGTCAAAGCATATACTGTGCTCTTCCTGTTTTAAGGAGCAGTAAAGCTGTTACAGAAGGGTGAGAAGAGGGTTGAAAGGTCTTAATGTTTACACCCTGAATAAAACACACATCCACATGGGATCTCAGTCTAGTGCTTACTCTCTTAATGAAACTTGTTCAGGGAAACTGTTCTCTATTACACCTTTCAGCTAAGATAGACATTTACATTTAATAGAGGAACGAGTGTCAAGTTTTTATGGCTACCTCACCTTTTATTGATCTCGATGAGAATAAAGTGTTTCTTGCTATGCACCCTGAATTCCTCCCAGGTGCGATAACAGGTTTCCATCTTAACCAGTCCATTAACTTACATGTATCTTTTTTTCTTAGATTTCATTAAAGTAACTCACCTCAGAGGCCAAGAGAGCATTAGCTTTCTATTTAAATGCATCTAAAGAACGCAGAAAACTGCCAAGACTCCTAGCCTCTTAAAAGGAAAAGAATAAAACATAGGCAATCGAATCACAACACTTGTCCAAATGTATTAGGCTTTATCAAAGAATGTTATGGACATGCTCTTTTCTCTCCCTCCCAGAAGTACTTGGCACATAATTCATTAGAATGTTTCAACTTTGTAAATTTGTAGTCCTGCTATTTGACTGCTACTTCTAGCAAAAATAAATACCCCCTTTCCTCCCCTAAACACCCACATATATGTCCAGATGCTGAATTCAGTAAAACAGTATTATAGTCTTTTTTTCAGTGGAACTGCACTGATGTTCAGCCTATTCTTGCTGTGATTTTTTTTGAACCAAGTCTTTGCTTCATCTTTTTATTTCCGTATCTGTTCTTATAACCTCAACCTCATAACTCTACTGTTAAAATACTCTGTGGGATTGTCATTAATGATTTGATCCTACAAGGTGTCAAATTTATTGGTTCAAGATATTAAAACGCATGCATGATTTTAGGGAGCTAGTCTCAAGTTTAAACAGAGACTTTAAATGCTTTGTTGGATGCATGCTGGAACTCATAAAATTTTGCCAAGATGGTACTATAAATTGTTTGAATATAAGTATTTTTATAAGCATGTTGAAAATAATGTGCAGAAAGTGCCACAAGAAGTAAAGACAAGTTAATGCATCAGAGTTCAGTTATCCCTGGCTCATCAAAAGCTATTTAGAGCTCTTTTCAAGTTACCAAAAATACTGCAACAAACGCAGTATTTGTTTAGAAATATAGTTACGTGCATGCCAAATACTTTTGGTTTGAATTATACATTTAAGGGAAAATCTGAAAACAGGATGAAATGTGCAGTGTTTGAAACGTTATCTTGAAAACTTAAAAGTATAAACTGTTCATGGCTTGCACCTTATCATTGCATGAACTAGTGTGGTTTTTTGCCTACTGTTATTTCCCATATTTCCCATACTTGATTCACCCATCAGATTTAGGTGTTTGAATCAGAAGGCAAGCTACTCCAAGCCTTCCACACCTGCTCCCAGTAAAAAATGGCCGTCAGTACTGTGACCAAGGGGACACTTCACCTGTATCCACGTTCTTAACTCGTCGCACAGCAGGAGGAGGCTGGTTTTGTAGTTATATGTGTATTTGCCTAAAGCAAAGATGATGTTTTATTCTTAGTCTGTGTATCTTTGATGAAAAGCATACATTGAAACTCTTACTGAAATGTATTGTTCTCATATCCTGAAATAACTCTTACATTTTTTTTGTAGTTATTTTTTACTAACAAAAATTATCTTGTGGCTTTACTGAGAGTCTTTTCAAAATGAGTTGGAAACCAGTTTGAGAAATACATCCTCATTCCCTGTGCTGAAGAAATAGCTGGAAACGATAGATTGACTTAGAGAATAGATTACTAAAAAAAAAAAAGAACTTCTGAATTTTTAATTACTAGTTTAGTTCAGGCTCATGGGCAAGAACTGAAAAGATTTCATTGTAGYGGCCTTTATAAAATGAATGCATGGTCATAGTGAAACTGATGAAAAAATGTCTTAAAAATCCTTCCTACATTTTTGACTAATTGAAAAGGTGTGGGCTTTGGTTTTAGTTTTTGAAAAGTCCAAAAAGAGAATCCATTATGCAAACACAGTTCTTGTTTCAGCCACAGGGATTGGGTCAGAGTTAAAGTCAGGTAGTAAAATGATTATGGGGAAGCTTACATTGGTAATTCCTATGCTATAGCTTCCTACAACATCAGTGGTTTGTTTCCAAACCACCAGCTGTTTGTCTGGCACATAATGTAGACCCTTGAACAATTACATAAGCATGCATATGCACACAAGGATTTACAACAGAATATATAGAAAGACTTAGCACATAAAAGCTGTTTTAGAGCATTAGCTTTGAAACTAAAAAAAAGTGGTATTTTTTTGCTCTGCACAGAATGAAATACAAAATACTGAAGATATCCAAATGAACCACTTCCTGGCTGCACAAGAAACCGACCAAATCATGTCTAACACGCAACTTGCTGAAATGAAAAATGCTGTTATAAAACATATGTATTTTGCTGCAGTAAGTAACAATCAGTTAATGCTTTCTTAGCAGAAAATGTAAAATGTATATTATTAAATTTATCTTTCATTATAGTACTGAGCTAATAAAATAGATATTTTAACATCTTTTGAAATAGTAATAATGCCTTTTAACCTGCAATATTTAATAATCCCATATTTACTACATCTACCATTAGCTAAACTATAATTTAGTACTGGTAACTGGTAGGCATGGGTGTGTGGAAGACATGGTGGACTACTGAAATCTTGGTGTAATATACGAGATAAGTAGTAGCTAATACTGTTCAACAAAATGTCATTGGATTACAGTCTTTCTATGACCTTCCTGTTACCTAGCTGAATTACACTAACACATTTTTAAAACTAACCATATCCTAGAGCAAGTATTTTGTTGATTCATATCAATGTTTTTTATTACAAGTAAAAAATAGAGCTAAATGCACTCCTTTGTTTTAATGTTGTCACATATCTAATCCTGAGAAACGTGCTACATTAGTAATTAAAAACATTATTTCATATCTAGAAAAAACAATTAATTACTTTCAGTTAGGATATATTATCTCTGTAAGTTAAAGTGATGCAGATGATGGTGTGTAAGTTTTTTTGTAGGAGCCTGCTTACATGAAGGACTGTATGATTTTGTAACTGCAAAATCAGGTCCTCTATGTATATTAATATAAGTTCTTAGTAGCAAAAGAATTAGAATTTTTAAGTCCTCAATGTACACAATGTTTAAACACGAGATTAACAAATAGAAGACTCGTGCTGCTTAAATCTATACACCTTCAAATGCTACATCTTTTATCAGTGACATTTTATTAAGACTATACCCTCCAGACCTTTAAAAAATAAATGTCTTTGACTTTTCATGTATACTACACATAACAAGTGCACTTCTTATCAGTGCAAACTATTATGTAGTTATGTGCAGATGGAGTAATCATAATCCCAAAGACAATCTCTCCTAAAAGACTTTTTTGGTAATATGTACGAGTAAGATTGTAAGATTGTATGGCTAGRCCATAACTAAATATAGCAGTAATAGTAATACAGTTTTGCACCTACTGCCATATCTTCACCTTATAGGTGACTTGCAAGAGGAATCCAAAGTTTGCATTTTGCCACAGAAAAACTGAAAACACTCAATATTTTTTAATGTGGTTAAGTGGACCAAATCTAGTAAAACTGTCCTTTCATAGCAACCACATAAAGAAGCAGAGAATAACAGGAAAAATGGGGAGAAAAATTGCCCACATTATTTTCCTTTTAGGTCACTAATCCTCTATTTCATAATTTCACCATCCAAATATTAAAAAGATAAATATAAATAGATTGCTATGTTGAATGTTTTGCTTGAACTGTATTTTTAAAAAGTTGCCGTTTTGGGGGGTTTTATACAGTATTTATTGAATATGTTTATTGGTATCCAGTGTGCAGGTTGACTTTATACTCTTTTACAGGCTGTTAAACACAGGTTTGCTCAAAAAGACCAGCTGAATAAATGCAATCCAGAGGTAAGGATTC
Source organism: Phoebastria nigripes (assembly GCA_035582835.1). Taxonomy (NCBI): domain Eukaryota; kingdom Metazoa; phylum Chordata; class Aves; order Procellariiformes; family Diomedeidae; genus Phoebastria; species Phoebastria nigripes. The sequence goes on along the minus strand of JAYKAV010002821.1, from coordinate 537,035 downwards.
TCACAAAGACAGTATGTCATGGAATTTTATTATGAAGTTAGGCAAACATACTTTCATTGTGAAATTAGCTATCAAAGAAACATTTTTTAAATATTTATGTTATACAAAACTCTAATAAAATTATTGAAGAGTTAAAGAGCATCATTGGAATACTGTTGAATTTTGTTCGTTCTTACAATGCTTTCAGTATTGTCCCCTTTATTACAAAGAAACTCTTCAATCCTGCTGGTTAAGAGAACTTTACCTGTTAATGTTAGAAGAAAAGAAGCAAAGATGCCCTAATGTGATTTAGAGCATCTTAAATTATTCAAGCACTGTATTTATGCAGTAGCAATAAAGAGAAGGTATACACAACTTCTTGCAGTGCTCATGTGTGTTTGCTAGTAGGGACAGACTTAAAGGTTGTCTTAATGTAGAAAGAAAGAGTAGTTGTTCTTACAGCATAAGCCTTAAACATCATCATGCGGGTTTCAGAGTGTACTGAAGCACTGCTTGCAAGTAGAATACATTATGTTTTCCAGTCCTGTTTTCATAATTACTTTGACTTAATTTCTTTTTTTGTACTATTTAGTTAATTTCTCATTTTTCTTCCCATTAAGCCAATATATGCCATAAATCAGGTACAGGTCAGCAACAAGTTTTATTAAGTCTTTGTTATATCTTAAGTAAATAAATACTTTCAAAATTTTCCCTTTTCTATCTATAATACTAAGAATAAATCTTTAAATAATGTTGAAACGTTACCTCTTAGTACTTAAAAAGCATTATACATAGTAGCGATGAGTTACTATACTTTATATGGTAACTTGTGTTACTTAAAAGTTAAAATGGGAAACACTTAAAGAATATCTACTAGCTTCCTGTATTTCTCGGTAGCTGAAGATTTGATATTTTCATGAGCCGTACTACATAAATAGTTAGTTGATATATAAATGAGGTCCCAATCTGACAAAATGAGCTTTCAGGCTTCACAGAAATCTCTTTTTATTTGATTTCTTTCTATTGACACAATAAGGAAGGGAGGAGAAAAATATTTTTAAAACATGAGCACTAAAATGCCTTTCTCATTGTCCAGCACTACCATTAATGGGCAAAAGGCTATGTGCGTTTCTGTTACTGAACAGATTTGCATTGAAATTTAATGTTAATGTTTAGTTTATGGGGAAAAAAACTTTAGCTTTCTTCACACATGTAAGCTGAAATTGTTACTCTGTACTCTTAATAATAATATAATTTTTTGTTTGGAAATTTTAAGCCTAATTCTACTACTTTCCTTATGCATGACCTGCCACTGTCTTCGATTGCTTTGTGGAATATCCATTGCTAGCCTTTGCATCTGATATGGGACTTCTATAGGCAGTGTATTTATGGATTTTAAAAACAGCTCCAATAAACATTTCCAATAATACAGGTGAAGTAAAATAAAACCTGCGAACTAAATTAACAGATTAGAACTACATACTATATTCAGTCATCTGAGTTTGCATCTTCTAGGAAGGCTTAACTCAGCCAAGTGTTCTGTTATCTATCATCTTCCCTAAAATATTTATTTCTCTTTTGTCAGCTTCTCTTCCACATTATGCTATATAAAACACAATTTATTGTCTGTGGACCTTCATTTTTCATTTGTTTCCGCTTAAAGTTTTAATGGTTGTACCAGCAGTGCTTCACAAGAAACTGCTAGTTCCTCATCAGCCAGAATGCGAGCCAGTGCAGCTTTGTATAGCTTATTGAATATTAAGGCCCTAAAAAAGGCGTCTCCTGATACTGAGAAAAGTTCATCGCCTCAGTTTTCTATCATCCTTCCTTACCCCTTACAAATATGCTGAAAACCAGTTCTCCACTTCCTCCTTATCTTGAATGTAATGCAAAAGGCCTCACACTCTCGAAAAAAGCTTTGTTTCAGTGTACTTTCCAAACAGTGCATTGATGTTGCTGTTTCTTCTAGTACCAGAATTTTCAAGAGATACAAGTTTCAATCACAATACGATCACCATATGAGGGCCAGTAGTAACATGCTTGTACATGCACAATATACTGAGTCATGTTCACACGTCTTGAATCCAGGCGACAGAGAAGTTGTTCTTTGACTACCATTAAGAAGTTTATGATTGGTCTTTGGACGTGCTGTTTGCATATAATTAGCATTACAAAAGTATGAATGCAACCATTACTTCCAAAGGAAATAATGCGAAGAAGTGCCTGTATGAACGAGAAAATTAAAATAAATGTGAGTTGCAAACACCAGATGCACAAAGACTTGATTAAAAGAAAATTGTCTAGATGAGCAGCTTTATTTATTGTTAATGTAACAACGGCATACATTAGGAATCTGAGAAACAAAACATTTGCAGAGAAACTAAATATCTAATGCTAAGGTGGAGCTCATTCACTGAGACTTTAGCTGTGATTTAACTATGATTATCATTTCTTTCAGAAGTTTTTTCAGGTTTGACCTGAGCTCCTAATGATTTCAGTTTATTACTGGAACATTTTTGGAAACTATCTTGCTAACAGCAGTGTACTCCATCAACCTCAAAACCACAATTGGACTTAAAGTCTGTGTTAATTTGAATTTTAAACTTATTTTAAAACCATTGGTAGAATGTCTTGAGTAGCTTTATCTAATGTACATTAGGAGCCAGGTTTTTTGGCAGGTATCATAAAGTCTGCAAGTTGTCAGGGACTAAAGCAACAATAAATTTATGTAACTGTTTAATTCCCAGCAGTCCAATCAGTGATCTTCCTGACTCTGCTTCTCTCGGTTGTAACTGCCTATCCCATTTTCTTTGAATTTACCAGAGCCTCAGGCTGTGTGGTCAAACAAAATAGCTGGATTTCAAAACAGAAGTTAACAGGCAGAGGGGAGCTACGCTTCAATTAGCAATATGGTTCCAACTGGTTTGTGCATCTCAGCTTTGGCTTGAACCTGGACTAGAGGAAGGATGTAAATAGCAATGTAGCCAAGATCTTCAGTAGCTCCTCTTTCATATCATTAATCTGTGGAAATAAAGGTTTGGAAAGCTGAGAGTACAGACAATAACAGAGAAATTGCAGGCCAGATACCGCATTTCATGAAAGCCATTACATCCTTCTGGGTCCTCTGAAAGCTTGCAAAGTTAAGTGTTTTGCTGTCATGAGTGGCAGAGAATAAGAAGGAAGACCCGTGCCATTAAGAAGATCTTCAGAGCTTTGAAATCCACAGGGATCAATACCTGTGCTATCTGTAGCATTAGCTGTTTCTCTGACATGCTGTACGGGAATAGGAGAACACAGGAGATAAAACAGTTACATGGTTTGTGGTTTTATAATGTGTACTCGTCGATGTATTTAATGATTTTACATTTTTCTCTAATTTTTTTAGCTGTTCAGTGGTACTAATTATATTAATGCTCCAGCCATATACTGTGGGATGTACTCTGCACTTTTGGAAATATTAACACCCCTTTGCGTACCTTTCCAGAATAAATTATAGACAAGTTATTGAGTGTGTGAATTGTAGTTTGTTTTTTAAAAGGGTAGATGTATTCAGATCTTCTAAGAAGAGAAGCACATTCTGAAACCTACTATCTTTTCAATGAAAGCCCAGTTCAGTAAGACTGAAGGCCTCTCTAGATGACAGCAGCTTATTGGATCAGGCAATAAGTAATATTTCTGGTTTAATTTATAATCTTCTCCCTGTTTTATTATATTACCAACATTTTACTTAGAGATTTCCTGTTAGTTCTTGTAAGTTTTTTTTTTTTATTAAGCTGTTCTTTTACTGAGAAGGATATCTCATTCCCAGGTTAAAAGTACTCACCTGTCCAGAGGCACATGGTATATACTTGAAGGATTAGTGGAAGAATATTTATTTCCTGATGTAATCACAGAACTTGCTGCTGGTCAAAAGTACTCTACACCTCCTGTGCAACTTCTTCATTCTCTTCTAGAATATGTCCTATTGGTGAGAGATGAAGACTAAAGTATTATAAGTATTAAAGCAAGAAATGGAAGTATTATGATCTTTGCTTCTGACATTGTATTTAGTGTTTTTTAGTGATGTATTCACCCTTCACTTCATGTTCATCAATGTGTTTGTGTTAAAAAGGGAAGAATTTAATCCTTAAGGAATTTTAAAAATTATTATTTATTTACAAGCCATATGAATGTAGTGCTCTAAATATTGTGGAAGAATCGGCCCAGGATTTTTTTTGTTGCTTTGAGAAACAGCACTTGTGTGACTTTTTTTTTAACCTAGTAGGCCACAGATAGAGAGCTCAATTGAGAAGAAGGTATGTTCTAAGCAGTGATGCATTCAGCTGGAATATCACACTAGAGCAAGCTCTCCTTGTTTCTTTCCTTTTTTTTGTAAACTCTGAATTTTGCTGCTTGTAGTTATGCATTAAATTGCATGTTACTTCACTGATTAAGTTTGGTCACTTGGGATTGTAAGGAATAAAGAAAATATATAAACTCTTACTCATTATGGATCTTTGGCCAGTATGGAGCCAATATTATTTTCTCATTTTATTACAGGGAAATACTGATGCAATATTTTATGCTAAACTTCATCACATTTTGTACCTTATTCTCCAACATGATCCTCCTTGGAAGTCCCCATCTATGTTAAGGTATTATTTGGATCTTCTTCAGTGTCCTATCTGTAAGAAAGGCACATGGTCCTTGGTAGAGATGCTTGTAAGGTAAGAAAGTTTAATGAGGTGTTGGATGCAATAGCTGTTATGTTACTTCAAACTCAGAGATGGGGTGGGAGGGTTGGAATTCTATTGTATCAAAGTCACATTTTCACCAGAACAAGTTAACTGTATGTGAAGGTCTAGAATTGTAACTGAGATTTGGACCTTTCACTTTGTGTTTCAGTAAGTGTTAGCTCACAGGCACAGGGGTTTTTTTTGGAAAGGAAAAAATTTACATTTCCTTGTCCTCCTTTCTTTTTTAACAATTATTTATTTTATTTTTTACATTTTCCACAAATTATAATAATCTATGTATTATTGCTGTTCTGGTGTGTGTGTGTGTGTATATATATACACACACACACACACACACACACATATATATCTGCAGTTACAAAGCAAATTCCAGTCTCGCCAAACATGAAGCTTCATGTTGTATTTTGATTTTAATCATAAACTTTACCGTCTTGTTCAGGAAGTCTGATTATATCCTATACATCTACAAATACAAGACTCGGTACATAGGATCTGTTTGGGTAGTTAGTCTATGCTTTAGCTTGAGAACTCATTTTTTGTAATTTACATCAATAGAAATTAATTCTTGCGTTCATTTGGAAGAGAAACTGTACCTCTTATTACTGTCATAAAATCTTAAGTAACATTTAAATACTTTGACACAACGGTGATTACAGATATATGGATGTGTATGATTGTAAGCATGTCTACAGTCTTGAAGGGCATTGAATCACTGTACTTGAATCATTGTAATTGGACATTTAATAGTTTTTATTAGGAACATGTCACATGGAATGGAATAGAATTTATCTTTTAGATAAAGTGTTTTATCTTTTAGTACTTACTGGCAGAATGTGCGTACCCAGCAGTTGTATACCTGGTGGTTCCAGTACTCAAAATTCTAGCCAAAAAAAATGTGTTCACACTTTAATTCAAAATTATCTCCGTCGTGTTTAGACTTGATCAGATACTGTAGTCCTGTCAAATAGTATGTGTGAACTGTATGTATGTATCTGAACTAAGGTTTGTAGGATGTTACAATGTCTATAAAATATTACAAGACTACCTTGTAATTAAAGGATTTTAAAGAAGTTCTGTTAAATTCAGTAACTGTAGATTACCTCAGGTAGAGACAGAAAAATTAAATACGGTTAATTACTTAGTTTACACTATAATACAAAATCTTCACCTATAACACAAAGCCCCAGTCACAAACATGTTAATTTTTTTTGGAAAATACAGCTTTAAAACCAGAAAGTTAGGCTTTAAAATGATGAATGTTGCTGGGGAGCAAGGTATTTCCTTGTTAAAATTGTCAAAAGTCAAAGCTGACTTTTTTGCTGATAGATCAGACTATGATTTCTGTCATGCAAATGGATTTTTCGGTGTTTATTTTTCAGGTCTTGCCTTTATTGCAAAACCATTTGTCATGCAGTCCCAGTTTCAGGGAGCGGAGATGAACAGAGGATAGTTCACAAAACATTATTGAAGTTTTTCTTAGATTTAGTAAAAGCTGAAGTAGAGTTTCTGACAAAAAGGTGGGTTTTATAGGATAATACTTTCTTATTACTTTTTCACAATTTCACATGCATTTCTGTATCTACAGCAGGTTGTATCCTGATTTTTGTATGTCCCTAATAAGATACTGTTCTACAGAGATGGCAGTTTAGCATTTCCTGTTATATTTCTCAATTCTTAGTTTGTTTATTGTAGTTTGTATAGGTTTTTTTCTAATCATGTTTTAAAGCCTCTAACTTTTCCCAACCTATTATTTCACTATATTACAAGTTTCAGTAAGCATTTAGTTGCGCTCATAAAGTTGTACTTTAGCTTTGCAATACTTCAGTATTCATTCTTTAAGGTAGACAAGCAGCATTTTGAACATACTGATTTTTTTTTTTAAATTCAATTAACTGTTACCTTTTGCTAGGGAGACAATTATCTTTCCTTAGTTTATGAAGTATAAAAAAAGTGTTGGTTTTGCTCTGCCTTTATATAGTAAAGGCAGCCTTTACTTTATGTAATATTAGCACAATATTAGAATTCCTTCAGTCTGACTGTAATAGTCATCATTATTTTACTTATTATTCATCAGAAATTGTGTCTGATCTTTCCATACTTAAAAATTGCCAAACCTGTGTGTGTTTTGACAGAAGACAAGGTTTCTGTCTGCTAACTATAGTAATCAAAGTGGCATAAAGATTTAGGTTTTTTCACTTCCTTTTTTTTACAGTTTGGTTGAAGGGACCAATTCACAGCATCAGCAAGTCATGCCACAGACAGTTCTTCTGAAGACCTTTTGGCTGGGAAGCGAAACCTCAGTGCTTTTTACCAAACACATAAATATTCTAGCAGATTGGGTCATACTTTCCCATAGAGAGTTGAACAGAAAAAATGATGTGAGTATGAATTTTATACTTTAAAATAATGAAGACCGACATWTTTTTTTTAAAGGCGTTCCTTTGTTCATCCCTTTGTGAGGAATTATATGTAAGTATCACAGCTGCTTGTTATAGCTGCCTTTTGTTGTGAAGCATGCTGGTTTTTGCTCCACTAAAGGAAATGAATTGATCCATAAGATTCTCATATTGATCTGTAGAGAAGAAACGAGTCATGAGTAGCTTGTTGGCTACATTCAGATGTTCACATGCCCTTACCAGCAGGTATTACTGTAGTCATTAGGGACACCAGCTTAACACATCCTGTCAAACAATAAGGTGTAACGAAAGAGGTAATTATCTTATTTTACTGTCATTGTATTCAGGAAATGTTGGAAGGAGAAAGCTAACAAAACTAACAGTTTTTTGCTGTTTTCTACAGATACACATTATTTTATTTTAATAAATGCCCCAGTTTTCTTCCCAAGTCCTTTAGTTTCATTTGGTATCGTCCCTAGGTCTTTTCATAAAAATGGAATTGAAGGCAACTTAATTGCTGTTCTGTGACCTGCTGACCAGCAGGACACTGACCTGAAAGATACTGAGTGTCCTCTATACCACCTCTTTCTTTTCAGAAGCTAGAGGCCTTGTAAAACATCTTTGACTTCTAGATTCTCACATAAAATACAAACTTACTGCTGTCTCTGCGTTCTCTTTTAAATTATTGTGAAAGCATAGAATAAATAGGTACTTCATTCACTTTTTCAATACAATAACAGAACAACAATAGAAAATCAAGCATTCCAGAGAAAAAAGCACTTTCAATATAATACCTAGTAGTTCTTCATTATGTTAAGAAAGCAGAAAGATTAAACATAATGAGAGCTTCACTCATCTTACCTAGCCAGACCTCCTACCTTTTTTGAGGGCTATCAAAGCAAGACATTCTGAAACAGTGCTGCCTTTTATCCTTGGTCAAGATATTTAAAAAGTGCCTAAAATTAGGCTTCTATACCCATATTTATATTTAAACAACCTACCTTTTCAAAGGTACTGAGCACCAAGCAGGCTTGCATTCAGTTGGTGTCAGTGGCCATTCTGTTTCTTTGGAAAATGAAGCTGCTTTCATATGGTTCCTGGTATTGAATCTGCAGTTTAAGTGTAGGCACCATTTTCTTTTTTCTACTATGCCGCCTTTTGACAAATTCCAGCGCTGTAAGCCACTTTTTCATAAACCGTTCTTTGCATAAGCAGAATAATCACTTGTGTCAGATAAAGTGTAGTACATATATGAAAATAAACTTAAAAGAAAGAATAAAACATAACATAAAACAGAGAGACCTACCTCTTGTTTAGATTCTATTTTCTTTATATACATATATATAAGTATTGTACTTTCAGCACAACCCAGATGCCGGTTGCTTTCCCACTTTGATCTTATGCACTGTAATGTACAATATCCCTGCAGATACGAATTCTAGCCTTAAAAAGCAGCTTGTTGCCTCATAATATCTGTAGTGTTGTATGTTCTTTCTTACAGCCTTATTTTTTAACTTCATATTTATATATTGCATTTTCTTTCTGTTTGCATTTTTTGGCAAAAATGAACTCTAAAACAGAATACCGTATTTTTTACATTCAAAACGTGTCATTATCCCTTTCTGCACTCTCAATTTTGTTATACTAAAACTTGATATACTGATTTTTCCATATATTCAGAGACTCCATTTAAAATTCCATGACATAGTTGAAAAGGTCATTCAGAAAGCCAAAGGAGCAGATCCTCCCCAGCTATGCAGGCGGAACTGTGGGGKTTTTTTTCCTTCTTTTTTTATTATTTTATTTATAAATAAAACCACAGTATTTCCATGTCATTAAATACAGCATACTGGCTGCAAAATTTTTCTTCCTGTCTTCGGTTTAAGGGTGTGAGTCATTGTTACCAGTTTTGTTTTTTAAAAGCTGTTTGCTTAAGAGGCAACACATTGGCAAGAAACGTGTAAGGCCATTCAGACATCTAAATGAAAGGAATGACTTTGGGTATTCCTACTATCTGCATGGGCACAGAAATTAAGTGTTTATAGCACAGTGTAAAGGGATAACCATGTTTCCCAGCTTACACAAGCGTGTTAGCTCGTGGGAAGAAACAAACATGCCAATTGTGATATACCGAACTTCCGTGCARTTCTCCAGTGAAAATTTCTGTAAATAAAACCAGATGAATAATTCAATTAATGTCTTTTTTTGGGCGTATCTAACACATTCTTTTCTAAATGGTAAAAGTGGGCAGTTACTTTTTTTTAGCTTTTTAGAATCAGATTATCTTTTTTTGTAATTCAAAGAGATTGCAACAAATCAGCACGAGAGTGGAGGGAAAATATCTGTATATGTTTTGTCTCTTCTAGTGCTGATTTGTTGCAAAATTATGTTTTTATATATATGTGTGTAAACGTGTGTGTGTGTGTGTAAAAAGAACAATCCAGAAACAGTTATAGTATTCTAAGTGAGAAAATCCATGCTGAAATTCTGAGTTACTGGTTTCCTTGGCTTACATACTCTGAAGGTATTTCACTTTTCAGGCCTATTATAGCCTATGTCAGAAAAAAAGAAAGAATGGCTATAAAGACTTAAGTTACATATATGAGTGCATTTGCTTTCTTGTGTTAGATAGAGTTTACTTTATCTTAAAAGTACCAGAATAAAATTAGGGACAGGAAATCAGATGCCCTCACTCATTGTGTTAATCTGCKGGGACAACTTGGTGAAATAAAACTGATAACACTATCCTTGTAGTTAAAAATGCACTGCCAAAGAACATGGAAGTTTTTCCATCACTTGAGAACTTCAACTCAATATTGAATATAATTTTAATATAAATAACATTTATTATTTATTATATTATTTAAATAGGTTTGATGCAGAAACTCCTGGTCAACGTTCCTTGAATCAAAGCTGTTAATTCAGTTTTAGAATTTACAAAGGAACATGTATATTGCTTATAATACTTTGAGTAGCATTGAGCTATTGCATTGCTTTCACAGTGTCACAGATGGTATCAGAAATGCTTTTCATCCCTGATACTACTGGTGTTTTTTTAAAAAAAGCTGTCTTACATAGCCTGACAAAGGAGTGAAAAAGGCATTAATTCAATTTTTTAGTTGCATCATCTTGCATATTTCTAATTTGTTTTCTTCCATGTTTCAGGTATCATTAGCTGGTATAAATTTGTGTGGTGTAAATTTGTAGAACTAAATGTCTTTCTGCTCTGTCACTTTCAATAGCTTTCTTGGAAATATGTTTTAGGCACTTTTGGAGTACTGCATAACCCTAAAAACCATTTACAGCACATGAAAAAGAACTCTAAAGAACAAGTCTAAAATAACTCCGTAATTCAAACTAAAAAAGTTAAAATGAATTTTCCTATGACTTAAAAGCTTTCCTATAAGAACTTTTATGTGTACTAAAACATGCTGTGAAACTTCTGTAGTGCTTGACTTGGCAAAGCATTAAATGGAACAGCAACGTAGGAACTGCATTTGCTAAGCTGGCAGACATCAGTTGTACTGATGTGACCTTTGTATGCTAACAGAGTCAACAGCCTCTTCCCACTTCAGTGCTTTTCTTGGTGAGATAGCTTTGCTTCTCAACAACAAGAACAAGGAAGAGAGTTTTGAAAAAAGGTTTAACTGGATCTTACTTAATTTGCTGTGCATGGTGTAGTGGGTTGACCCCAGCTGGCAGGTAAGTCCCCACCCAGCCGCTCGCTCACCCACCCTGCAGCGGGGTGAGAGAGAGAATCAGAAGGGCAAAAACTAGAAAACTCACGGGTTGAGATAAAGTCAGTTTAGTAAGTGAAACAAAGCTGCACGCACAAGCAAAGCAGAATAAGGAATTCATTCACTACTTCCCATCAGCAGGCAGATGTCCAGATGCTTCCTGGAAAGCAGGGCTTCGTCACGCATAGCGGCTACTTGGCAACGCAGACGCTATAACCCTGAACGTCCCCCCTTCCTCCTCCTTTCCCCAGCTTTTATTGCTGAGCACGATGTTTATATGGCATGGAATATCCCTTTGGTCAGTTGGGGTCAGCTGTCCCAGCTGTGCCCCCTCTCAGCTTCTTGCACACCCCCAGCCCACTTGCTCGGGGGGCAGAGTGGGAAAAAGAAAAGGCCTTGGCGCTGTGCAAGCACTGCTCAGCAGTGCAGTTCGAGGCACAAATTCAAAACACAGCACAGGCTGCAGTGAAGAAAATTAACCCCATCCCAGGCAGACCTGGTACACTTGGGTTTATAAGGAAGAATAATACTGCAGTTCTATTAAGAATCTTTTCAGCACAATTTGAAATACTGTGTTTTGTAGTAGTACATTATTTTTAGGAATTTTAAAAATACATTATTTATGAGGAAGAGGGAGAAACTTGAATAGTTTATAATATACCTACAAAAATCATGTTCTGGTTTGCCAATTTATAAAGAAACAAACTGTTAAAACTAAATCAGATTGAAGTTTGATTGAAGTAATAAATGATAGAACCAAAATCAGTGGTTTCTGAGTATTCTCAATTTTTGTTAATTGAAGGCTCGTGTTCCAACAACTAGTAGTCACACCATTATCTAAATGCCAGTGTAAACAAAACCCTCTCATTTAAATATGTTTTTACTTATTCCAAAATTGCGTTTGTTAATAGAATAGCAATTCATGTCATTTATGTGGGTAACTTGTTATTTCATATCCAGGAATAAGAGTTTCCATTCAATGTTCTGAATATTGCTTTTCTATATCTACAAAACAATCAGGTAGCTTCTGTGCATTTACTTTTTCACAGATTTATATACAGAGATCACTTAGCTTTGTAAGACTTTATTCTTACAATCTAAAAATATTGTTGCTGAAACTTTTTTTTAATTTGTTGATATTTTTCMCTTTATGTTAGTTTGGTAATTAAAAAGACCATCTAAACTTCAGAAAAACTGCAGCTTTAAACCAGCAGTAGAGTTGTAAAACAGTGGAAGACTTTTGTTTTTAAGATTTAGCCTCTTGAGTTTGATAGCAGAAGCTATTCATGTGCATAACGATGTTTTGTCATTCATGGTAGCAATTCCCATGTTCAATGGAAATGCTTGCTTCTTTTTCCTTTTTAATATTGCATGTGTTTTCATTACTATGTTTGTATTGTTTTGTGGTTGAAAATGAAAATATTTTTAAGATGTTGATATTTGAATATTTTTAGAACAGATGATACTTTCAGTAAATTAGAGCATTTCCCCCTCATGTGTAGCATTGAACCATATTTCAAAATATTAAGGAGAAGCTCTTGGTTTGTACTACCGTTGTTTTACCAAAATGTCAACCAAGCCTACACCAGTTGGCAGTATCTGGTTTGTCTTTGTAAGTGTGCAGAGATACTAAGCCGAGCAAATGTAGTTGCAACTAGCGTATCAGCCACATTTAATATGCAGCTATATATCTGACTGCAAAACATTATTAATACTTGCAGTATTAACAGTCATTATTTCAATCTGCTGCCTCAAGGTCAGCTTTTGCTCCCCACCCCTTTCCTTGAAAATACTTCATAGATGAAGGAATACAAGCTTGTGATTTAGAAACACGAAAAAGAATATGCATACTTGTGCTTTACATCTGTATCTACCTCAGATTACATCTATATGTCCTTGATCCTGTCACTTACCTCTGTTAAAATTGTGCTTATTTGCTGCATTTGTGTAATTTATTTCCTACAAAGAACTATTGATGGAATTAAATTATTCACCCAGTATTTTGCTTTGGGGTCTAATGGTAAAAGAGGTATGCATACTTAAGGGAAATTTAAATGCATTTCAGATGTTTTAAATCAGTTCTTCAGTTTCTATTCCTGAATCCTCAGAAGATGGGGAGTAATGTAGCTTTTAAAATATTTAAATTTTAGTTGAAAAAAATTATTTTGATGTTGTTGACATGCCATATCAATGTTCTCAGGTTTTTTTATTATGAGATCCCACAGTTCATCTACARTAAAGTATTATGATACACTAAAGCAAGGGGCAAACCAAATCAAGTAGAGCTTAACAGAATAAGAGGAAGTAGGGCTGGAAGCGATCTCAGAGATCGCATTCCTAACAGGTTTTCCCTGGCCAGTTCTTAAAAGCCTTCAGTGATGGAGATTATACTGCCTCCCCACACAATGTTTATTTGTAGTTGTGTTTATTCCTTTTCTTTTGAATGACAAGTAAGTCTGTTAACTGTATGGACAGTATTTATGTAGGTTTTYGACAAATTACTTTGTAATCTTTTTATAATAAATCTCTGTGTCACAGTCTCTGTTGCTCTTATATATGTCTGTTTGATTTATTGATGAAGCTCAAACTGTTTCAGTCTTTGGTGCTTTTCAGCTCCTGAGGGAATCCTATTAAATTATTTTAAACCAACCTTGAACATATTTTGTTCTCAAAGAAGTATCAGACAAACCATTGACTGAGTTGTGAGAGCACAACAAAAGACAGAAAAGTTTTGCTTCCTTTAAGTAATTCTTTAAAATCTCAAGCTGACAAATAAGTCAGTACATACTCAGTTCAATTTCCCTCTTACCCAAAATTGTCCATTATGAAGTACTCATTCTCTTTCACTAAAATGCAATATATTGGCTGGTGCTCTAGTGTAACAGTAGTGATTCTCCAGTAGAGCCTTAGGTAGGTGTCTTTGGGCAAATGAATTTCATGTGTTCCTACAATAGTGCACATGTTCTTCCAATTTGCACTTTCAAAACTGACATACAAATACTGAATTTTCCGTGGTTGTACATGTGGTCAGAGGAATAACTTAGTTCAGAATCGTTGCATAAAATATTTCTAAATGGCACAGAAAGGTGTTGAGTAGACAGATCTGACTTTCCTTTGCACAGACTAACTCAGACGCTAGAAGGAGTGCTTTACCCAACCACTACTGATGAAGTGCTGACGTGGTTGAACAAATACGTTTGTCTGTCTCATGGTACTTTCTGGATAGCGTGTTAAAGTGCTGTATATTGTCTTGATGCCTCCTGAAGAAAATATGCTTTGGCTTTTTTATCTACATGTGACCATTTTGTGCAGGTTCAGGGGAGGAAAAGGTAAGGCTGATACCCGTTAAGTATGTTCTTCCTAAATTTGCAGCTGCTAGTCTCTTTGGAATTTTTGGTAGCAGAAGAAAGTTTCGTGATCCCACAAACTGGCTGCCGAAGTTTTTTCTGTGCAGGAAACTAACACCTTGCATCCTTTTCCCTTTTGGCACAGACATACACGGTTAGTCACAAAAGGAGCTTTAATGTCATGATGAAATCTTCAGGAAAAGAGAATCCTAATAGAGCAGGGAAAATAAGATCCCTGTAATTGTCAAATAAAACACAAGGTTAACAAGCATAAATGCAGTACTTGAAATCTTACAGTTAAACAAAGCCTAATTTAAAAAGAAATCACACTTTGTACTTGTAAGCTTTGATCCCATTTTGCATGTTGTTTTAGACAGGATGTTTTCAAATAACTTGTATTTCTCCAATGTCAAATCTTAATTGATGTGGCATCAATGGCATATTAATTTTGTTGACCTGGCTGCAACAGTTAGCTTTTGAGGAGAAAACAAAAAGCCAGTGAAGAAGCGATGTGGCAACAGAGTGGGCTTTTATCTAAAGAAATTTTCTAGTGTTATTACTGGTACATCATCAGTGTGAATTTGTTATACAGTACAGGTCTGTAGATACTCTTTTTTTTTTTTTTTCCCATTTAGGCTTTCAGATGTGAAATAGCTGGTCTATTAAATGCAGTTCTTGGAACTGTAGTGGAATATTGGATCATCTCAAGTTTGCTTATGGACAGAAATGTGTTTCATCAAATAGCTGATGATTTGGCACAGTACCTTGCCATTTCATGTGATGGTGAGTGTTTGAAAGGCCTCTCAAAGTCTTTTAATCAGATACACTAAAATCCTAACTAAAATCCTCAGTTTACTTTCAAGTTATGTTTTACCTTCTGTTGCAGCTGTCATGGTGYGATGTGTACGTATGCAGGAAACTGTTTTATTGTGTGTATGTGTCTGTCTGTTTGTCTGTCTGTCCCAAGCAAAGACCAAATAGAACAGGCTTTCTTATTAAAATCCCTCTAAATAAATCTCAATAGGTGTTAATGCGAAAGCAAGACTACACAGTGTGAAGAAGAAAAAAAAAATCTTTGGMGCTCTCTTGTCATTTTAGGAAGAGCTTTAAGCATATCATAGTAAGCCATAACTTCAGAGAGGCAATTGGAGACACCTTAGCTCTGGCCAATTCTCAAGTGAAATTTTTCGCTCCACAAACTTGATGTTGTTTGCTAAAGACACTTCAGCCGTAAGTCCAAAAGCTGAACTCTTTGACCCATACAGACTTCAAATGAAACATTTCAGTGTCTCATTCCAAATCCTTAGACTTGATGGACTTTATTTGGGGGGTGGGGGAAAATTCCAACTAGTCCCATGAATCACTATTGTTCTTCTTCATTAAATATACTAGATAAAGAGAAATGTCACAACTCAAATGAGCCATTATCATCTAACATGGAATGTCGGTTGAGGTATCTGTCCTTTTAGCAACTAGGGGGTGAGGAACTCAAAAGACCAAAAAAATAATCTCAAGAAAACTACTGAATGCTTTTAATTTCATTTTCAAACTTAATTCCCACCAAAGCTCCACCCCCACCCCCACCCCCAGTTAGGAAATAGTGGGAAAACTGTAACTTAGCTGTTACACCTGTATGGATGTCCTGGTTTCAGTCATCATTTTCTCTAGAGGTAGCTGTACCTAAGCTTCATTTGAAGTGCTGCTGCCTTCTCCTACCTGGACACTTGAGAAGAACTATCCTGAAAAAATAAAACTAAATTCTTAGTCTCTAGACAAATAGTTCCACTCCAGTCATAGAGAAAGCAAGTTATCAGAACCATTATAGCCTGCCTTAGATCTTAGAAGGCCAAATTGGTTGGAACTTTATAGTATTTAAATCAATGGAGCTTTTAGTATCTACTACTATTGCCACCTCTCCAATGGATTTTYTAGCTTTCGTATAATAGGGAGAATCTTGGATATATATTTCTGTAAGACTTTCTTACTTTCCTGTACACAAATGGAAAATTATACTTTCTATGCTCTCCTTTATTGAGAGCTTTCACAACAACAACGTTCACAGTCTGGTTTTAGAGTAAAGATTCTTTGACCTATTGGTGATCACTGCTGCTCGGTTCAGTCCACAGCACTTAAAGCCCAAAAAACTGTTACAGAGTTCTTCTAAATTCTGTCACTCTTAGAGTAGAAAACATCTGTACTCTCAAAACTTGTGTTTCTGTTTTGATTGAGTCTACAGATCAGTTAATGTATGGGCACTTCTTAGCAGAACAGAATATTCCCTCAATACGGTAAAGACCTTCTTCCTCATGGCAGACCTTGCTTTCCACCTGTTGCAGTTGCTATTGTGACAAAATTACTTTGTTAGAATCAAAATAAAAATATCACCCTAAGAAAAATCAGTCATTCTGTCTCCTTTTCCAAAAAAAAAGAGAGGTAGGCCAGACATATGCCAGATATATACTGACATAGATACAGGTATAGGTATAGATCTAGATAGATATAGATTCTTCTGCCACTATCTGTTTTGTGTTTTTTTAAAACAGTATGAACTATTTGGTACTGAATGGGGTTGAAATTTGCTTACGGTCACATCTAATGTAGAATTTATAGGTCACCCTGCATTACTTGCAGATTTCTTTGTTCATGTGTTATACATTTTATCTGAATTATGTTCGTATTGTGTCACTTACAGATTTTAAAGGTGATCATTGCATAACTTCCCAAATAAATAATTTCATTCTCAAAATCAAGGTGTAACTTCTATAAGATTGTATTTAGAGTGTTTTTTAAAAAAGTTTCACATAAAAAGTGGTGCTTTGCCTTTTAAAATCTGTTGACCATTCTTTTAGAAGCTGGTCTTACTATCAGATGATGGATAAAATCTTTTTTAATATGAGTATTTTTAGTAAGTCTCATGGAGAATAGCTTCTGAATCTGCAACAGCAAAAAAAAAAGTCTGAAGAGCTATCTTCTAGATAACTCRAGATGTACAGGTTTGTATATTCTCATTTTAAGGCTCTTTATTTTTTCCCCTTTGCTTTTATCCAGACTTTTCGATATGTGAATTAAAAATGTTCATTTGTTCCATACCATCCCCCTGGCTTCAAATGTTTGTCGCAGAAGCAGTTTTTAAAAAAATGTGTTTACAGAGGAATATAACTATTTCTACAGAACCTCTTTCTCTTCAGAAAATAGTAAGTAACTCTTCTACTCCTTAATAACCTATCACACTTAAGTATTTTACAAGTAATTGGATTAATGAAAGTCTTGGAAAATATCTTTGTTTTGTGGTCTAAGGTCATGTTCATTGCATGCATTGTCTTCCACCTGTAGATAGACTCTACTGCATTTAAATTTCTCTTTGCCTGAGATCTGGGTTCAAAACAATGGTAAGATTTTTCTTGCCAGAGAATCTGTAACACCTGATTAATCTGTTTACATGCAGTTAACATGAAAAGTCACAATGAAAGCTTTTTAAAATAATCCGTGATGTAAATACTTTATTGCAATGTTACATTTGTAATTAAGGAAAATGCCAAATATAGTGTGATTTTCCTGAGTTATCTTTTCCTTCAGGTTTTTTGAAGAAGTGACAGTCTGTTATTCTACTGGGTCCAAGCATTTGTTAATACAAGATTATGATTTTGAATCCCAGTGTATTCCTGTGAATTTCTTCTCTTGAAAACTTTCTCCTATGTGCAAACCTTTTCCTGCCTTCAAATCACAATTTGTGATAGTTGGTGAGGAAATACATGATGAAAGCTGTGAAAGAAATTCTCAAAACCATGACTGCTGGCAGGATGCAGGCAAATCAGGGAGATCATGCAGTAATGACATGCCCTAACTTAGAGCCTCATTTCAGTAATCCTAATACTAATGACTAAACAGAATATGGAATCCATAACTTTCTGTATGTCCTAAAATTCTACAGGTAGAGTCAAAGAAGAACAAATTTACACCTTTATACATTTTCCATACATAAGTTTTCCTGAATTTTACAGGAGTTTATTGTGAACAGAGATCATTGTTTATTAATACATCGTGTTTAAACAGAGCTTGAACAAAAGACTGTCAGAATTTTAAAAATAAACCAACTATATATCTAATATTTAACATATGTTGCCAACACATATGCAGCACCAATTGCTATTTTTAGTATTGCCATGACTACTGATCACTCTCTGCAACTACTTAAATGTAAATTTTTGTAGTGCTTGAAACAAGTTCATATGCTTTTTGTGGCTTTCCTTAGCATTACTGTGCCTCCTTTCTCGTTCCATACAATAAATATTAACTATCATTCAATTTTGCCAGCTCTTCTCATACAGCATCCTATCAGCTAGGCTTTTCTATGGGTTCAAATAGTGCCCTCCTACTCTCTGGTGGTAAAGGTACAGTGAAGGTGCAAGGTGTCCCTCACCCACTGCAAGTTGCCTGCAGAATCTACAGTGATCTGCTAGATACTTAAAGCCTTCTTTAATATCTTTCTTCATTGTGTAATCACTGAATGAGTCCCCTCACTGGATTTTTTCCTATGCTTTTGCCAAACTGCAGAAACTTATATGACTTTTTAAAATGAGTGATATAGGTGGGTTGGAAGCTCTGTATTACTGGAAAGAAGCCAAAATATCTACAACGTCCAAAGCTATCCTAATAATGAGAGGGCACCTAAGAGATAACTAGCTTATTGCCTTTGCAATGCTCAAAGGCTTAATCCAACCCCTCACATCAGAAGAGATGAAGGAGGGGAATGAGTATTTCTTTACCAAATTGCTCCCTGGGTTTTTCTCCCTGGGTTGGGAGCAGGAAGCTTGTAAATACTTTCATTAAGTACCTGAGAATCAATTAGCTTTACTTCAGTCTTATGTCCAGCTAAAGTGATCAAAATTTTCGCAGCTACCAAAAAACCAAGAGAGAGGTCTAGAATTTCCCACTTTCTGCTTCAGACACAACCCACTCACCTCTGAGGCCAGCATAAAGAGTGAATTACAAGACTATAAAAAAGATTGCAGAAGACAACTTTAAACAATCTATATATGCAATCATTTAGGGATCATATTTTTAAAAATTTAGATACAGCAAGCTGTGGGTGGTAGATGACTGCTTTGCATGAAGTGCAACAAAAGAAAATGACTGCATTTTAATTTACTGTATACAAAGTCATTGAAAATGTTACTTTCGCAACAGGTCTGTTCCTATTCGCTTGCTTTGCGAGAGGTAGGGATGCATGAGACAAGAAAGATTCATAAAGCAAAGAAAAAGAAAATAGGGCAACAGCCATGCCCTGAGTCTCAAAGGGCATTACAGATGCTAAATGGTGATAAGCAGAACCAAGTCAAAGTGCTGCCTGATCTACCGTAAGTAATACCTATAACATCACCAGTTTTATTCTGCTTTGGGGGACAGCTTCTGACCTGACACATTTCTTGAACTTTATATGACCTGTTTCATTGTCTATAAATTACTGCAGCTGACAGAAAGCTCCATTGTAAACCTGTAACACCTCTGGGCTGGGGTTCCCCCTTTTTCCCCATCCTCCATCTCAGTGTATATGCAAACTGATGTAGTTATATTTTCCCAATATTAAATTTAAAGTGTACATAGAGAAGTTGAGATGCTCATAGAATTACCTTTAAAGAAAGTTTAATTGTGGGTAATTTAATTTTATTACTGTTTTAAATACAGTTACAATTAAATGACATAGAAATTATGTAATTAAGACATTTCAGAAATAACTCTGAAATGGATAGATCTAAGTATGCTGTATATACACATTTAAAAGCATTAAGTACACATACATTATGTTAAAATATAAAGTAGTGATTTTAGACGCGTCCCCTTTGCTCTCTTTTCAGTGACTTAATCTTTAATAAGTACCCTCCATTGGCAAAGAAGCTTAGAGCAAAAGCAGAAGTTGAGGCTTCATACACCAAAGAGAATTGCTACCTTTTGGCTGAAGAGGTACATTTTTACAGGAGAAATACTAAAGGTATTCTTTATATCTAATTTATGTTAAGAACTTTATATGTTCATCATGTATAGAATTGACAGTTTCAGCTTTAAAAATCTTGTCCTGATGAATTCAGAACTAAAATGATGGCTTATGCCCAAGATTTATTTTCTTATGGTTCGTGTTTCTTTTTTCCGATGTCTATTTAAAAGGACAAATTGTATATATGGTGGAATAAAGCTGCCTTCTTCATTCCCCTCCCCCTCCCAGATATTAAATACAGTGTACAGCTTGTGTGAGCTCATTCCAGTCTTGCCTGCCTTACTTTGCTAATCCACCTCAACCTGTGCTTGGTAGGATCAACGTCTTCTGATTTGAAAGTATAATTCAGTCTTCATCTCTTTCAGTCCTAGACATTTTGTGAACAAAGACTGAGGAGTATGCTATGTTACATAGCTGTGTTAAGCATATGGACTGTTTTCTTCCAGGCATTCAGCCCAGACTATGAAAGGCATTTGGCTTTTGTCTTAGCTATACTGGAACCCAAGTACCTAAGGAATAAAACAGCACTGCAGTAATTCATTCGGTTCCTACTTATTACACAAATTTAATAAATCGTACTTTACATGAGCCTTTACCTGAACAGAATTACTTGCTGGAACTACTTTTTGTCATCTTCATCATCAGAAATTTACCTATATCACTTAAAACACAACTATATTAATCATGGCACCCAAGAGAAGGCTTGGAAAAAAATGGCAAAAGCAAGCTGGGATTGTTCAAAAAATTAGAAACAGAATTGTATCACAAACACTGAAGGACAAAAAAAACCTCACCCTCTTTTGGGATTTAAGAGAGCTTCAGTAACAGAGCCAGACCATGCATTTTTAAAATTGGTTCCCTTTCTCTTTATTGCTTTTGCAAGTAAAATTGATGGGAATTATTACATGCTGACTTCTGCAAAGAAAAGTGAGCTGAAGGACTAGGGCAAAGAAAAAAAGAAAAAACAACTGTTTTTTTTCTATTCTTCCCCTGCCAAAATTGTAAGTAGTATCTTCTGTTGAAAGAATGAGTATGGAGCTGACAGATTTACATAGTGAAGGTATTAATATAACAAAATATACCATGTAAATCTTATCGCAAAGGCTGAGAGATTTAGCCTGAGATATTTTTCATTTCTAAGATGTTTGTTGCATCATCTTTCACCTGGCATCAAGATTTTCCTCTGGCTCTTGTTCAAAGCTAATCATTTAGTGAAAGCAAAACAGCGTTTAGAATGGGTCTGAAGTTTTTATCATGCAGAAACTAATGGTGTCTTTACATATAAGCAGCAGTTCTCAGTTGCTTGCTGTTCAATTTTTCACGCTTACTTCAGCTTTACATGGTACTAAGGCTTGGGATTTTTTTTCCAGAGGATTTTCTTTTTTTTATTATTATTATTAGGACCCCTTCATTTATTTCTCTCTCTTTCCCCCTCCCTTGCTACTGTAGCCAAGTCAGACAGCCTATTGAGAAACAGCAAACCATCTGTTAACGGATTTGAAGTTCTGAATTGTACTTGAGTGTGTAGAGGCACTCGTGCTTAGCCAGAAACATTCATTTGAATTAAGCTATAAATGCTGTGTAAAAAGAACCATACATTTTAACGTAGGTTCATGAATAAATTTAAGGGAGGGCAACTGCACTCTAAAGTTTTATTGCTTCAAAACCCAGTATTTTTGGTGTTCTGTGATCACTTGGTGCTTTTATAGTGCGATTGAAGCTTTAAACCTTGAACTGGGGGGAGATAATTCCTGTGTTAAACCGTTTGCAATACAATTTCATTGCTGGATCTCTGGTGGAACAGAAGCTCTGTGGGTTTTTTTTTTGAATTTTCTTAAAAGATGGTTAAACAGGATAAAGGAAAATCTTACTCATTATTGAATTTTCTGGCATATAGCCAGGTCTCCTAGTTCCAGGCACTTTGATTATTTTCTTTAGTTGCTATCTTGCCTAGTCTAGTGTAATCTATTAATTTTTTATGGTAGGAGAGACAGCCCTGCATAAAGCTTGCATAAGTAACAAAGTGGAGATATTGATTCAGCTTCTCTCTTCCCCTGGAACAGACATTAATGCTAAAGGTAAGTTGTTCATTTTCTCTACCGATAGCCAGATAAAGAACTGTATTAATATCTGTTTGGTAATAAAGTTTGTATTTATACTATTAAAACTGTCTTTATTGTTTTAAACAACACAAAATGAGGACTTTATACCAAAAATTGAGGAAAGGTTAATTTATAGCTAAAGTGTGTTTTAACATCACATTTTCTTTTGATTTTTAAAAATGCTATTTAATTTTTTTCAGATGTTTTTCAGTAGAATTTCTTGTTTTGAAATCACAAGCTGCCACTGTAGCCATGATGAATACTAAAAAGTAAAGTGTTTTGCTGTCTAATGAATTACATTATTAACATTTTAGTACTACTTCTGCTGTTTTAAAACTTCCCTTGATTTATAATTCAGACTATGCTGGCTGGACGCCTTTGCATGAAGCCTGTAACCATGGCAGCACAGTGTGTGTCCGTGAAATTTTGCAGCGTTGTCCAGAGGTAGACCTGCTCAGTCAAGTGGACGGGGTGACTCCTTTGCATGATGCACTGTCAAATGGACATGTAGAAATTGGCAAGCTGCTACTTCAGCATGGGGGTGAGTGCATTTATGCTAAACTGGTTTAGGGAAATTATCCACTGTTCTGAGTCCATGTGAAGTTCGTGGTGTTTTTCTTAATAGTTGCTTAAAATACAATGTTATTATGAAATATTTATTTTAAAACATTTTTAAGCCAAGCTGTTTTGGTCACAATGAAAATAATACTGTTTTCACACTTATCTTGATCAGCTGAATATGAAATTAACTAGGATTTTCACATTTTTTTCCAATATGGTAATGTTTTTATTCTGCATTTTACACCATATGCATTGTAACTATATTATCCAAACTCATTAATGAAGATAAACATTACCTAGTCACCAAGCAAAGCTAAGGATTTTCTTTTGTTTTGATCTATTTTTATGACGATGCAAAAATAGATCAGTAAATCTCTATATAATCATGTATTTCAACATAAATTTGTTCAGCATTTATGAAAATTAATGTGATGGTCTTTGAAGAACACAATTAGCTTGGTAATTAGTTTAAGAAAGGAATCTATATTGTAATTGTGATAACTGCTGTTTAGGGATAATAGTGGGAGGGATGCCTTAGTTTCTAAAAAAAGATACATTGCCCCTTAGGCAGACACATGATAAATGTTTTGAACAGTATTTTTTGTTCAGTGACAGGGAACTTGTATCTTGTCTTGAAATATACTGTATCAACATAATCAACTTAGCATGTTTTTTTAAAAAACAACTGCAAAGAATGGTCTTGCATATCAACTCTTCCTTCTTTTAATTCATTTACTAAAATGAGTATTTGTGATATCCTTACCATTGACCTACTGTGTCAGTTTAATCTCTGTGCATTATATGCTGAGTCCAAATTTTTTCAATAAAAATCATTCTGTGTATAGCCATGAGGCAGAAGAATGCACTGTATTTAGATGGCCTATTACTTAATTAAGATAGAGAAACAAAATTTTATTTCATTCTTGGCATAAGATCCTCTGTATTTACAGTCTTCTCCTGCCCCCTAAAGGCTATTTCTGTGCCTGTTGTGCAAGCACCGGCTCATAATCAATACATTCCTCTGCAGTTCTACCTCTGTGTTTGCTGAGCTTCAGTTCTGTGGCTCCCAGGTGTTTTATATATCTACTGAACCATGTATCTGACATGCCAAGCCAATACCTGGGCTCAGTTCAATCGGTCTAAGTGATGCAATAGCCAATATTATAGTAAGCCCAGCTCCTCAATTGGAAATGGCATTGCACTGACAGATGTGCATTTTTCCTAGGCTATTGTGAAGAATAGGTAGTGGATGATCCTGTTGTCCTAGGGGAAGAGCTTTACTTGTACTTGCATTCATCAAGGTTTTCTGGCAACTATAAGGCTGCGTGTACCCTTATCTTTGCCTTTGTCACACTCTGGGTTTTGGCCTTTCAAATACCTGACGAGACTATGGTAGAAAGCATGTTACCCATTCAGTGTGGATTTACTCAGCTCAATAATTTAGAATACATCTCTGCAAAAACTTTTTTCACTTTCTTTCTCTAAAAAACCTTCAGCTTGCAAAATTTAATTATATTGCGTAATCAGTGATGGAGTAAAACAGTATGGCTTTAATCACAGCAACGTTAAAACCTCTAGTATGGATATGTAATGCAGTGAATTACCTTTTGTAATTAAAATATATTTCTGAAAATGTATTCAAGTTAAAATTGCATCATTACTTTAGCATAGTAACCCAAATTTACGTAAGAAGACTCCTGATGTGTTCATCTTTGAAAAACGCCACCTGTAGTGTGTTTTTTCTTACTGATGCGGCCTTTCATAAACTTATCAAGACATCTGTAACTATTTAAATATTAATAGCTCCATTGTACTAATAAACAGGAAATACCAAAAGAATGTAGTATAATCTGAACAAGTAAAACATGTCCCATTTACTTGCTTTAAATCTATTTATTAGAGTAATTAATTTTTCCATTTCAGAAATCTGTTAAGACCAAATTCTGAAACTCAGTTGTTAGTGGGGAGACTAGGACTTCTGCCTCAATAGTTCACCTTGCTGCCTAGCCTAGGACAAGGTTGACCACAATCCAGAAAAGTAAAATAAAGACTAACGTGCCTTTAATTTGGAGTCAGTGTCAGCAAATAACCTGGTCTATAAAATACTTAATGGAAGTTTACAACAGTAATAACRTTACATTTTTACTTACTCTAGGTATTGTTACTTGAAATTTTAGGATAAGCAAGATTTGAATTTTTTTTCCATTTCTATATAATAATCCTTGTCTTTTAACCTAGCAAAACTGGGAAGAAAATTAAGACAGTATTGTAAAGAAACTGTTAAAAAGGGTCTCTCTGCATGTTCTAGATTGTATTGCAAATATTTAACTCATCAGTTACATGAACATAACTTAATACGAAAAGGATTTTAAACAGATTCCAAGCTTCTGGCAAAAAACAAACCAAAATCTTGTTCGGCTGCCAAATCGAATGTGMTGTTATTATTAATGTTTATATTTTCCCTGCAGGACCAGTCCTTCTACAGCAGAGGGACTCCAATGGAAAATCGCCACTGGATTATGTTGAGTCCGTAGCAGTGAAACAAGAACTTTTGAATGTTGTTCATCCAGAAGAGAACATTGAAAGCTTCTGTGAACGCATAGAACAAGTTGTTTGCAGTCAGCAGAGAGAACTGTGGTTGATTTTATTTAATAAGATGCTGCTGAATTTTTGTGCAGTTTATAATCTGTCTTCACCCTTTACTTTAACTCTCAGAGAGGTAGCTTGTTCAAATGTACTTCCAGTAATGGCTCATGATAACTGTAAGATGAAAAATACATTTTCTGCAGATTGGTTAGTAGATACGTATTTTAGAGAGCTAGAAACTTTTCAAAAGCTACCACAGTTTCTTCAAGAAATATCTGCAAACATGTTTTTTTTCCCTGGAGAACAGATGAATGCTTTATTAGCAACTCTGGAAACTATGGTAGAGGCATATCAGCTCTTTACTTAAATCTTTTTAACAGTTAGCTTCCAAACAAGTCACATTGGTTGAATCTTGACTGTCAACCCTTGCTATTGGGCTAACTTTTTTTTCCAGCAACTAAACAAGTGCAAATTTCACAGYCCTACACGAGCCCTACATGTTAGTATCTCCCATGTTGTTAATACTGTCCTCTACCAGAACCTGGAAGTCAGATGCATTGATTCAGTGCATTTTTTAGGCAAAATGTTTCCAATACCAATGCCTTCTAGTTGTCTGACAGATCTGGATGCCTGTGACCGCCTCAGGAGGGTGCTGTATCATTTGCACTAAGTTAAACTTTGTATTTTCTGTCCTGGAAATCTTTGTTACCCATCTCATGCCATAGTTCACTTTGTTTTCCAGAGGTAGTGACCCTAAAGTTAACCAAGTTGAAACGCTACAACAAGCAGTTTTTCCTTGGGAAAGGCTTATGCCTACATATTTTAATAAAACTGATATAATAAATATCTGTCATTAAACAAAAACATATAGAAAAGCAAGTTCCTTCTATCCATTTTTGCCTTATGTATCCTTGTCTTGTAAAAATTAAAATTACGTTGTGTAAATTAATTACATCTTGTAAAATTCAAAACAGAAGGTAGCATATCTATATTTACGGAATCGGTGTGCTAGCACTTCCCATGTCTTTAGTTTGATAGAAATGGTCACACCGCAGCGCTCATGGTCACGTTCATTTTTGCAGTAACTGGCTGGAGGAGACTGGCCCAGATACTCGAGTGATTTGCAAAACTCCAGTGGGTACCACTGACTACAGCTTTAAAACAATCAAGTCATCTTGCTGCTTCCCAGGACAGTGATGCTGTGAAGGGCCAAATCCAGCCTCAGCATAACTTGCGGTGTCCTTGGCTCTGCTCTGACTCGTGTTGGCCTGCAGTGGTTCGATAAATCCATTACACTGGCAGTGTATAAAATGATGTGGTAACACTCCTGGGATTCCCTCAACTAAAGATGCCGGTGGAAGCAGTGGCACAAATCTAGTTATGTTGGCAGGGGAATTTACAAAGGATTAGACAAGACAGTTTAAGTATGTACTGGGCATCAGATTCTGACACTAAGTATGGATCTCCTTAAAAATTACACCCCATTTAATATGAGAATTTTGTTCTCCATTCTGTGAATACATGCAAACTACTCATGGTAAATCCTCTAAACTAATCCTCTAACCTAATTTAGGATTGTGTGCTACATATTCTATCAGATGGTCCTTTTAATTAATTAAGAAAAAGAGAAAATCCTGTGCTGTTCTTTAAAGGTATTGAGGCTCATGAGGCAGCTGAACTACCTAATTGTGCTGCATGGGGTTGGGCATGCAGAAGAGTTATGTGTTTTGGAGAGCTCTTATTGCATATTTATACAGCAACAACTACTCTTCCTGCCTTGCATCTTTGTAGAGATCCAGTGCCAAATTCATTTCAGACTAGGGTCTGGGAAGAGAGGCACTTCTAAGGGAAGTTTATCCCTTCTCCTTCCAAGGGAAGAGAAGGAAGTGCTGCTTTAGGATGAGGATACCTGATTTTTTTCTAACAGATTTAGTAATAGATCAGGAGTAATTTAAAATCTTAGCCTTCAAAAGGAAGGTACCAATTAGCAACGTTTCCAATTCCAATTCTTCTGTAATAGCAATTTATAATATTTAAAAAAGAACCCTAAAAGAAAGGGTGTGGATAATAGCTGCTTCTGAAATTGATGTTGCCTGACTAGAGGGAATAAGTTACATTGATGCAGCTGGCTTGCAGCACATTAAAACTTCCATTTAGCCTTTCTGCAGCTGAGATATATGATCTCATAGCAATTAATCCACTGAAGATGCTCAGACTGAGTTGGTCTTGGAACCAGGCCTTCATTACAAATGTTCAGTGTTTATTAATGACTGATTATTACTTTTATACGTGCATGCAGAACAGCCTGCTCTAATAGAATAAAGGGTCAGCGCATATTGGATTTGTTTCTGTTTGTGCACCTTTGATTTTTCTGTAGTAAGAAAGCAACACCAAAACACCAAAAAACCCTTTGTCGTATATGAGGTGGACTAATAAACATCAGTATTCCCTGTTGCAGGACGTGATGAAAGAAATGCTACGTACGTACTTTCTAAAGAATGCAAAATATGCATTTAAGTTGGCAATATTAACATTTTCTTTAGTCATGAATTTGGTAGGTAATTGGGAATTTAAAATAATTTGGACTCAGAACCACAGAAAAAGAATTCTGGTGGATCTGGAAAAGCAAATGCTTTGGAATATTCATACCTATTCCTAATATAATACCTTAGTGACTGAAATGAAAGCAGGAAAAGCATTATTTTCGCCTGATAAAGAGAGTGATTCTGCTTATATATCCAAGATATTCCCACAATTATTTGCTATTATGTCATTAAGACAGGAAAAAAAGCACACCAATCATTTATATGTCCTACTTACCTATTTAAACTAACTTCAAGTACATCTCTCCAAGATACTGTAAAGAAAAGTAGATCACATATGCTAAATGAACATTATTAACATTGCAAAATGAAACATTCAGAAGTTAGCAAATGTCTGAATTAATATTCCACAAGTAGCCCCAACTTATATATTGTCTGTGTGCATCGTCAGTCTTTAATTGTATGGTGACACAATTTTGTTCTCTCTAATGTTCTCTCAGTTTAAGGATCATATTCTGAAAATTTTCCTGTTATTTCCCAGTTAGGCTCTTAACAGAGTTCAGTTTTACACATACTCAGTTTTATATATACTGAAGTTTGCAAACTCCATATCCTTAAAAAATCTTAAGTACATCTCAGTTGTATTTAACATAAAATTATGTGCTTCATCTAATTTATTACAAAGTACCTGTTCTCTTTCAGAATAGCAAAACTTTCCTGTTAAATCATGATTGCAATAAAGTGACATCTATTAAGTGATTAAACTCTGCTTTTTAAAATCCCTCTTGCTATGTAGGGTATTTCCCACCTCCTGGCTTAGTTAAAAGAACAAACAAAATCAGCCAACCAGCCTCCTCCCCTTCTTCTCTCTGTGCCCACGTTTCACACGCTGACATGCTTCACAAGCGTGAAGGTACATCTTCATCCTCAATCAATCCTATTTTTCCCAGGCCTTTAAAAAGTTCTTCATTATTCTCCACCTTCACCATACAGTTGGAGAAYATCCCGTTTGCACAGGTACCAAATGATGCCCAGACAGGCGAGTAACGGAGTGGTCAGCAGCATGGTACTTGGTGGCAGCAAAATGGAAGGTAGAGCACACTGGGGTATGCAGTCGGGAATTACAGCGGCATGCAAAGATGTTGGTCAAGTTTCAAAAGTTGCCAAAAAAGTTGCATTGAGCCAAATGTCAGTGTTATATTTTCTCTGACACATGCTCTTCGTTTCACACTACTGCCATTACTAGATATGAAGCACATCAGTTTATGTGCAAAAGTCTCTGTGATATTTGTAAGACGGAGTTTCTTGATTTCGAAATGGTCATGCTCGTTGGCAAATAAATCACTACTGCCAGTACACTAGGAGTCTGGGCTCAGGAGTTTTGCTGYTGATTTGTTTTATTTTTGTTTAGGAGCAAAGGTTAGCTCATAAAATTTAAATATTCCTGTGGCTTCAATAACCATTTAAAATTGGTTGTAACAGAGTGGGGGTTCAAACCTCAGAGCCCGAGCTCCCTTTAAACTAATTCTAAATAGGCCTGAAGCTCTTTCCTGCACCATCTACGATCCTGACTGATGCTAAATTGCTGCACTGCAGAAGGACAGCATCACAAATGCCCTGTGCAGAGTTAGTGGCAAACCCCTGCCTCGTCCCCCTGCTTTCGGCACTGGTGAGGCCACACCTCGAATGCTGTGTTCAGTTTTGGGCCCCTCACTACAAGAAGGACATTGAGGTGCTGGAGCGTGTCCAGAGAAGGGCAACGAAGCTGGTGAAGGGTCTGGAGCACAAGTCTGATGAGGAGCGGCTGAGGGAACTGGGACTGTTTAGCCTGGAGAAGAGGAGGCTGAGGGGAGACCTTATCACGCTCTACAACTACCTGAAAGGAGGTTGCAGCGAGGTGGGGGTTGGTCTCWTCTSCCAAGCAACTAGCRATAGGACGAGAGGAAATGGCCTCAGGTTGTGCCAGGGGAGGTTTAGATTGGACATTAGGAAAAATTTCCTCACTGAGAGGGTTGTCAAGCACTGGAACAGGCTGCCCAGGGAAGTGGTTGAGTCCCCATCCCTGGAGGTATTTAGAAGGTGCGTAGAGGTGGTGCTTAGGGGACATGGCTTAGCGGTGGACTTGGCAGTGTTGGGTTAACAGTCGGTCTCAATGATCTTAAAGGTCTTTTCTAACCTAAATGATTCTATGATTCTATGACAGACTGCCGCTTTGCCTATACATTCAAGGACCACACTAGGACTTTCTGCCTTAGCACCATGCCATGCTCCCATGTGGTCAAGAGCGCCCAGTAAATTCAGAGGAACCCACCTGCAGTTTATTGTCAGGTAAGTACAGCCTTCACGGTGTGGTCTTACATTTAACTTGCACTGGCTGCATTAAGACACATCTTTTTTTAACAGGGATCCAATTTATTGACTGAACCAGACCAATCTGTATGAGTGGTCATTTCACTATGTCCTGTGCCACGTGCAAACGAAACGCAAATTACTCTGTATTTACTCTGTTGGTGAAACACGCCGGTCTGAGTGCCAATCCCAGAGGAACACCATGAGAAACATTTCATGCTCAGTGATTATTCCCCAACACATACTGTTTAAAAACTGTCAGATATAACTCCTTTTTTAATCTGTTAAATGCACATTAAATAATTACAATCATCAAACTGTAATATATAAAGATCCTTACAAGTTCAYAAATTTAGCATCATATTTACCAGGATATGAAATGATGCTTTTTCAAGACAACAGCTCTAAAAATTACACTTTGCAAAATACTCATCTCTGCTCTCATATTCAGATAAAGACAGTGAAAATGCACCTAATTTATCGACCAAACTTGTAATCTCTGTGAA
Organism: Phoebastria nigripes; assembly: GCA_035582835.1. Classification (NCBI taxonomy): domain Eukaryota; kingdom Metazoa; phylum Chordata; class Aves; order Procellariiformes; family Diomedeidae; genus Phoebastria; species Phoebastria nigripes. The sequence goes on along the minus strand of JAYKAV010002821.1, from coordinate 506,201 downwards.
AAAAACCCACAGATTCTGGTTTGTCTAAGAAGTTGCTTTAAGTCAGGATATCAATAGATACTATTATAGTAGCGTATTTTAGGCAGTTGAGTAAAGGCAAAATACCTTCTTTTAAAAAAGGATGAGCTGAGGACTATTTAGCAGACTTTGTCCCACAGGCAGGCGGGGAACCCCGTGCAGAAGAGATGAAACAGTAAAGCTGCAGAGCTCCAGTAACACTATCTACACAGGCATCTGTGAACCAGGTGTTTGGAGAGCATGATTAAATTGCTCAAAAAATAATTAGAAATATTTAAAAACCAATACTTTTATCTGCCTAAAGCTGATGATAATATACATTTTTTAAAAATTAGACTATTTTGTTGGGTTTTAGCAACATTGGGAATCGCTGCTTCCACCCACAGTCAAAGAGASTGCTGGCTGGAGAGGGAAGGAAAGAAAGAAGAAAGAACGGTGCAAAAATACTACGCTCAAGTCCAGTTAAGAAATTGAGATCCAGCTTCAGGGTTCTTTCAATGCAAGTTTCATTAATCTTTCAGGGGACCTATCTTATTGATGCTGGAAAATTGTCATTAATCTTGAATGTAGGAGAAGTGAAAATAAAACAGTGGAAGAGTGAACAGTCAGCTTACACAAATTGTTAAGAGTGCTGACACAGGGAAGTTTACCTATTGTGGCTTGTCACTTGCACACAGCTGAAGTCTAATTAATCTAATCCTTGTCTTACCTAAATGAGCTTGTATACATTTGCTAAATGTCATAGTTTTTCAGGAGAGTCATGTAAAGAAGGTCTCATTCTTCTTTAACTCCCAGTGCACCTAAATCACATTACTCTTGTATTTAAGAGTAGTGGATGTTTTGCTAAGATATGTAACTATCTATATACCAGCTCATCTGTAACCAATGGTGCTTTTGAAAATTCAGGGAAGGCAAAGCTAAGGAAAAAAACCTAAACTGATTTAGAGACATCTATATTAAAAAATCATAAAACTGCAGTGTCAATAATTCAGCTTGTTGGTTTGCTATTTGCCTTACTTACTTACCCATTTAGTCTTAAAATTTGACACTTCTCACTAATGCTCCAACTCTGATTTTCTTTAATGATGTTATGCTATCTACCCCAATATATACGTGCATGCCTGCTGAAATTTTACTCTGAGAACAAATACGATCTGGCAGTTTGAGGTGGTCAACCAGTCACCACTTTCAGCTGTTCAAAGCACACCCTCTCTGTGTGGGGGACGTGCTATCTATAATGGCTCTTGAACTACTGAAGATTGAACTTCATATGGATACCATGTGGACTGATGATAACGTATCTATCTTCTCTATCAACCCCTTCTGATTTCAGGAGTGTTCATAGAACATGAAGAATTACTTGTTCCCTGATGGGCCTTTGCAAACTCCACACCAAAAAAGCAGGGAGGGAAAGTGTAAGATTAAACGATAGGTACAGTTATCAAAGGGTCTAGCATACTGATATCTACAGGGACTTCACCACCATTATTAAATGAAGGTTCAGGTTGGGGTTTGTTTGCTTTTGGTTTTTGTTTTTCGACAAATCCAGAAAAATCCTTTCAAATGCATATTGTGCCACAGCAGCACCAGGTTTAAAGCTTTGATACGGTATTATCTCACTTGCCTACAGTGAGTGCTAGCCATCAGTAAAACAACAGTCTGCTGGGCTGCTGGAGGGGGCCATCTCGGGCTGCCCAAGGGGAAAGAAGGAAAACTCCTGCCTCGCATGGCAGGCTGCCATTTCAAGTGTTTCTCTTTTATAAATTTAAGAAAAAAAATTGTTTTTCTTAGCCTGTGCAGTATCCTGAAGTAAAGACCTGTAAATAACAGATGAATAACACATCGAGTTGCTAGGAAGTGCCAGATCCAAGGAAAAACTTCCAGGTCCCCTCTAGGCTTCTGTGTAGTGACACAGGGGGAGGGAGGTCCCTACAAAGCAGAAGGAGGATTATGCTTATCTTTCAAAACTGTACCCTCCCCAGAAACCTCTACAGGCCAGAGCATCTTCTCAAGGGGAGGAGACATTTGTTTTCTTTTCTCCCGCAGGGGAGCATATGCACACTCTTTTTTCTGCAATATCTATATGTAAATTGCGTAAATCTTTACCAGTTTTATTTCCAAGTTTTTCTGTTACCTACTGGAAGCATCACCCTCGAGGCTGCGGGCCATCTCCTGCCTCCGCTGCCTCTTGTACAGCCAGTCCTGGATCCTCTTCTGCACCGAGCTGCAGCTGCAAGAGGATCAATACTGTAATTAATTAGGTCCCTTCTCCCTTTCCCCCCATCTGAATAGCCTCATGTCTACCGCATCATCCCCTTAGCAAATATGCAGCATGGGTTTGAGTCCACTCAGACTAAACAGAAAGTAAAACGGAGGTCTCTCTTCCATCTTGGGCAAGTGCCGTGCCCACTACACTGAAGTTAAGGTGCTGCACACAGGGTCAGCTTCATGTTATCTGAGCTGTGGTTGTCACCGTCACAGCTCTGAACGTCTGTACCTGCCCTCCAGCAACCCTGCTGAAGCTGACCTCTGCATGCTGCAGGTAGAGGTCAACTTTTGCAGGGTGTTCAGGGCCTTAGCAAACATCCCTCTCAGCTGCTGACTCCTGCCTGTGTTAGCAGAGTCAGACTTTTTTCTTATGTGGGAAGATGACCCCAAAAAACTTTACAGTTTATGAGAAACTGAAGGTATTTTATCAGTCCATATGAAAACATGGTCTTCATTTTAGAAGAGCTACTATGTAAGATTGCCCTTCCCATCCATGTTTCCTTTGATGAGTGGAAAGTATGGAAGCTTTGATGTCACCGGCTCTTCTGCCTGACCCCTTGTTAGTATTTCAGCTGTGGGGTTGGGTGGTAGGATGCTTTCACATCTGCTCTGAACCTAAACCTTGCAAGTTTTTAAGCCTTCTCCTTCTTCCATCAGTCAAAAGACACTTGTTTTTGAAGACCTGCTATGCTTTCTACAAAAGTCTTGCAATGCCACTTGCCATTTAGCAGCTACCTGCTAAATCCAAGTTATTCACGTTTTTATGTTAAGTACCAACCAGGCAGGAAACAGGCTGCCCCGCCAGCTGTGCCAAGAGCAGTCATAGAATCACAAAATGGTTTGGGTTGGAAGGGACCTTTCAAGGTCATCYAGTCCAACCCCCCTGCCATGGGCAGGGACATCTTCAACCAGATCAGGTTGCTCAGAGCCCCGTCCAACCGGACCTGGAATGTTTCCAGGGATGGGGCATCTACCACCTCTCTGGGCAACCTCTGCCAGTGCCTCACCACCCTCAGCATAAAAAATTTCTTTCTTATATCTAGTCTAAATCTCCCCTCTTTTAGTTTAAAACCATTCCCCCTTGTCCTGTCGCTACAGGCCCTGCTAAAAAGTCTGTCCCCATCTTTCTTATAAGCCCCCTTTAAGTACTGAAAGGCTGCAATAAGGTCTCCCCAGAGCCTTCTCTTCTCCAGGCTGAACAACCCCAACTCTCTCAGCCTTTCTCCATAGCAGAGGTGTTCCATCCCCCGGATCATTTTTGTGGCCCTCCTCTGGACCCGCTCCAACAGGTCCGTGTCTTTCCTGTGCTGAGGACCCCAGAGCTGGACGCAGTACTGCAGGGGGGGTCTCACCAGAGAGGAGCAGAGGGGCAGAATCCCCTCCCTCGACCTGCTGGCCACGCTGCTGGTGATGCAGCCCAGGGTACGGTTGGCCTTCTGGGCTGCGAGCGCACATTGCCGGCTCATGTCCAGCTTTTCATCCACCAGTACCCCCAGGTCCTTCTCGGCAGGGCTGCTCTCAATCCCTTCAGCGCCCAGCCTGTATTGATACTGGGGGTTGCTCCGACCCAGGTGCAGGACCTTGCCCTTGGCCTTGTTGAACCTCACGAGGTTCACTTGTTGCATGGATGTGTGATGTAAGGGGAACGGCTACTGTTCAGCGTCAGCACTGGATGCACACTCTGTAGGGGTGTGTGCAAATGAACTGAAGTATCAGTATAGGAACTTCTAAAAGCTCAGAACTTCTCAAACAGCTGCAGTGGTGTACATCACATTTCCTTAACTGCATACTGAAAGCAGAAAGAGGGTTTAACATTCAGGCTGAGATGGAGAAAACCCAAGAAACTCAAATTTAAGGTCAAGAGTTCCTCCTTCCCTTGCACCGTTGCCATTTTCCTTTTGTCAATTGGTCATTTAAATTAGCGCTCACAAAAACAATGAACTAATGCACCCATCTGAGACAGGGCAGCAGGGCAGATGCTCTTCAGAGAAGGGTAACAGTGCAGCTCACGCCTCCTCTGTTACAGCCCTGATCGTCTCATCCCAGTTACTGTCAGCCATGCGGAGCACCTGCGGCTCCAGGACAGCACATGTCAAGCGCACAATTCCCTCTACCCTCAGTAATACATGAGACCAATTTCCTACCACTGACGGGCGGGTGCAAACTCACTGTAGGACTCCGGATCCTCTCTGCACCTCTCCCTTCGCTTTATCACAACTTAAATCAAAAGGTAAACAGAAACCCTGGCTTTAAACTTCCTGGCATTTGACAGCTTCGGCATCAAGTGTAAGTGTCAACTACTTCAAAAATTCGTTTCTTTTTAAAATGCCATGCTTTGTTCTGCAGAGTTTCTGGTCAAAGTGCAGCCTCCACATTACCCTGTAGAGAAGGAGGCCAAACTGCAAAAATCATAGCACTGTATTTAAATATGAACCATAGGACTTAATGAAGCACAGAAAATTGCACAGTGAAAACCCATTTTCCATGATGGAGAATTCATTACAGCAATCCTCCTCCACCCCAAACAACCCATACTTGCTGCAATTGCCTGTTTTAAACATAACCCCCCTTCACAAACTACAAGTTTTCTGCTTTCCTGTGGCTTTCTGGTTGGTTTTGTTTTTTTTTTCCCCAAATAAAATGCCCATTATGATTTGATTCCAGTCACACAGAGGTACAAATCCTTTAACTGGAGCAGAGAAAAACTCTAAGCTCAGCTATTTCAGAACCAAGTAACCCACAGCAAGATGCATGTATATTGCAGAAATGGTTATACAACTTCCAGAGGAGATTTCCTTCCTTTAAACATGGATTTTCATGTCTGTATTCTTCCTTTCTGCACTGACAATTTCCAAATATGTCACAACCAGGGAGTGCGGAGCGGACAAAGTCTGGATGTCGAGTACCAAGAGGAGGGTGGTCTAGATGAGAGTCATTACAGGCCCAGGAGAAGCAGCGCTGATGAAAGATGGGAACACCGCGATGAGAAATCAAGGAAAACCTGTAGTGCTGACATAAAACCAGCAGCTGAAGCTTTGTGAACATACCGCCTAGGATTTAGGTCTATAAGAAGGGGAATAAGCCAAAAAGAAATTGTGGGCGGGGAAAGGAAGGAGAAGCCCACCAAAACCCAAAGAGAAATAGGGAGAAGAAGCAGGAGAGCATGACACGGCAAACAGCAAGATTTCCCAGAAAGGTTTAATTGCTGGTATCAGAGGGGACCAGGAAATCAAGAAGGCAGTGGCCTTGAGTTTGGTCACCTAAAGACTGCAGCCAAGGTGGAAAAAAGGAAGGAGCGACCCTTCACATCTGCAGGTGTGGGACCAACTCCACGGTGTGCCATCAGCAAGTCAAGAAGAGGTGGAAAACAGGGCGGTAGCTGGAAAGGAAGGCATGGATCTAAGTGTGGTTTTGAGCTGTGGGTCTCTGTAAGGATGCCAGGGGAAAGGACGTGTCTGTATTGTGAAGGGAAAATACAGACAAGCTGGTTCCAGCCTTGTAATCCACTGTAATTCTTCCCCAGCTCTTTTCTAAGATGCCCCCCAGCCTTCCCAAAATTGTACATTGCCACAGCAAACTGCGGTGAATGGACTTTCTTCTAAGTGAGACATTTACTTCTAGAAACACAGTGCAGAAAGACTTTTGTCCTTTAAATAAATCCCAGTCTTTAAAAAAAAAAATCCTGCAAGAATTGAAGTTATATTTGGTAGTTATCCAGTTTACAAGAAATCTTTTATTTAAACAATCCAGGCCCTTCCCCATTTCTCCTCCCCCTTCCCCAAGACGTGTGTTAGGGAGCCTCAGCCTGAGGAATAGAAATGTAGCTGAGGGAGGGAATTGCTTTAGTCTCCAGGCCCATTTCTTCTGATCAAGCCATTATCTCGTGCCTGTGAGCAACAGCTCCTCCCGATCTGAGCACGACTGCTTGTCGAGCTTGTTATGTGTCCCAGGGCTAGCAACCCTGCGGGGAAGGAAAATATAATTTTGGTTTTGTTACCATATTTGTTCAGGAGGCAGTGAAAAATCTTCCTTTATGTTGTAAGCCAAGGATAGATGTGCACCAAGCGGGCTGGGTTCTGAGATGTAAACTTTTGCAAGTGAGAGGAATGGTCAGTGCGCTGCACCATGAATTAGCAAGGCCAATGCTATGATGTGATAAAAACACCACTGGAGAAGAGATTTCCCAGCACCCTGTTCAGCAAAAAGCCAATCCCTTTTTCAGTTACCTTTAGGTGAGATGGTGGTAGAGGCTCAGAGCAGCCTACGGGAGCTGCGGTGCAGGTCAAAATGGGTCGGTGTCAACTGAGGAGCTTCTGCCAGAAAGCGTTCCAGCTGTATTAAACTACCAACACTAGAAGTTAGTTAAACCACTTTCCTCCTTTCTTCCAGCAATATCTAGGAATGGCATGACACGACAAGATGTTTGTTTGGTATTTTCATTTTCTTTTCAAAGTTCTGGTACTTGTGGCAATTGCAATGCACTAAGTACAGATGGGAAGCTCCCGAGTTGCAGCTCTTATTCTCTCCCGTGCAACACTCCCTACAAATTTGAGCATGTTTCTTTCAGTGTGTTTGACCTTTCTCTGTTACTTTTGACTGGGGATCTTTCTTCGTCAGTCGTGGATCTAAAAGGCTTTGGGCTTTTTGTGACATACCTAAAAAAGATCATGTGCAATTATGCAAAAAGTAAACTTTTAGGAATGTGTCTTCATGTCAGGGTAAAGCAGGTCAGGCAACATTGACTTATTAAATTATTCCAGAAAATATTAATAAGCACTCTTTAATCAAAATCAATAATCAACATTTTAGCCTTTCCTTTAATCACCTGCTGTAATTTAAGTAAAAGCTGAGTGAGAAAAGCAGTTTTAAATTTCTTTTGATTATATTAAAATGGGAAAATATTTATTACCATGTGAATCGTGACTAAGGGTTTCAGGCTTCTATATTGTGGAACCTGAAGCATAAAAAAGTTTTTGATATTTAGATTTAATTCAGTACTAAGGCTGATGAGGAGAAAAACATAGTTATACTCTTTTTGGCCCCTTTGGTAAAAGAACTCAATTTCAAACTTCCAGAAATTTAAGTTGGACACTCAAGATTCACTGATGGGGAATTCGTCYGGTTCAAAGTATGGCTAAATCTGACTTTGAGCATTAAATTCTTACAGAGAAAAAAGAAATTATCCAGAAGTTCAACGTCCTGTGCAATGGATAGTTAAGACTTACTTCAATTTTTTCATAATGATAGCTTATGGATTTTTTTTTTTTTAAATTAAGATCTAAAATCCTTAGTTTGAGAAACATGCCTTCTCTTGATTGATTACTATGACACGAAAGAAGCAGAAAACTTCTAATGCCTCTTGCAGCAAGAAGTATCCAACCCCCTGTTCTGATGACCTGACTACGCTTGCTCACATCTTCCATGGCTGGCAGCAGCTGCGCTACATAACTTTTTTTTTCCCCTTTTCCTGAGCGAGAGGCTGCTTTTAAGGGAAGGGATGTAGTATGCACAACACAGGCCAAGTCCAGCCAATTGACGCAGCTCGCCATATTTGCAACGTGGAGAGATATGGAGAGCTGAGGGTGGGTTAGGCCAGCTATGTTAGTCTTCTAGTGTGAAGGGTCTTTTCTTTCTCTACCAAGTGCACCTCGCTTGGGGGTGAGCCCTTGTGAATGTCTCTCTCTGGGTCCAAATGGGCTTCTCCAGGCTGCTCCTCATCCTCATTCCTTCTGCTTCACCCTTAAATGATTCACCAATTGCACGACCCTTTCGACCAGTTGCATTTCTCTCACTTCTGTAAGTGAGAGAGTAGAGAACAGTATGCTTTGTTCAAGCTTTCACATTTTTCTAGGTCGATGTGTAAAGATTGCACTTGATCTGGCAGTAGTTGAATTTCCCCTTTAAGAGTCTAAAGATACACTCCTTTTATGCTATACCTTAATTAGGCAGAAAGCAATGGAAATCCGGTGTTCCACACTGAAAAATAGCTATAATTGCAACTGTGTTTGATAGAAGAAGTTTTGGTTTTTCACCTTTGCAAGATTTCAGAAAATTCTGGAGGAGGAGTATTTATTGAAAATTTGCAATAGCAGTTTTGGTGGGGGGATGGGCAGATGAGCCATCTTTAATAGAAGCAGCTGCACAGCAATCTGGAAATTAGCCCAGTTGGGAGGAAAAAGTTTGCCCGCAAAGGAGAAGCAGGCTCAGAAACGGAAAGTTTGTGTCTGGCTGTCATCAAGACTCCTGCAGCTGAGCAAGGAAAGGAAGCATGGGTAGAAGCTGCCCCTCTCAGGCAAGGCAGGGATCCCCGGCTGCTGGGCAAAGAGCTGCAAGGGTTTTATTATGTTTTGTGTGGCAGCATTGTGATCTAGCACTGACCAAGAGAAGTAATTTTTCCTTTCTCTCCTTTGCTTTGTGCTCTTGGGGTATCTCCCAGAATGAAATACTTCAGCACCATCTAGTACATTTGCTGGCAGGTCCAGCAGCTCTTCCTCTTGTTGGTAAAAAAGCCTGTGCTCTTAGGGCCCACATTAGGAGATATACTGTATGCAGCCTGCTTAATTACCTTCTGATTATTCCACTGTTGTTTTCATTGCAGTAGAAAAAACTTGGTTTTTATTCCACTTGGATTTAAAGTGCTAAGTGACAGTACAGTAGCTCTTCAAGTTAAAGCTCACTGCTATTATGAAAAACGCTTAGTTGTTCCCTACTAGAAAGAACTGTAAAAATAGGGTAAGTAAGCTCTGTACTGTGAGTTATCAGCAGAAATGTAACTAGAACCTCTAGAACAATTAGCCTTGATGGATCCTGAGTGTTCCGACACCTACTTTAAGTGTGGACCCCAATTAGGTTACTCATTTTCACTGGACCCAAATAAAGTTCTTCTTAAATTTTATTTTCTGAAAGCAGAAAATCTTTCATGATCATGAGGTACATTATTCTTCCGTGATTGCTTATGAATGGCCAAGCTGCTTAGGAATAACACCTGGCAAATCTAACAGGTTAGAAATTGACTTCAGAACCAATCTGGAAACGGAAGATATGTTGAAATATTTACGGCATGAGGCAGGACTGATTCTCTACCGAGTCTTCCCACACAAAGCAGAGGAGATGAACTGCAAATACTGAAAGTGGGTTCACAGACAAATTATTTTAAAATGTGATTTTAAAATGTCCTGTTGTGGCAGAATAATCACATTTAATCAACGTGCATCCTTAGTCTTGCCTCTGTGTGTTATATTTTCATTGAGATCAACTCTGAATGACTGAGGCATTAGAAGTAGTTTACCAATTTTCAACAAACAGATGTTTTTCTTCCCCTGCCCCCTCCACTTAYGTGTTTTGGGGCTTAAAATACTGAAATCCTGCACAAAGAAATAGGATGTTTTCATTCGCTTGCCCTTCACACCACTCATGGGAAAATGATAGCATAGGACTTCAAAGAAAGAGGCTTCCTAATACCTAGTAGAGAGATGCTTAAAACTGTGTTTAATGCAGTAAATGTGTATAATTAACTCAGACATTACCACCAAAGTAGACATTTGAAATTGAGTACAGAAAAAAAACACAACAGGAAATCGCACGCAGACCAATGGCCAACACTAAGAAGGTACAAGGCTTGCAGTGTATCAAAGAACTCTGCAAAACTGACAACTGGCAACAAACATCCGCACATTGTCAAGTCGAAAGTTTGGCTTTTTTTAAACAAAATAGGCTCATCAGTGATTCTGACTTCATCAGTAGAATGTTGCTCTTCGGGCAGCATAGAGTGAAAAGGTGGTTACACAAGCTTTGCAAATAAATTCTTTTAAAGTCCTGATGTAACAAGAGCATATTTAGGTCTAAGACTTTCCGCAGAACAGTCATTTCATTGGCATTCTTTCAAACATACAAACAGAAAGATCAAAATAACCGTCACATCAGAAACCGGCTATCAACGTAGCGGTAAAATAAACAAATCCAGGATGATCTTTCATGAGCAATGCAGCTAACATATAATTCTTTAGACAAATATATATACATCTGCTTGCAAAGTATTTCTAAATAGTCTTTTCAAAAAGTATTGTTAGAGTAGTGCAATATAACTTTATCAGCAATTGCAACCAATGAGAGGTAACCCAGAGAGGACCGCAGGAACAGCTGCCCTCGAGGATGCAGTCCTGCCGTTCTCCCCTGGGCAAAAATCCCCTTTAATGTCACCGGGAGCTACGACTAAGACCTGTGCACAGGTAGTCCCTTAGGAATGAAGTCTCTGCTCACTACGCGGGGAGCTGAGCGTGGAAGTCTACATGCAGCTATCAGAATATATCCCCAAGTACTCATTATGCAGTGGCCACTAAGACATTTGAAATGTAAACGTTTCTCGTCTATGTTCCATGTAATTTATAAAATAATGCAGTTTCCATGCAGTAGGGCACAATCGTATCAGAAGAACTGACTACATTATTAGCTAAGGAAATAAAACCGGTATATCAGTTTTACCACAACTGCATTTTTTCCTCTACACTATGTTTCACATTGGTAACAGGTAATGTGTTATATCATAAAGCGCATTAATATGATCTTGTGATTTGAAAGCAAAAACATTTTCTGCAAGATTTCCATATTAAAATAGTTATGTGCACAAAAGGTGTTCATAGCATGACACCCAAAGCAATATGGAGTTAGTTTGATAGTATTTCCATTACAGCAGAACTATGAACTTCATTCACTAAACTATGTAGTACAAATGAAGATTACTGGTACATATAGAAAAATCAGATAGGCAATCAGTTACAAACCTGGCAGTATTTTGAGAGAGACAGAGATTTTTAGGTCTTATAATGGAATGATAAAAACAGCAGGAACTTCTTTTGGGAGCTCCAGAAAGAGATTTGCACTTGGTGTTTCTCATTATCTTATAAGCAGCCCTACTGCACAGGAAAACGTTGCACCAGGAGTTAACATCAGGCTCTGGAGTTGAAAAAAATCTGCTAAAACTGAAGTGCAGTAGGCTCCACTACATTGTATTTCTCTTGAAATGTATAAAACATAGAAAATCGTAATGGTGACTTACTGGATAAAAATATTAATGCTCACAAATAAAATCTGACTGAATTTTTGAGTCAGATTTAAATTTCCACCTTTTGTAGATTTAGTCGGCATGATTTGAGTATTTCAGGTATCTTTGACCATCAAGTAGCAGTGCATATTTACCACTTTAGATTGATTCCTTTAATGTGTTATGCTGTTTCTAACAAGGCTTTCAAATGGCAAAAACCCTACTTGAAACCTTCGTCAAATGTCTTTACAGTGCGAAACATATCTTCAATGAGAAATGCCTTTTTAAAATATTTACAAAATCTCCCCATTAGATAAAAAGGCAAAATAAATAAAAAGCTTAGAGAAAAGGAACGCTGCTTAGGCTGTAGGCTTTTTCTTCTATCTTCCCCCAGCAGATGCTAGTCTCCTCAACACGTGAAGTTGGCTAGCCAGGATTGTTTTTCTTCCTTTTGCTCGGGCTGTGACTGGGATCTTGTTTCAATTCATGGTACTGCACCTGTTTAAACACAACGTTCAGAAAGAAACTGGTCAGGTGGTGCTTGCTAGAAAAAGAAAGATTTCTGGTTTTTTTTTCCCCAGGCAAAAAAGGAGAGAAAAAGAAAACTATCCCCCTGCAAACTACACGGGATCTGCAGCTGTGATTCAACAACAACAGAATGACCAGATCTAGAGTAAGAAGGAAAAACAGCATCAGGAAAATCCTGCCAGGAAGTAACACTGCGTGCTGGAGTAAACTTTAAGAAGGCTACTTTTTTTGTTTTCTCCATGAGCTCTAACAGAGAATAAACAGTATCCTCTTTAATGAATTGGATGGATATTCTTTGCAACGTTTCTTAAAAACTTGCTTATTTTCAAAGGCCTACCACAGAGGGGATCAGATTCAGAGTGGGTATGTGCACCCACACCTCCTATTTATACCAGCTCTGAACTGAAACCGTTACCTAGAAATACGGAAAGTATATAATCTTTGTGATACTGGAGGTGATTTATGTGCCTGACATTATCTTAATGCTTGCACCTTCTCAAGAGATTGTGTACTGCATTACCAAAGCTCGTAATTCATAACCAGCTTATTTTTAAAGGAGTTTATGAGCACGGTTGAACTGTGGCCATGGCAAAAACTTTCACCCCAGGAAAGGAAAGGCTGAAGCGCTCTCAGAGTGCTGTCACGAGACACGGGGCAAAGCTGCCCGCCGCTGACTCCGTGTCAGTGCAGCTCCTTGCATCATCCGACCTTCCTATTCCCTCTCTGCATGTCCCGACGGCCTCAGCTCCAGCGTTTCCTACACAGTGCCTTACCCCATTCAGACTCACGTGGTGCTGGAGGCTGCTTAATGCAAACTCTAGCACCCGCTACCATCTCCCAAATACTTGCCTTTTTGCCAATTGCTCCTAAGCATCCTCAAAGGAACAACCAAGGTAGTAGATAATTCCTCACTGCAAACAGTCTAGCAGCCTCCTTAAGGTTCATGGACTATCCCCAGCTTGAGTTTGCAATTTCTTTGTGCCAAAGAATATAAAGCTGAATCAAAATAACTGCTTTAAAATTTGTTTAAAAAAACCAGAAAGTCATGATGCCACATATCAAATTAACTACCATACAGACACTTTGAAAAATATACACACCACTTGCACATCTGAAGGAACTCTGGATAGAAAGTCAAGTAGCTCGTTGTTATCAATTGCATACGGACTTCGAAGCTTCTTTGTAAATTTATTGATGCCTGCAAAAGTGAAAGTTCAAATGTTACTATCATAATTAAAAAAAAATATTTTTGGCAATGTTCTAAAAAAGATTTTAGGATCCATTTCAAAGTCTTGACATTAGCACTGAATTAATGAATGAATGAACTGTAAACTCAGGCTCTAAAAGTCAGAATCTGCTGCTGTGGTTCCTTCTGCTTCAAAATGCTGAAGTTCTAGGGACATTTTCAAATTCCTCCAATACTTTTTTTTGAAACTGATAGAAACTGTGGTTATTAYGTGGAGGTTGCAAAAAAGAGAGGAATAAAGTGTACTCCGTTTCTGTGGCAGGGAGGATGAGCAGTAATGGGCTTAATTGCAGGACAGAAGATTCAGGTTAGACACAAGGAAAACCTTTCCAATGCTAAGGATGGTGAAGCATACGGGAAGTAGTGAAGTCTGCATCACGTGAATACTTTAGGACGAGTTTACACAAACCTGTGTCCGTGAATGACAGATACAGATGATCTGACGGCAGTGCAGAGAAGGGATGCGATGTCTCCCTCAGACATCACGGTCTTACGATGCCTATTGGCACTTAGTGTTCAGAAGCACCAAGAAAATCCTCCCCAAACTAAGCAGAAAATGAGACTCATTTTCTTATCATTACATACCCGGTCAGATTCATACACTTTCCACATGAGATCCTCGTGCGTGTGCTCTGGGAACACACGTCTAAAACACGGGCAGGAATGGCACAAACCACACAGACTCTCACAGGAGCGGGAGAAAGCCGGGACTGCATTAAAAATGTGCTGTTCTGTGTAATTTATCAAGGCTGTATCAGAGATAAGATAACACAGTTTATCTTCCACGACATCTTTGGTGCCCAGGCCTTTCAGAAAGCTTTACCAAGGACATAAAGCTTCGGGACGGAGTATGCGAGCTGCAGTCTTGATAACACCCACGGCCTCCCACTGCATGAATGCTCAGTTCTGCGCTGTAGATGATAGGAGACGCTGCCATCCCTTTACCTGGTGATTGAGCAGTGAGCGTTGAGAAAGAATATCTGAGATTCAAAAACCTTTGTTTAAGAAGGTCCTTTGCACCAGCAAGTGACTGAGAAATTCAAGGTCTACCCCACTGTGCATTGCACGTAGCCACTGAACCACCCATAGGTGATATGGTCTCACCTTGTCACATCTGACAAAGAAAAGCACCAGTCACCCCGTGGAAGTAAATGCATGAATAAATCATGGTCAAGGCTCAAGAAAAGAGCTGAACAGATGAGATGGGACACTATAGGAGAAGTAAAATACAACAGGGGGATTAGGTCTTTTCCAAAAGCTTGAAAACTTTCTGATTAAAATAATTTTCTTTATACTCTTTTCCACATAAACAGCTGCATCTGTTACCAGGACTCTGCGCTCTAGCGAATGGGATTAGAGTGCAGAGGTGGTTCCTGCTCCACCATGGCTAACACACCACGTGTTCAACGACCAGTAGGCTCCATGGGGAGAAACGTGGCCAGGAGGGAAAGAACTGAGAATTTCTTGCCAGGGCAGGCTGAAAGAGGCAGTCCCTAGGGATGCACAGAAGAAAGACAGCTATATGAAAGACCAGCCATAACATGGAAGAATTTTCATTTAAAAACCGCTGCCTTCCCAAAGAACAAAATGGGCAAGTGCTGCTACAGACCAGCTCAAACTTTCCTACAGATGGAAATCAGAGAACAGAGGTCATTTGCTTTCAAGTGCAGGATGGATGAATGGGATCAAGAGATGTATATACATGGGGGAGGCTAGAAACACACAATAATGGAGAAAACAGGCATATGTTTGCAATGGGGACAGCTGCTCAAAGCTACACACAGCATGACATGGCTCTGTGCAAATGCATTTCACCCCGAGGAGGTCTGGACTGCTGGAGCTGCAGCTATGCGGTACCTGTCTGGTCTCCCGGCACGACGCAAGAGAAATAGGTCCCTAACAAAGGGATCCCCAGACAGCCGCTCAACAAGAAGCCACCTACACGGAAATGCAGGAGAAAAATGTGGAGCTGAAACCTCTAGCGAACAAAGGTGCTTGAAGCCATATCTAGATAAGACTAGGTAACCTGGGGGCAGGGAAAGCGAGCAAGGTGCATTTACAATAATTTGTGCTTATGTTATCCATCCATGGTTGGGGAGGCATGGGCTCCAGTTTGGGAGTCGAGGCTCTGCCTTACCTGAAATAGAGACATTTCTAGGGGAGTGTGACCCCTCCCGGGGCATCGCAGGGGTATGTGTCAGGAGCTTTTCAAACAACAGTGCTCACTGTATAGTTTTGTGGGTCTTGGAGGGGTATTATAATCTCAGGTTCTTGCACGAAATCAAGGGGATGTATGAAAGCAAGCGTACAAGATGCCAGATCTGTCTGAAAAACGACAGGAAAAGGACATAGACCAAATACTTCAAACTTCAGTAACAAGAGGCCTACCATCTTGCGTGCACTAGGAAGAATGAAATTTTGGGAACAAACTAGGAGTTTGGGTTGCACCCAAGTGACATAGGGTATGTAGGGAGTAAGTGAAATTCCGAGACAGGAAAAGACGCTTGCTTCTTTTAGTTCCATAAAAAAAAATTATGTTCAAATCCTCCATATTGGTTCTTCTCCATTTTGTATATTCTGCTACATTTATTTGTGAAGACTCTATACAAATATTACTAATACTGACTGATATGTAACAAATATATTCTTTGGAGTCAGTTCAATGATTTAATGTTGTCTCTTGAGTTCAGAAGTTTTTACAAAGGCATGATTGTTATTCTTTTCTTCAGAAAGAAAATCTAGCCACAGATTTAACTGAGACAGTGCTCTTCACAAGTCTGCGCTACTGAATAAGTGTACAGCTGCTGGTGGTGTAAGATATATAAAAAATGTACAGATGAAAACTTGGAGCATTATTTACAACAGATGTGATAACGGTAGCTGTTTAAAATCAGTATAAAGAATAAATATAAGGACAAGTAGTGAGAGCTTGGATCGATCTCGATTCCACCCCCCTACCCCCCCCGCCAGTTTCTGTTCATTATCAACCAGCCAAATACCACATATACCTTTCTGTTGGACTAAAGGTGACCCTTTAAACAGGTTTCTTGTTGCTATGTTTACATACGCTTTCACAAGACAAAGTACTGCAGTAAAAAAGGCATATTGTCCTAAATGCACTGTATAGATTGAAATGCCTCTGTTTGTGTATAAGTGGTGAAAATAAATCAGAGTAATATCTAGACAAAGCTACACTTTGATATATGAAGAATCCTCATGGCTACATGTTTATAGTATGATGAAGTCTAGAATGCCAGCCAAGAAAAATGCATTTTGCAGGTGGGCCTAAATCTTTACGCAGTTGTGATTTTTAACTAACCTGTCTGTTTCCATCATGGGGCAGCTTCATGACCATAAATACAGAAAAGTACTGACAATGTAAGTCATCCCTTAAAAAACATTTTTTTCTAAGTGGCACAGACAGTTAAAAAAGGCTTTACTTACCCCAGACAAGGACAATGTATCTCAGTGGAATGAAATACAGGATGATGGTGAACACGGAGAGGGCAACAATCGCCAGCCAGCTCAGGAATGGGACAGTCCAGTTGAATGTACTAAAAGAAAAATTAACAAAAGTCAGAACTGTGGTCACCCGACAGAGCCAATAAAAGAACAAATAATGGGCAGGACGGGGGGAGAAGTGCTAGTTTCCATCAGTGAGAACAAATTGAAACTATAAACGAATGCATGGATGCTGGACATCAGGGCGAGGTGGGTTTGGACACCCTCCCATCGGAAATGAAAGGAGGTCCTGGCTTCACCCACTCGCCTGCTGGATGGCACCTCTCCCCGGCCCAGCTGTGCACGCTTCCCAGAGGAAGCATTGCTCCGCTTTTTGGAAATGTCAGTGCCCACCCTCAATTTCAGCATCAGGCAAAACACACATATTTCCTTTCTCCCCAAATGCACTCACACAGGCAACCCAGATTCCCTTCTTCAATACCAGTGCAGAGGTAGGATATAAGAGTCAGAAGAGTGCTGCTAAGGCTTTCTGTTTTATCTCCTCCCTGCTCTACCACAAGGACAGGTTAAAGGCTGAGCAGGGACCTTCCCCTCTGCTTGACGTGCACTTGGACTCCCCGGCCAGGAACCCTTCTGTCTTGGGGGTTCATTCAGGAAAAGGCAAGTGTGTGGGTATGCAAAGCTGGAAACTCACCCATGCACCTAAGGAGGAGAGGGTTAGGGAAAAGGAGGGGACAGAACAGTCAGTCCTGACGACAGGGATAATGCAACAGCAGTGGATGAAGGAAGGAAATAAAAACAGTTTGGATGGCAAAAAAAAAAAGGAGAAAAAGGATGGAAGAAGAAAAAAAAGGGGGGAGTGGCATAAGATAAAGTACATTACAGGAAAAGCAAAGAAAAACTTTATCATTCCAGATCAGTCAAATAAAGATTATTTCTTTATGGATAAAGGAAGAGAACTTCTGGGATCCCATCAGAGTTTCAGGACATCAGCTTTCCAAAAAAGCCCCTGACCAAAACATCCTTAGTAAGGGTCCTAAACTCTACACTGTGATAAAAAACTGCCGATCACCTCATTTTGCAGAGGTTGAGGAAGTGAAAGCTAACGAGTCTTGAAACAGCTGTGCTGTGGCTCTCCAACCTCTGTGTGCAGGGAAGACAGAAAGGCCAGATGGCCAATTATTTATAAGTCCCACGGGAACACTGGTTAAAGGGAGCTTGGCTCAACGGGATTGTTCCATGGAGGCACCACCATGTCAAAGGTGCTGCATGACGTTCATCCAGAAGGAAAATGTGGCTTTGGCTCTAAATAGTCTGATGATACTCTTTAAAGTATTACCACTAGCTACATGCCCAATCAGTGTGATTACATTATTTTGGCTTCTCTGGCTGAATAACTGCAATTATCTGAATTGCTAGCCATATTTTTCATAATGAGCTCTGGCTTCCTGTGTTTATTTGTCTTATTTTCTCCCTGGCAATTTTGACATGTCTCCAGAGTGAACATTATGTTAGTGTCACTTGCTGTAGGATCACTCCCTTTCTCCTCAGGGGACACCTGCTCTTTTCCCCTCTTCTGCATGCATTTGGGATGAACAGAAGGTTGAGGGTCTGCTCATGTTCCTGTGACTCGGCTCTGTGCAATGGATCACAGACACGCCATGTGTGGGAACACTGGCTCCTCACTTAGCAAACCTCCTTATGTGCCGTGTTAGCGCAGCATTCAGTACAGGTTTCCCATTATAGTTTTAGGAGAAAATTACCAAGATTTATAGGAAGATTCGGTCTCACTCGGTTGAGAAAATTCTGTTGCTCTCATCTGGTATATAATAGAACAAACCCTACTTCCAAAATGCACAATTAGAAAAACTTAATCATCAAGACAACTTCCATGAACAGCCTTTTGATAAAAGACTTCCTTCAGAGAGAGGCTCATTTCGCTTGTCTGGAAAACTTGTGCAATACAATGTGCTTGCACCTGCCTCTGCTGCTGTGAATGTAGCCTGCCTAGAACTGTCCCCATGGGAATGTTTCCCAGGCTTTCCTATTAGGAACTTTGCTCTTAAACGCATAAATGGCAACCTCCTCTTCATCCTGATTCTGATATACTTGCCATTACTGATAGATTTAAAAAAAAGAAAGGCAGAACAGTATGATAGATGACCCTCCTGTTTCCTGCAGGTCGACCTCCACCCAATGCATCAGTTTCCTAAAATTCACTTCCAAAAGTCGGTACTTATTTTGGGGCTGTACCCCTTGCACAGGCTACGGTCTCATAGGTGTGGAACTGATGCACTGCAGATGGCACCAGCCATGGATGAGACTGGTGCCTTATGCTCCTAGATCACACCCAGAACAAGGGAACACACGGCTTTAACTCTCCTGTAAGACACATGCGTCAATGGAACCTTTACAGCAAAGCCTCTTGTGAAGGTTTTCTAACTCAGCGTGGCTCCCGGGTCATCCCTCTGCCCGTCCCCTCTGCCCGCAGCGGAAAGGCGGTCGCGAAGGCACTGCTCCCAACTTCTCATCCAGCGAGGATGAGATGCTCTCGGCTTTCGGGGGGCAGAAAGCCAAGTCAATCCTGTCCCTGCTTCGCAGCTGATGGCTGGAAGACGTCTGATCTCAAATAATTAACCTTACACTGCTGTTCACTGACCATGCCGAAAATACACCAAACTTCCTGCAATAAATCTCAGAACCTCTCTTGCTTAAGGCCTGAATTTGTTGGCAATTCTTATATATCATGTATTAGGTGTTACAAATTACATATGCTCTAGGAGGAAAGGTTTTGCTAACTCACATAAATACAACACTTCCAGCAACTGAACATATATATATCCTTAAAATCTGAAACTCCTATTCAGCTCTGCTTATTTCCTTTATCAAAGCTGTGTTTTTTATTATTACTTTTAAACAACTACTGTTAGGCCTCACAAGAAGATTCTCTTTCTGTTTTATTTCAAAGCCTTAGTTCTGATTTTTTTCCCCAATTAATGTATTTCTAAATTCCAAAATTAACATGACAGGATTTTCATTAACTGAAGGCCTTCACAAAGCGAAGTAAATATAGATGAGTTTCAACAATGGATCATCCAAAACTGGATTCCCCCGCAAAAGAAAAAAAAAAAAAAGAAAAAAGGTCTAACACTTTGTACCTCAGCTTGGAGAAAATATGAACAGTACTGGAGAGCAATCCAGCACCTGTGTCAGCACTTACTTCTTGATTCTTTCTCCGAAGGAAGCCACTTCATCAAGGATATTCTGGACACTGACACACACCTCCTGGATGGCATAAAGTCTATTCATAAATCCTTTTTTTTCACTGTCCTAAAGAAAAGAATAGGAGTAGTTGAATAGAAGAATTTCTGACTGTAGGAAAAGGACCATGTGTCCATCAGTTAAGTTTCAAAAGCACAGGTGCTACAGGTTCATCTAAAAGTAATTGGTAAAACCTGGCAATCAGAAATTGCTTTCTTGTCCTTTAAGCAGTGCATATTGACAATAAGTATGTTTTAGTATATAAATAATATATATTATTTATATAATTACAATTTTGTTTGTCATTACATTAGTTTCTAAATATGTATTTCAGTAAGCCAGGTCTCTGGTTTATAAACATGTTGAAGGTGCCAACCTCACATGTTGTGTGCTCTCTCAAGTGGTAAGAGTCAAAGCTGGAATAAGGGCAGTTTGTCAAAATGCTGGTTCTTGCACTGATGTAGGCACCATGAAGATAAACATGCCTTGTGGGAGGCACTGAGCGAGAAACCAGAAACACCTCAGCTCCTACAGACACAATCCCCTCCGGCTCGCGAGGCTCCACATGGGATTTTTGCCTTCCCTGCTCCTTCAGACCACGTTGGGCCAGACCACAAGGATGAAACAGAAAATGCCAAACAAAGTCATCTGGACATGATATGAAGATGTGCTGCTCTTCTGCTTAACTGGGACCATCAGAGGCATTTCATTTAGCTTGGGCAAGATACACTCATATTTAGCATTTTGTATCACATGCCACTATTTTATACATAGTTTTATGTATCTACTACACACACGGCAACTCTGCCAGTCCTGTAACACATCCTCCGTGCTTCTTTTACTCCACCACCCATTAGCATGCAGCATTAGGACACCCCGTACACCCACAGCACAGCCGGCGGCATCCGCCCCAGGCAAACCTGTGCACACCATTCAGTGGCTGGTGAGCCACTAAATACGTGTTTAAGTTGTGAGACGTACCTGTGTCCCCCATCACCTACCCTTCTGCTTGGCTGGTGAGCACGTGCTCGCTTACTCTCTCATTTTTCCTTACTAATACTCAAGTGCCGCTACGCATGAAATATATGGGAGATGTAACTCCGATTGCGTTTACAATATGATTAGTGCAGCCCATGGCTCCAAAAGCATATAAAATGCCAGCCCTGGACAAAATGAAAGATGCAGGGGAGGTGTCATTGTAGGAATTAATTTAATTACCTCCTTACTTACTCAGGTTTCCATACACCATTGGACTTTTATTCACAAAGACATCAATTTATGGTAATGTAAAAGTCTAACCATAATTTCATTTCTGTTAAATTTATCAAGATTCTTTGTGCCCCAAAAAATGTGTGTTTTTTTCAAAAACAGAGTGACCATTTGTCCCTCAAAAGCAGGAACCACCCTCATTAAGACATTTTCTGGGGTCTTTGAAGAACCCAACAAGGTGCTGCTTGGGTACATCAACGCACTCCATGGACCATTCCTCAACTGGGCCTCCTCCCGCTCTGATGACCTGTTCTTTTTTCCCCCCAGAAGCTTTCCATCTCTAAACTCAGACAGGCTGCAGCATCAAATCCACGCAGAGCCAACAGCACTCTCAAAAAAATGCTGTGTTAGATGGGATTAAAATGAAGCATCACCATGTAAAAAACCGACAATTTCTCTTCATTTTTTCCTAGACCACTAAGTCAAAAGTTTATGATGTTCAACATTTCCAATGGATAGATGCCATATTACCTATCTAGTTTGAATTTGATTAGTGTTTTCTCAAAATAAGAAATGGAAAGAAAAATATTTCAACACTAGCAAAATATTTGATAAAAAAAGTTGTTCAAGATTTTGCCATCACAAACCATACAACAGTCTCTGTAATTGACTCCAAAGTCCAGCACCTACGAAATTAGCGTATGTTGCATTTCATTTTTCTTTTCTTCTCCTGATGCTTAATTAGTAGACAGTATATTGATTCACTTATTTTGTTGTCATTTTTGCTGTCTTAATAAATCAGATTGGATGAGGAAAACATCATTTAACATTTAATCATCTGAAGTTACTTCAGCGACACGACACTTGTTCTTCAACTATGTTGTCAAGATTTCTTGTGAAGACGTTGAAAGTATTTAGCTACAGAATACAGATTGTCTAAAAATTGTTGTGGTTGTTGTGGTGAATGGAGCGAAGTCCACTTGGCGGCCAGTCACGAGCGGTGTCCCCCAGGGCTCTGTTTTGGGGCCGGTCTTGTTCAATATCTTTATCAAC